>CM049568.1:25605906-26035308 GCA_027123335.1 Amphiprion clarkii
ACAATTCAACAACAATCATTCACTCTCTGTGATTGGAAGATGAATAAGGTGCTTAAAGAACATTATTCTCACAAATCTCTATGTTGTTTCCACCAAAGCAATGAGTCGTTCTGGCAAAAAATTTACATTTTGGTTTAGACAATTGTCAAAGCCAACTTGGGGGCGTCAGCTCTCATGAGCTTGAGACTCTTTCTCGCACTTTTCGCCCCCTCCTAAAATCGGATAATCCTCATTTTGTGTCCACGGTTTGCCGCTGTCGTGCAGTGCTTCAGCCACTGAATTGGTAATTTCATTCCAGTCTCCCCCAAGGCTCACCCTGCAGTCCTAACTACCCCTCCTCCCCTTCCCAATCCTTACATGCAGGCCCTGCAGTTGGTCAAATTGCCTAAACCCTGAGCGATTGTAATTTCTGAAGAGGCTGCCGAGAGGTGCTTTGAAGGGGGGGGAGGAAGGATGAAGAGGAGAGAGCGGGACTGAAAAAAAAAAAGAGAAAAGGCAGTAATGGCAATGGCACTGGGCATGCAGGAGCTGGAAGCTAGGTGAGAGCGGGGACGGGTGTGAAGGATGGATGTATGGGGAGGCGGTGTTAAGTGCTCTCACGGAGGAGTCGAGCCCTCCCTCTCGCTGGTCGCAGCCTCGCTCTCGGCGGTCTGATCCCCTTTGAAGCAATTACCCTTTCACCTGGACAAGCTCATCACAGAATCACTGCAGTCACCCCAGCACACCACCACCAGCACCACCTCCGCTCCAGCAACGCAGGACTCCAACCAGGACTGTAAAATACTGGAGGGGAGACGAAGTTAGGCAGGAACTTTTTAGAAAATAGTGCAACACCATCACAAATCACTCAAAAATGTATGGAACATTTTTTACACGCAGCAGAGAAATGAACATTGAAAAATGGACTTGCTTTTTGTTGCGGACGAAGAAAATTACAAATTGTTTTTGCTCAAAGATTTATAGGTGCTGAATATGTAATTTGTTGCTTGTCGCACTGTTTACAAACACTTCGGTACACACAACAGGAAGTGACAGCATCATTGTAGGTTCCAATTAATGAAGCCGTCAACTCTCATAATTCCTCTCTTTGAAATCGATGTTGAAGAAAGAATCCATAGAACCCCTCAATAAAGTGGAACCGTTTACTTAAAGTAACACACAACAAAAATACTGTGTGCAAAGTCAGTGCACGTCTGCTGAAATTTGTTCCACAAATCACGTCACTATAGAATTTGGCCATTCAATACAGATGTACCAAGAAACAAAATGACCTTGCACTGAGCACAGGCGTGTGTTATGCATGTATACATTAGGTTCGGATACCAAATCCCACGACATAGATATGTAGCGGCGGCGGGAACTGATGGGACTCGGAAACACCCCCACAATTTAATCAATTTTTCCTTGTATCATTTCCGATGGATACGTCCTGATCAGTCCACAGCGGTCAATTTGGCAATTTGTAGTAGGATCACAATCATGTGATCGATTTTTCAAAGGAGACAAGCTCACAGAGATGGAAGTGGATCCTTCCTGTGTTTCTTGGATCATAGATCACCTGACAGGAACACCACAGTTTGTCAGGCTGGGGAACTGTGTTTCTGGGACATTAATGAGCAATACTGGGGCTCCACAAGGAACAGTCCTGGCTCTATTCCTGTTCACACTGTATACATCAGACTTCAAATACAGCACTGAGTCCTGCCACATTCAGAAATACTCTGATGACACTGCTATTGTGGCATGTATCAGAAATGGACATGAAGCTGAATACAGGGATCTGATAAGTGCCTGCAGTGACTGGAGTCACAAAAACTACCTGCTACTCAACGCCTCAAAGACAAAGGAAATGATCATCGATTTCCGCAGATCCAAACCCCTTTTCAGTCAGTGAACACTTGTGGCGTGGACATCGAGGTGGTCACATCGTATAAATATTTAGGTGTCCACCTTGATAATAAGTTGGACTGGTCTAAAAACATAGACTTAATCTACAAAAAGGGCCAGAGCCGACTTTCTTCCCTCAAAAGACTTCGATCATTAGACATCTGCAGTAAGATGCTGCAGATGTTTTATCAGTCTGTGGTAGCAAGTGTCCTGTTTTATGCTGCAGTCTGCTGGGGAGGCAGTATAAAAAACAAGGATGCAAGGCATCTGAACAAACTGATTAAAGAAGGTGGCTCTGTGGTTGGAATCAAATTGAACTCATTGGAGGATGAGGTGGAGAGACAGGCACTTAGAAAGATGGAGGCCATTCTGACAAACATGGATCATCCACTTCACATCTGCCTCAATGAGCAACGAAACATCGGTGGTGGACGACTCCTATCCCTGCGCTGCAGGACAGAAAGATTCAGAAAATCTTTCTTACCATCAGCAATTAGACTATTTAATTCTAAAGTAAACAGATGAGACCCCAGACAATTGAATTTCCCTTCGGGATTAATAAAGTTATTGTATTGTATTGTATTGTGTTGTATTGTGTTGTATTGTCAGCATGCAGCTGACGTAGTGTTCACTTATTGTCATAGTTACAGTGATGCCGTGACGCTATCTCACGATACAGAAATCTTTAACAAATCCGTGGATCCAGACTATAAGCCACATCACTACCAAAATCTCATCAGTTGGTCCTTGTGTCATTTCTGACCTTCCCTGAAAATTACATCCAAATCTGTTAGTCCGATTTTGAGTAATGTTGCTAACAGACAAACAGACGGACAGACAAACGTAAGCCGATCGTCACATAACTCCGATGGTCCTTGGCGGAGTAATTACCTTTGATTTATCATTAGTTTAAGTTATTGCATTTAAGCTGTTTAACACAAAGTTAAATGAATTTCGGCTCTGACATTCATACAGTCATGACCTTCAGTACATTCAGCCTGTTGTCTTGTTTGTGTCGTCTGTGTAATTTTTTGTCTCTTTTTTTGTCTTGTTTGGTGTCGTTTGTCTCATTTTTTGTCATTTTGTTTCTTGTTTTTGTCATTTTTTTGTCAAATTCTTGTCATGTTCTGTCTCATTTTTATATTATGTCTTGTTTTTGTTGTTTTTTGTCTTTTTTGTGCCTTTGTAGAAACACTGTGATCTGTAAGTTGTAATGTGTAAACGATAAACTGAGGCATGACGTTGGTGAAACTGAATTTATTTTTCTTGACACATTTCAGGTTGTTCATAATGTTTTGTAAAAAGATAATGTGAATATTTTCAGAATGTACTTTTTTGCACTAAAACAAAGGTAAAATTTAGATTTATTGTTTTTTATAGGCTACTATGCTCTGCTTTTACTGGTCCGGCCCACTTGAGATCAGATTGAACTGAATGTGGCCCCTGAACTAATATGAGTTTGACACTCTTGACTTAAGTGGATTATTACAGTAACAGTAACAGTTGCATGTACTTTCAGTCCCAAGTAAGTAGTAATCTTAATTGTTTGCTTGTTTTAACCTCTTTAAGCATCTTACCACACAGGTGGTTTATTTTGCGTGATTTATCAGTGCTTTCAGATCTCAGTAATGACTTTGGTGAATAAAATCTTAAGTCATAAAACTGAAATGCTGTAAAAGTAGAACCCAAGTTGTAAGAAGCCCTAGTTCTCCATTAAAGGCCTCATAAAGCCACATAGCAAGTTTGGTTTTAAACTGTTTTTGTGTCCACCTCCTGTATATGCATGCTGTGCCCTAGACTAACCCCAGTGCATGCATTTCAGCACAGACAGAAGTAAAGAGGCTTTGGTGAAAGCCGTTGTCGCGTATAATAAGCATAAAACTGTTAACAAGGTGTTGACTACTGGCGGAATCAATTAATGCTAGATTCTTTCTCACAAACAAACAAAAGGTATCATTTTAAGATATAATCAAAAACGTTTTTTTTGCTATTGAGGTTTGACTCTAAGCATGTGTTCTCCTATTTTTTCATCCACTGAGGGATAACAACTTTGAAAGCAGAGCAGCTCCAACATCATGCACAAAAGCTTTCCATACTGTATATGCCTGCGTATATCTAGGCGTGTTTGTGTGTGTGCGTGTGTGTATGTGCGTGCGCGTGTTTAGGTGCGTGTCTGGGTGCGTGCCTGTCTACAATTTGGGCTCACACGTCGTCCTGTCAGGGGTCTGTGCAGCTAATCTTTATGCACTCTGTGACCTCCTCACTGCAAACCCTGCTAAATATATTATTCCCCTGGGCCTTTCATTGCTGCTTGGTGTCAGAAATCAATATGTATGAGGCGCGTAGATGGGAATTTCTAATAGATCTCTGCGGCCCTGCGCTGCTCTTCAATATCTGCCTTGGACTATTAGTGCCGGCTCAGTGGCGGTGAAATAACCGAGATAATCTTTTAAGGTACCTTTCTTAAGGTGGAACGGCAACTGCTGCTCTGCAGCTCCTCTGTACACCTGAATGTTAATGATGGATTTATTGTTTAGGGATGTCTGTCCAAAGTGGCATGTTTGAGGTTTAAACTGCCTGATTTAAAAGGTTTTTACGGTTGCTTTTATTTTTTGTTTTTGTTTGGAATAAAATATCAATGGAAGCTGAAAAGCCACAATTTTTTATTCTTATTTTTTGCTATTACATTATGGGTATCTTAAATAAAATAAAATAAAAAAGGATCTTTACGAGCGTTCACACGTAAATATATGGATTTTTTTTTTTTTTTTCTCTAATCTGAATGCTGATGTGGAGGATCATTTTTGTCAGTACATGTGTGCTCGCGCCAGTGTGTGCATGGGTGTGTGGGCACAAGGGTGTCTGGAGGGATGTGCCACAGTGCTAATTGCCCATATTCCTAATGCGGGGATGATTTGCTGCAGCACTTAGCTGCAGCAGCACAGGAGCCTGACTCTAGTTTCCGTCTCTCTCGCTCTCTCTCTCTCTCTCTCTCCCCCCTCCACCACCTACAATGCTCCCCACCTCCCCGCCTCTCTCCCCCACTACATTGAGGAGGAGAAGAAGAGACATCCGGCATCGGCAGGCAGTTAGGGGGATTGGCGGGTGAGGAGGAGGGGGAGGGAGGTGGTGGTGGTCGGCTCAGACAGCGTGTGGTCTCAAGGGAGGGAGAGAGGCTGAAATTATTCTACGGTCACAGGCTTTTTTTTTCCTCCCCCCCCCCTCCTCACTCCATCTCTCGGCGAGGACCTCGGTGTATAATCCTTGGCGCTCGCCTGGCTCGTATATCTGCCGTCCCTGAGACAAAGGTTATATCTCTCTCCTCCAGGACCACTGGCGGCTGACCGGAGACCACATACCTGCTATTATCGCCCCATCATCAGCCCCCGTGGAGAAGAATTAATCACACCGATGAGATCCATTTTTCAAATATTTGTCTCGTGTGTTTATTCAATCTGGAGATTAAGTGAAAACTCGGCAATAGATCAGTTTAAGACAAGTGTCTTGATGTGCTCATTAACATCATTTGAGCCCTTTTTCCTGCTCCTCAGGTAGCTCAGCTTCCTTTGTTGGCGTCTTGGCCCGGAAATGCATGTAATTCTCCTCAGACGGTTTTCATCTCTTGCCTCTGTACTCGTGACGCATCACAAGCCCACCGCCCTGATTGTGAGCACCCATAAAATGAGAATAATTACGAGTCTCTTATTCCCTCTCTGCCACTCTCGTCTCTCCTTGGCTCAGTCGTTACCTAATCCCGGTGAAGCCACTTGATACCGACGTAAGGACGGAATTATTAAGAGATATTTAGATGTAATACAACTCCGTGTCATGTGGAGGGTTGGGGGAGGTTCGGGTTTCATTAAACTTTGTTGGCGAGTCTAGTGTTAACAACCTCAGTGACTCGCGGATGGAGGCGTAAAAGCTCAGCAAACGGCTCAAATCAGGAGGAGAAAATACAATAAAGGACGCAAGGAATGAAAGACAAAACAGATGGAAGCGTGGCGGTGCAGGTTTAAACAGAAACTGAAGGGAAAGGACAAAAGGAAAGGGAAAATCCTGTGAAGACTGTCAAAAAGAGGAAGATATGCTGAAAAAAGAATGAGGGGAAATTTAAATATAAATCTCCTCTTGCGTAGGATGCGAAGCCTCTGATGGGCCATGTCGAAGTTGGAGATCCAGACACACAGTGTGGCCATGATAACTCTCTTCCACACACACTCACACACACTAAGCCCTCCTCCCTCATGCTGCTTATCACGATAATTACCTCCCCCAGGTACCGGTACACAGGGATACAACCGTGCACGTGCTGCCACCCGGGGCACTGCGCCAGGGAGAGCAGACGGCAGCCATTCAGGGGGCAGTGAGGAGAAAAAGAGGTGGAGGAGCGATGATGTGTGTTCGTCTCTGTGTGTGTGTGTGTGTGTGTGTGGGCAGTGGGCTTGGTGGATTTGCGGCGGTGTAGGAAAACATCAGGGGGAATTGGCTTCTGTAAGACAGGCGTCATGGCAGGCGTACGGTCTCCTAATTACGCAAGGTCTCCCACCGCCATTAGGAGCTGTCAGTAACATGAGGGAACGCAACCAGCCGCTAAAGAGCAGGAGTCCACCGCAATCCACCACACACTGTGTGTGTTTGTGTGTGTGTGTGTGTTAGTGAGTGTGCAAGCTGTGCAAGCCTCTGCATATGGCTGAACCAACACTTTATGGGTCATTTCAGAATCAGAGGACATTTGGGCTCCAAAATTTCTGAAAAATAAACCTTAAAACCCGCATAACAGGGTTGCATGAGATAGTGGGTTGCTCTACCCATTTTTTTTTTTTGAAAAGAGTTTGATGGTGTTAATTCCAGTGTTACATACATAAGGCATAAGAATTATTAAAATATTACATTGATTTAAAAAATGCTCCCACAATTAAGAGACGTCAATGAAAAAACTAATACCAAAAAAGGAGATTCAAATTTTTTTTTAGCTGTATTATTTGAGATTAAATTTGGTCATCAGACAAGAGAAAAATGGCATTTTAGGGGTAACTCCAGACTTATTTGTTTTTTTTAAAAACATTCTTCTATTTTTTTTTAAAAATTTTTTTAGATTTGGTATCAGGACAAGTACATTTCCACAACAACTGCATGTTTTAGTATTTTGTACATGGATTATTTTCTATTTGATGGGTGGGACGTAAAATGTCCTCCAACTCTGGAATGACCCTGGAATGGGGGGGCAGTGGTGGCGCAACGGTTAAGTTTTTGGACAACTGATCCGAAGGTCAGAGGTTCAAACCCAGATGTGGTCACTGTCGGGCCTTTGAGCGAGGCCCTGAACCCTTCCTGCTCCAGGGGCGCCGTACCATGGCTCACCCTGTGCTCTGACAACTCCAATTCCCCTCCAATTGGGGGGATATGTGAAAATCAGACTTTCCCCTCGTGGGATTAAAAAGGGGTAATAATAATAATAATAATAATAATAATAATAATAATAACAATAACATAATAATAATAATAATAAATTGTTTCAGTGTTTCTGACTGTAAGAGAAGAAGAAAAACTGGCTATGTGCAAATAATCACGCTATGAATTATTAAACCTTTCAGAAACACATAGACCAGTCGTGACGACAAGCTTTTGATGCAAGTTTTAGAAAAAGGTTCATTTTGGTTTGTGCTTGAGAAGTTAGTGCTGCAGGTTCTTTGTTTGGAAGCTTATTTTTTCATTATCACCAAAGCAGATTCAGGTCTAATCCTGCAAAAGCTTGGCTTAATACCATGTTTCTTCTTTTTTTGGTATGATGTGTTGTCTTTGTGTAGTTTCAGGAAACTCATCCATGCAAGTAAATTTCCTTTGTGAATTAAAAATTTGATGTAATACCGGTGAAATAAAGACATAAATAGTAATCAACATCCTCGACGTCCCACTCACAGTCTGGAAAAAGAAATCTGCGTCTGTATATTAGAAAATACAGTCATGATCGTTGCTGATGACAATCTAGTGGTAAAACATTTTTAAGCTGTAAAACTGCTCAAAAACACACAAACAACAAACACGTAAAAGTGGAATATGTGATTGTAATCCAACACTTTTTTTTTTTTGTTTTTGTTTTTTTAATTCTTCAAAAATCTCTTCATGGCTGGCTCTGTAAATGGGAAACAAACAAAGCAGCTCTGACTGATCCAGTCAACTTTATTCCAGTGTGTCCAGTGTGGGAAAGGGAAGAAGACGTTATTGGGAGAATTGTGAAATTATACTAAATCTGGCACATGCTAACTATCTAGTAGCTAAGCATTAACAGTCTTTCTCTAAAATCGCAGAGTCCACCTTTAAATCCGCAACCACAGGCAGAAATCCAACATATGTAAATGGCACCTCACCCAACTTTGCTGTTTGTATTCAACATCACATTGGAATAACTTCATTTCTAAGTAGTCATTTATTAAATCCTTATATTTTGATAACATATGAGTCATAAATTAGGAGGCTGTGATCTCAACTTCAGCAAGGGTGAAGCCACAGATTTTTTTTTTTTGTCTATCTGTGCTTTCACTTATAAAAGTCATGGCTACAACCTTAAACATGTGCCTGGCTTAGACATTGCAGTCCTGTCTGGTACTGAGGTGAGCGTCCATGTCATGTCTTTCTGTCTAAGGTCCCCTGTTGTCTCGCCTGCAGTTGACTGGATGAGGGCTGTTGGGCTTTGTCCCCTCTGATATTCTGTCAGAGCTGTGATGGGGTGAAATTTATCAACCTGGCAACATGCCAGGTGAGTTTCTAGGTCTGCTCCTACTGTACTGAGTTGTACATCTGCATCTGTGCACCTGTTCACCTGATCTATAAAAAAAAAACAGGTAAAGGGAGCTTGCACACATGGCAGTGACAAAGCATGGGGCTGTATGTCAAATTAATCAAAGGACCTAAAATGTCATACAGTTGAAATATGGGAGACAACTTTTCCAGACCATAAGTCTACCACAATAGTAAGAATACACCACCAACATCTGAACGTCAATATCTGACTTTGACCAGCACTGCACAGTGGCTTGGTGGTTAGCACTGTTTCCTTGCAGTGGAACGAACTGACAGCTACAAGTTCCTGGGCCTAAACATATCAGAGAGCCTCAGCTGGGCCAAACACACTGCAATCACAGTGAAAAAAGCTCAGCAGAGGCTGCACTTCATTCGGGTGCTAAAGACTGGGATGCCAGCCTCTCGTCCAAGCCTACAAAGGTTTGGTAGAGAGCATCCTCACTTGCGCCATCACAGTGTGGTATGGCAACACCACTGTGGCTGAGCGGAAATCACTCCAGCGTGTCATCAGAACTGCAGAGAAAGTTGTTGGCTCTGGCCTCCCGTCTATGGACAGCATATATACACATCGGTGCTGGCGGAAAGCGCAGAACATTCTCAGGGACAAACACCATCCAGCTCATGGCCTGTCTCAGTGGGGGAACTGGGGCTACGGCCTGAGACACAGCGGACCAGTGAGCATCAGAGCCGCACAGCCCGCTTCCATAACAGCTTTTATCCGGCCACCATCAGACAAATGGCATCGGACATCAGGGAGGGGAGCTGCTATAACACGGCAGAACATCAAAATATTGCGACATCACACAAATGTGCAATTCTCTCACAATGTGCAATAAGAATTTTATTGATTGCTGTGTTTTTTCTATATATACTTTAATCTTTTTTATCTATTTATCTATTTATGCTAATATCTGTAGTTAATTTTAATTTATCCATCCATCCATCCATCCACCCAATTCAGCCTAGCTAACACAATGTAGCGTTAGAACACAGGAGTGATGGTTGCTGGAAATGTTCCTCTGTACCTCTATGTAGATATTCCATTAAAAATCAGCCGTTTCCAGCTAGAATAGTCATTTAGCACATTAACAATGTCTGGACTGGATTTCTGACTGATTTAATGTTATCTTCATTAAAAAAAAATGCTTTTCTTTCAAAAATAAGGAAATTTCTAAGTGACCTCAACCACTTGAATAGTATTGTAAATCAAAGCCATCTGCAAAAAGCAGAGATGTGACTCACAGGTTCCCAAATCGGACGCCCAAACTTTGTTTTGCAGACTAGTTAGCCTTTAAAAGTAAACCAGACTGCTTTAAGTAATATCCCGCAGTCTGTTGATTTACCTACCAAATATTAAACATACAGAGCGTAAGCTAGGCTTTACAAGAACACCTGTCTGACTGATAAAAGTACTATATGTGGCTTTCCACAGACTCCTGATAACACTGAACTCAAGTAATGCAGCCTAAAATAAATGAACAGTAAGCGCTAGAATTGCTTCCTCTCACAGTTTAAGGGATTCTAGTAAGAGACATTTTCTTGTTAACATTACTCTTATTGAAGCTTTATTTTTTAAAGTGTTGAAATGCTTTTCAGGGTCCTCCACTGGGTTTCCTTGAAACTGTCACTTTTTGTTAAGATATGTTTTGTTAGTAATAAATTGTTGAAGGCGCATTCGGTAATCCATCTGGCCTATTTGGATGTATTTTTTGTTTGGTGGTATATATTTACCAGGGCCTGCAATGTCAGTCAGATACGCCACCACTTTAGGCTAAAATATCTCCGCTACTACCACTGCTGTGTATTCCTGTGAAATTTTTAACACATTCAAGACTACAGAGGGTTCATTCTGCTGACTAGGTTGATTCTCTCACTATCATTTACAACCACTATCAGGTCATATTTCCACTTTGTCTAGTGCTTGAGTTCATGACTCACAAAACTTGACATTCCCATCAGCCTTAGCTGCACCCATTCATTTTTCCATAGACAGCTTTATATGACTCACAGTCGGGCCTCTATTCAGTTTTAACTTCATCCGTAATACAAAACATGACTTAAAACGGCTCAAAATGTACCTTAAATTAACTATACAGATTCATATTCAAACTTGTTTTGGGAAATTTGCAACCTTAATCTTATTTCTTAGCATGTTGGGTCAGCATGTTGTTGTCGATGTGCTACATAAATGGTGATGATGTAACTTATAATTGTGGTACATGTGTTGTTAACAGCGGGTGAAAGCTGATGATGACAGTGTTGAGATTACTACAAAATAAACTGCAGTCATTAGGTTATCCAGGAGAGCTCTTTCTTTCTATATTAATAATTTAGGAGGATATTATTAGTCCGTCTGTTTCTGTACCTGTTTTTCTCAGCTGACAACGGACGAGAGGCAAAGGTACAAACTGTACTGAACGCCAGTCAATCACAGGGTTTCTGAGGATCTCAATAAAACTAAATAAAAAATGAAAAGGAAATACAGGATGTGTAAACAAACCTTGCTCATTTTGCAACTCTATTACCAAATGTAAGCTAACACCTTTAATTAAGGTGTTGTCCCTGATTAGCTCTGAAGCATCAGCATGTTAGCAGTGTCACTGAAAGCACGTTGTCACTATTTCATTCAAAAAAATCCAAGAGCTGCCGATAGCATGACTGACTACTCTGAATGGCATCATATAATACAAAAACAGGTACAAACTTGAACGTTGGACATTCTGCACACAAGAATAAAATCACGTATATATGTCAAGCGGATACTTTCATGGGTCATTCCAGAATTGGAGGACATTTTATGTCCCACCCATCAAATTTCAAATAATCCATGTACAAAATACTCAAACATGCAGTTGTTGTGCGATTGTGCTTGTCCTGAGACCAAATCTTTAAAAAAAAAAAAAAAAAAAACTAGGAGAAAAGAATGTTTGAAAATGTTTTTTAGAATACCAAATACTCCCTAAAATACCATTTTTCTCTCGTCCCACCCACCGATGACCAAACTGAATCTCAAATAAAACAGTTAAAATGACATTTTAATCTCCTTTGTTTGTTTTTTCATTGATGTCTCTTGTAATTGTGGGAACATTTTTTAATCAGCATAATATTTTAAATAATAATTATTATGCATGTGTCCCACAACAACCCCGTGAATCACATGAAATGCTGGAATTAACGTCATCAAACAATTTTCAAAAAAAAAAAATGGGTAGAGCAACCTGCTACCTCATGCAACCCTGTTATGCATATTATCAGGATAAGACAAATTATTTTTACATTTTTCTTTACTTCCATCAGTCAGTGTGTCCTCTTGGTCAGCAGTAACAGCTAGCTAAATATCTAGCTTCTACTCCTGAGAAAAAGCTAACATTAGCATGGACTAGCAACCCTGTTACTGTGATTAGAGTAGAGTTAGCAAACAACAAATAAAACATGGAATAAAAATGGTACCATTGATGTGTAAGCTGAGCCAATCAAGGCTTTGACAGTTTATGACCTATTATTGATGAATATGTAGCAGGAAATTGTAAAAGAGAAGGTTTGTTTTTCAAAAATTTTGAAGCCCAGATGTGCTCCAATTCTGGAATGAGCCACTAATCAATCTTGTTCCTAATGAGGACCTGGCAAATCATCATCAATATCGGACTTACTCCTGACATACTTCTGTTAACTGTACCACAAATAACCAGCTGAGTCGAACTGCGTCAGATGTGGTTTCTGGGGATTGTCAACAGGCCAGCGTTCTGGTAAATTCATTAAAATAGACACAGATGAGGTAGGTTGGTTGCTGCTCCATTGAAATAAACATGAAATATCTATAGGGATGCACTGAACATCCCTGATTCATTACATACAACAGGGCAAGACTATCTGTGGGTCGAGTTTAATGGAAGAGCAAGACGGAGCACACTGGGTCAGATGTGTGCGTTTAATAGGAAGAGGCTTTGTGTCGATACACCTTAACATTCAGGCTGTATTTTGCCTCCCTTTTTTTTTTTCTTTTAATTTTACACGAAGTGCTGAAGACACGAATGCAAACGGTTCTCTGCAGCTCTCCAGCGTGGTGTGGCAGCAGGTATCAGACATTCGCCCTACGTCACACCGTGTTGTCTAGCAGCCCATCGCAGCTGCTGCTGTGAGAGCCCACCACACCTGAGCACACACACACACACACACACACACACACACACACACACACACACACACACACACACACACACACACACACACACACACACACACACACACACACACACACACACACACACACGCGCACACCTCTTTCTGTTAGCCTGTCCCTCGTGCCTTCCCCTTTAAAGAGACACACGGGTGGCTGCGCTCCACTTGACATGTGGGCCTGTATTCTCACCTTAGAGACGGAGGATGGGCATGGTTGCACGCTTTGATGGCTTAATTATCGCTGTGGAAACAGGAGTGGTTAGAGGAAGAGAGGGAGGGAGCGTGGGAGAGGGAGAGAGGGTTATGTGCAAGTGTTAGCAGCACTGATAAGCTTGCGAGGATCGTTAGCGTGGGGCTAAAATGGCACCGAGGTCCCATAAGGCATCTTAAATATGTGCGCTCGGCGAGGAGAATTTTGATGCTTGTTTAACCTTGCTCACTAAGAATGCATTTTGTTGGTCTGCGATGATATTAAAACTGCAGCATGCTGAGATATTTTATTGATTCTTTATAAGTTGCCACCTCCTGCAATTAAACTATTTTCTTACTCAATGCTGAAACAAAGAAATCCCAAAAAAATTCAAGAAACCTTAACTAAGCACTGCAACTGTATGCATGAGAGCCATTTTGTTGAATTTTTAGGGTTATAAATCTTGGAGGAATTGATGCTATGGACAGGTTCGAATGTTAAGACAAAGACTACCACATTTTTGGGTTTGTCTTTTGGTGTGATACGTTGAAAACCATGCACGCCTCATCCTATTCCCGCATTTGCACGTCTTGGCAGCTGAGCAAAAAATGTGACTCACTGTTTACTAAGCATAAAACCTACACAGGTTCAAAGGACTGGAACATTAGCTAAATGACGCGATGATTCACATGCCAAGCGCGTGAGCAAAGGAGTCGCACAATATCCACACAATGGCGCACAGGCCAACACGGTGGAAAGGGTGCCTGAAGTGTTTTTCTCCTCTTTTAAATCTCTGGTGCATTTATTAGACCTTTTTAATTAGCATCACATGATTTGTTTTGAATCAGGGTCAAGCCCCAAGACACAATCCTTGACATGATTTCTGAAGATGGCCCCAATTTAAATTAAAGAAGGCTTAAGTTGTGAGTGCAGCAATGACGACCACATATTATATATGGATTTGAATAATTTTTGAAAAGATATCAAGGTTTTGTCATATGTTTGGCTTTGATGTAGAGGTTTACAAATGCTTAAATGCATAATATAACTGACATATTTGGAGTAATTCAGAGTTCATACTGATTAATTGCGATATAGTCCATTTATATAAACTCCACTGGGCTTTAATATAAACTCAAACATGAATTACTAAATGTATATTTAAGCGCGTTTAAAAATCGACACAATCGTGTGAACATACGCAAAGCAAATGTGTAAATGGCATTCCATAATTTACGGCCATACTGTGTACACAACAAGCAAGGCCAAAAATGTGTCAGCGCAGTACTATCGAAGTCCAGTGGTAAAAAATGATCGTGATAAAAACACACTTGTCATAAAGCATGGCAGCACCCCGGCTGCATGGCAGGGAAGTGGACCATTTATCTTGGGAAAGAGGAGCGGCGTGCTTCGAGCCCATCTCTCTCAGGATGGGGGTTGGGGTTGTGGGGGTCGGGCTTGGTTTAATTGAAGATTATCTGCTTAATTACTCAAGCACAGCCGGCGTTAAACAGCCATGGATTAAGAAAACGTCAGCGATGCAGACCTTGGGGTCCGGAGCTGCGCTCAATTAGCAGGAGGGGCCCAGATATGACTCTCCCCTCCTCACCCATCGCCGCACTGGAACCGACGCTGCATGCCAAGAGACGGGCCATAAAGATAATAAACACACAACTGGACCACTGTAAAAGCACAGGGAGTCAAAGTGTGAGTGTCACCTCTGGACTACCCACTGGTCACGCTTCAATAACTCTTCAGTAATAGGAATCGTGTTCGTATTAGTCAGTTCCTCACTCAGAGATTTATGTCCAATGCCAAATTTCAGTGCTAGCATAGGCATGTCACTTAGCTGGTGCTCAGACCAATGAACAGCTCCGTGGTTAAAACAACTGCCAAGCTGTTGGAGGGCTCATGCTGTTCCACGTAGATTCAGGAGGCTGCGTTTGATCTATGGAGCCGCAGAGCCACAAGTTTATTTTTTAAACGCGCTGGCACCTCTACAGCATCAGTGGTGGCTTCATTATGATGAATCAGAGGATGTATAATTGTCACCTACATTATACTATGTGTAATTAGTGTAATAACTGATCATTCAGGACTCATGTACATTATACTGTGCATAATAACAGATTACTGCAGTTAATAATAATTCATTTGACCCATTGTAACCCCAGTAGAGAGTATGATTGTGTCTGATGTATGCTTGTGTTTTTTTAGATTTAGTCTTTGTAAATTTACCTTATATTTATTCTTCATTTTTTGAGGTGGGGCTCAAGCAATGTCCAAGCATGACTCAGTTTAAAAAGCAGTACAAAGATATGGTTTTCACGAGGTACAGGGAGTAGGAGGGGCTTTGGCACAGGTATATCACTATTTATTATTTGTTTATTTATATTATTTATTTTCTGTTTTGCTTGTAAATATGTACATAAATAACTACGGGAGTAGGGTACTGAGTGACTGATGGTTGAGATGGAGAAGGGGTAGGAGGAAATGAGCTTATGCTTCATCCTGCTCCTTTTCGGATATGTTGGGTTAGTATTTTTTGCTTTGTTTTGTTATGTTTGGTTGTTTTGTTGTGTTTTATTTTTTTGTTTTTTAAAAATATTTTGATTTGTTTTTGTGGCTTTTTTTCTCACGTCTGAAATCTAAACATTCATTCATTCAATTCTTTATAGTATTAACACTTTTATTTCTGCACTGGGAAATGAAACAGCATTTTGTATAACTGTGTACTACCTACATTGCTGAATGATAACAAAGCTGAAGTTCAGTTGAGTTGATTTAGTTTTTTTCACTCAGGGCTACAGTCAGTTAGCATACTGCCCTGGATAGTGGTTTAACAGCTTAAACAGAGTTAAATGTAAACATTGCGGTAGATGGCTTTGGGGCACTTCATATGGAAGTGACTCTCTGTTACAGACCTAAAATCAATATTTGCTTTATTACTCCGCCAAGAAACGGTGGAGTTATGTGACGATCGGCTTATGTTTGTCCCTCTGTCTGTTTTTCTGTCTGTCTGTTAGCAACATTACTCAAAAATGGACCAATGGATTTCTATGAAATTTTCAGGAAAGGTCAGAAATGACACAAGAACCAAGTGATTCGATTTTGGCAGTGACGTGGCTTATTGTCTGGATCCACGGATTTGTTAAAGATGTCTGTATCATTGCGAGATAGCGACACGCCATCACTGTAACTATGACTATAAATGAACACTACATCAGCTGCCTGCTGACGATGACATGATTGTGATCCTACTACAAATCTGTGGATTTATTGTGACTTATCTGTTGGAAATGATACTATGATTCTATGTTGCTGTGATTTCTGATCATCAATAACTAATACAACTAGAAAAGCACTCAGAGAGTGCAGTACTCCGCCAAGGCTGCTCAATCTTTGTATCATTTCCGATGGATGAACTCTTAAAAAAAAAAATGACCTTGTGCTGAGCACAGGCATGTGTTATGCATGTGCATGTTATGTATTCATACCGAATTGTGTGTAAATTACTCTTATAAAGATCTGTTGATCAGCTCATCACTTATGGTAAGCCTTTGTTTTGCTAGTGTTAAAATAACCGTTCCCTCCAGGCTTTTATTTTGAAGGCGTATTTTTAATGTTATGGGCTTTTATTTTGTCACCTCTCCAGCGATGCAGGAAGTGTTTAAGAAGCGGTTTCATGACATGATGAAGATGCTGCCAAAAAGTCTGAAAATTCACATAAAGATGAAAGAAAATGGTTCCACGCTGTTGCTGTCTAGCAAAGGATGTGTCTAAATTTAGAAGCAGCTAGCTGGAATGGGGACAAGCTCGTACGGTGTTTCCTGAAGAAAGGAGTGAAGGACAGAAAGGTGAATTTGTGTTCAAAATAAAACTGACGGCTGAACGTAAATAAAGGCTTTGTGAAACATCAGGAGCTTCACCATTGTCTGGCTAGGGTTTGCTAAATATGTAGCGGGCGGCAGGAATTGATGGGACTCAGAAACACCCCACAGTTTAATCATTTGTTCCTTGTATGATTTCCAACTGATAAATCACAGTGATCTTGTATTAGGATCCCAATCATGTGATCGTCGGCAGGTTACTGACACAGTGTTCACATCATAGTTATAACGACACCGTGCCGACAGCTATGTCTTGCAATGGGAAATCCTTAACGCATCCGTGGATCCAGACTATAAGCCGCATCACTGCCAAAATCTAATCACTTTGTCCTTGTGTCATTTCTGACCTTCCCTGAAAATTTCATCCAAGTCCGTTAGTCTGTTTTTGAGCAATGTTTCACACAGACAAACTTACAGACAAATGTACACCGATCGTCACATAACTCCGCCGTTTCTTGGCAAAGTAAAAATGCTGCATTTCTTCAAAAATATGCTGCATTTCTGACAATGCAATATGGGGGAATTAATAGCCTTGGAGGAGTACTGTGATCTCTGAATGCTTTTATTGTTCCAATTGTGACTACAATCTTTAAATAAACTTAGTGTTTTAGTTGCCTAATCCCAACCATACATTAATCAACAGCCTATCACTTATATGTAGCATACCATAGTTGCAATGTACAGACATTGTAAAAACAAAGAATTGTATCAACATTGGCATTTTACATCTGTTTTCATGCACGTCCTTCAACACAAGCTATTCCAATTCTAAAAATAATGATTTCGTTAGCACTCGGAAAACTACAACTGCCATTAAATTTTTTTAATGGCAAAATCTTACAATTTCACAGGTGTTCATTACTCATCTGTAATATTCACTGATTGTCTCTTATAGTTGTAATCTTCACTGTCTAAAAACTGTCCTGCTTATGCAGTC
The DNA here is from genome assembly GCA_027123335.1 of Amphiprion clarkii. NCBI lineage: Eukaryota > Metazoa > Chordata > Actinopteri > Pomacentridae > Amphiprion > Amphiprion clarkii. Next base: position 25,623,791 of record CM049568.1, read on the forward strand.
TGTCAGGCTGGTGATGTTTAAACAACAGCTAATGATACCAGATAATAATAAAACTCTGATACTGAGAGAAACCCACAACATATTGTTGAGTAAGAATATTTTGTAGGACTGGATTTTTATCATTTATTAATTACAGCGATCGTCAGTGTGGGTTTGATTCAGGGTTCCAGATCAGAACTTGAAGATTCTGTTTGCATTCAGTTTCATACACTGCTTTGTCGACATTGTGAACGTGGTTTCCCTCTTCCTGACCACACACAACTGTGATATTGATGAAGGTAGATGTCAAGATCTGACCGTCCTCCTCTGTGCCGACCAGATATCTCTCTTGGTAAATGGGTCATTTATACAAGGCACCTTGATGTTTGAAGGTTTAGCTTGGCCAAAAAAAAAAAAAAATCCATTTCTTCATCTGTACCCTCTGCCACTCAAGTTTATCTGGCTACCGTGTTATGTTGTTGTGTGTGTGCGTGTGCGTGCGTGTGTGTGTGTGCGTGCGTGCGTGCGTGTGTGTGTGTGTGTGTGTGTGTGTGTGCTCTTTAGTGTGCATGCTGACAGGTTCTTTTGTCTGCTTGACTCTCCTCTGCACTGCGTTGCCGTCGGGGTCACGTGACACCTGCTCTCCTCCGCCTCCTCCTTCTCCTATGTGGACTCACTTTTCATCTCCTCCACCTTTCCGTCATTCTCCTCCATCATTCTTAATCCCTTCATCGTTCCCGTTCCTCGCTTTCATTTCAGAGATGTCTGAGAGACGTTCAGAAATGGGGACCGCTCATTGGCAGAGTTGCACAAACATAGGCGGGGGTCCGCGTCTCGTCTGCAAGGCAGACAAAGCTTTGTTTGCCCTCCCAAAATGATAGTGATTGCCTCTAAATGAGTGCAGCCACTTGACATCAAGGTCTACAGGACAAGTTGTTTTATTAAACTTGTCGAGCCTTTTAAATGTCATTTCATTTAAACATTTTAATTATACGCTCTACAACCTTCATTAGAGCTAACACAAATGATAAATAAGCATATAAACAAGTTTGCTTCTTGCAATATTCATCTGTCCAGACAGTGTCCACGGTGACCAGCACAAAGCCAGAAATGAAGCGCTGACATTTCGAGGCGGATTGTATGAGTCATCCAACTTAATTCAAAGCCTCACCTACACAACAACCTATTCTCTCTCACTTTCAGTCCCAGATGTGCTCCATAGCAGCGGCCGTAATGCCTTACGGAGCAGCATGTTACAGTAATGTGATTACTTTTCCAGTAAGATAAGGGATTACAATTTTAAATTCAGTCATTATATTTGAATTAGTAATTCCAGCAACACTCTGTTACTTTCAAATTTGGAGATTACCAGGCGTTGCATGGTGGGTTAATGTCATTTTTGCCTTTCTGTGTTCAGGTGGGAGACTGGTTCATGTTAGCTTTACATGGGGTATCAGTTAGAGGGAGGCAGTTAGCTTCTATGAGCAAATGAGAAAAGAGACTCCCGGTGTTTAAGAAAATTGTCTTATTCACACGTCGTGCTGTGTTTTCTGGCTTCCTAACATTGGGTACTCCCACATTCAAGAGTCACTGAAGGGTGCGTGAATTAAAGGCGGAACTTCATGGAGATGTGTGTGTTCACTGAAGCTAAGTGCTAACTTCCATATTTCCAGGGATTCAGTAAATCCCTCCAAATTGTAGGTCTGCTTGCTTGTTAAACTACAGTGTCTTGTATTTCTATTTCTACATGCGTTAAATACAAAGACCTGATATGTGAAGGATTTGGGGATGTCACCTTGGGCTCACCTCAGCTGGAGCTCCTGTCTTTTAGAAATTACGTTCCCATACAACTCAACTACATTCTCCGTTTGAGGAAAACATATTGTCTCCCGGAATGTGTTTGTTTCAGACATATCACAAATACATTTAAATCAACATGTTTTTGCCTTTTCTCAGCCAACCAAATGTAAAGTAGATGGGATGATAACCCAGAAAACAGAGGAGAAGCTTCAAACATATGGTAAACATTATGAAAGGGGATATTACAACCCAGAGCAGGATATTTTCCAAAATCAAATCAAGGAATTTTGGTGCCAACCAAACAGCTTGGAAAAATAACAGTAAACTGTGAGTGTCGGACTGGTTAACATACCTGAGAGATGTGAAGTACCAATTTAACCTGTTTATCACAGGTAATGATTTTAATGTTAACACAGCAATGAACAAAACACACACACACAAAATACACACATAAGTAAAAATAAGTTAAGATAAATGATTACACCTTGAGACATGCTATATACAGAAAGCAAGTAAAGGCAGTAGGTTCATCAGGGTTCATCTGCCACACTGCACTAAGGTTAAGGTTCCTTTTGGTTGACCTAGACTGGGTGTTCCCAGATGGAAACCCCTCACAGACCTCTAAAATAAAGTCCACCAGTCCTTGCAGCAGGCAAGCAGGAGTTCCTTGCCTAGGTGGAGATGGTGACGGACACAGGGTCGGTCCATGCAGGCCAGAGCCTCCACCATGGGAGTGCAACATGCAGACGAGCACGCCTTGGGAGGCCAGCACATAAGTTAACGGAAAATAGCACAGCAATTGATTATCAAAAGATGGTAGGCAGTTCATGACTAATGAAAGGAACATGTTGTCATGGTGATTGCATCTGGTGCATTTTAATGAAACAATGGATGGATAGATGAAGGCTGTAGCTCCTGTTAGCATCCTGCTAATTTGGTGAGAGCTACTTGTGACTTGTGTCTTCGTATGTTGTGCCTTAGATAAGAGAGGATGGATGGATGGATGGATGGATGGATGGATGGATGGATGGATGGATGGATGGATGGATGGATGGATGGATGGATGGATGGATGGATGGATGGATGGATGGATGGATAGATAGATAGATAGATAGATAGATAGATAGATAGATAGATAGATAGATAGATAGATAGATAGATAGATAGATAGATAGATAGATAGATAGATAGATAGATAGATAGATAGATAGATAGATAGATAGATAGATAGATAGATAGATAGATCTGTCATCCACAGTCTTCAGTGAGTCTAAGATCCTACCGAGCACAGAGCCAGCCTTCTTCACCAGCTTGTCCAGCCCCCTGGTGTTCTAGTCAGTGATGCTGATGCCCAAGTTGACCGAAGTGCAGAAAAGAACACTGGAAATGAACACATGCAGCACTTCACTGCAAATATCAAAAGACCTCAGCCTCCTGAGGAAGAACAGCTGACTCTACCCTTCCGATACAGGCCATCTGTGTTTGCAGACCAGTCCAGGTGCAAAAATATTTATAAGTTTGCACAACTTCAAAGTTCTCCTCTTTAATATTACTGGTTGGAGTGGCGCCTTAGACCTGCGATAGTCCACTATCATCTCCTTGTCCTACTTTCAATCTAAATTTTTTTTATTGTAATGATGAAGTGTTTATTGCCAGTATATCTCACTTTTGAATCTCCCAGGTCTAAGTGAGTGAAACCAGAACTTATTTCTAAGAATACGGGTGTCCAGGTTTCTGGATGAAAGTCTAGTGGCAGACATATGCCATCACTATACTTTCTAAGCTCCTAACATGGACTTTGTAGATCTTTGAAACTGGGAACATTTGCTACTACTTCATACTTTTGCCTTTGAGAGAGAAAATACATTTCTTTCAAGACATCAGTGAGGATGGAGTGATCGAACACAAACCACGTTTTTCTTTTGTGCTTAATAATTAGTAGTGTATTATAATTGCAGTATGTTTTAATAAATAATGTAAAATTAATCATTTCTAAGGTAACTTGTCAAATAGTATACTCAACAATGATGACAGTGAAAATAGGTAATACTACTCCTGTCTATTGTTAAAGCCCTTGCTTAGTGATTCTTTTAAATGTGCATTTAATAGACCAACAGATTCTCTAATTCAGTTAAGATTAAAGCATGTGTCAAAGGACTTTTTCAGCATAATGAATATCATTACCTTGTTTTCATATTGGAAGAAAAACAAATGTGTCCTTAATATTGTGCAGGAAGCAACATTTTCACACTTCACTGGCACATCAGAGCTGCTCAGAACTTACTTTCTATCCAGTTTGTCTTGTTCTTTTTTTAGTTGCGCATTTACAGTACATTTAACAAGCTACCTTGTGTATTTCTTGGCAGGCCAAAACACAACTGAAGTTGTTTGTCCTCAAATGATAAAAGAGGATGTAATTGTAAATTTCGTGCCGGCAGACGTTTCGGTTTAGACTTTAAAGACCACATTCACGATCACAGATGCTTTTCCCAGCCTCACTCGTTTTGCTCCCTCTGCAAGGTAGTCTTTTGGAGAATCTGCCTTCTTTCTTTGTTTCATTGTGTAAATGAATCATGTCGTGAAAGCATTTCCTCTGAACTCCCATAACGAGAAAACACTCAGTTGTGAAGAAGACAATATCATCCTTGCTTTTATTGTCTGTGGATCCGGCGTGGGATACAGCACAAGGGTTACTTTTGCCAATGCAAATATTGCAGCCTGTCAGTGCAAAACGGTTAGAGGGCAAATATATGAGAGCAACAGAAGGAAAAATGGAAAACTTTCATGGGACTTTGTAGAGGATCGGATTTAATAAATCTCGCTAAATCCATATTTTCGGCATAGGGAGCAGGAAGGGTGTGGCAGTTTAATCTAACCCCTGGGCTAAGGTGCCACTGCATCAAAAGTGGGTGTGAAAAAATATAATGAACGGACTAACTTTCCTCCACTCACACGACTGTTTTTCCTCTCGCCTCCAGAAAGAAATATAAACCTTCACTGCACGGCACTCAGAGGATTTACTGTGATTGATAATCTTTTTAAAAATTGATGGAAAATAAACAATGTTCCAATATTTACCCAATTATCTTGAAAAAAAATACATCAAACATGTCATCAACTAGATATTATTATGCACAGAAGCACTGACATATCAAATAAAGCCATTTTGTTAATGTCAAACAACAAATCAACGTATGAATCTTTCACCTCCTCACTGTTCTCTCAAGAATTATATGTAATGTGTGTGTTACCGTAAAGCGAGTGTTCATGTGCAACCGTATGTGCAGATAATTGGTTCCAGCATTCGGTCGTCACATTTTCACAGCAGAAATTTTCACTTCTGATAAAGCACAGGTGTTACTAACAACATTAATGATGGTTTAATTCTATTCCCAATAAGCCACGGCAGAGTGACAGTGAGCCAACAGGAGCACCAACAAAAGCCTGAAACCGAAGCAGCTGAACAGAATTCAGATTATAATTTACACCTGTGAAGTGTCAGTGTCTGCCAGCTGAATTTTGCTTTAACCTCAGAATGCTGTGTTTTCGTTTTGGGGTGGGCTGTGATTGGCCAGGCTGATTGCTGGAAGGCAACTCAGAGATGTCTAATGCCCTTATTGGCAGAACAACATTATTTGTCAGCACTGTGGCTGGTAAAGTTGCACTCAGGTCATTGATTCAACTCCGAAAAACTCATCTCTGTGTGTCAAAGTTAGATATTCAGGGGTGTCCAACATGCGGCCTGTGGGCCAAAACTGGCCCTCCAGAGAGTCCAATCCGCCCCGTGGGACGACTTTGTATAGTGTAAAAATTACAGAGAAGACATTAACTGCAGATTGTAAATTTGTAAAACTATAAATTTATAATTTCTAGACCGTGACAAGTTGTTTTGATCATAAAGCAAAATATTTGATTGTTCATTGTTCTTATTGTCATTTTGTGTCTCATTTTTGTGACACAAAAAGAGTATTTTGTCTTCTTTTTATCGTTTTTTGTGTGATTGCTGTCGTCTCATGTTTTTGTCATTTCGCGTCATTTGTTGTTTTTGGTCATTTTCTGTGTCATTTGTGGCATTTTGTGTCTCATTTTTGTAATATTTTGTCTTGTTTTTGTTGTTTTGTTGCCTTTTTTGTCTGATTTTTTGTCACTTTGATCATAAAGTAAAAAACTATATCGTTCAGTTCCAGATACCTGAGACCAAATGTTTTGTGTCTTTGTAGAAACTCTGTCATCTGTAAGTTGTAATGTGTAAATGATAAACAGAGGCATAATATTGCTGAAATTGAACTTATTTTTCTTAAGAAAGTTCAGGTTGTTCATAATGTTTTGTAAAAAGATAACTCCTTAAATGTGAACTTGTCAGAATTTACTTTTTTGCACTAAAACAAAGGGAAATATTTGCGGTTATTTATCGGTTATTATGCTCTGACTTTACTGCTCCAGCCCACTTGAGATCAAATTGGGCTGAATGTGGCCCTTGAACTAGAATGAGTTGACATCCCTGCTCTAGATAGTGTGAATCTATAAAGATTCGCCTCTTTGTCCAGCCAGTCTTCCCCACTTGCTGCAGCTGAAGCACACCAGCTTGTTTACGATTCTGCTGAAACACTGTAAAACTATTCTACGGTACACAGTGGGCATGTTTTAATATTGGAGTAGCTCTGCTATGCATACTAGAACGTAAAACCACTTCTGAACAAGAATAATTATACAGAGATACCCACCTAACAAGCTGACAGGATTGATTTCTTAGGTTTGTTAAGTAAGGAACTCTTGCAGTCTGAACTAGAAAAGAACTCAGAGAGCACAGTACTCCACCAAGGCTGCTCAGTTGACGTATCATTTTTGACGGATGAAATTTTTAATAAAAAATGACCTTGTGCTGAGCACAGGCATGTGTTATGCATGTGCATGTCATGTATTCATACCGAATTGCATGTAAATTACTCTTATATAGGTCTGTTGATCAGTTCATCACTTTTCGTAAGCCTTTGTTTTGCTAGTGTTAAAATAACCGTTCCCTCCATGCTTTTATTTTGAAGACGTATTTTTAATGTTGTGGGCTTTTATTTTGTCACTGTTCCAGCATCACAGGAAGTGTTTATCTAAGAAGAGGTTTCTTGACATGATGAAGGTGCTGCCAAAAAGTTTGAAAATTCACAAAGATTAAAGAAAACGGTTCCACGCTTTTGCTGTCTAGCAAAGGATGTGTCTAAACTTAGAAGCACTCAGCTGCAATGGGGACAAGCTCTTACGGTGAAGAAATGAGTGAAGGACAGAAAGGTGAATTTGTGTTCAAAATAAAACTGACGGCTGAACTTAACTTGTCTGGCTGGGGTTTGCTACATTGCGTGACCTAAATATGTAGCCGGCGGCAGGAATTGATGGGAGTCAGAAACAGCCCACAATTTAATCATTTGTTCCTTGCATGTTTTCCAACTGATAAATAATAGTCATTTTGTAGTAGGATCCCAATCATGTGATCGTCAGCAGGTAACTGACATAATGTTCACATCATGGTTACAGTGACGCCGTGCCGGCAGCTATATCTGGCAATGGGAAATCCTGAACAAAGCTGTGGATCCAGGCATCACTGTCAAAATCTAATCACTTGGTCCTTGTGTCATTTCTGACCTTCCCTGAAAATTTCCAAATCTGTTAGTCCGTTTTCGAGTAATATTTCACACAGACAGACAGACAAACGTACACCGATCGTCACCTAACTCCGCCGTTCCTTGGCGGAGTAATTAGGGAATGACTGATATGTGTGTGTGTGTGTGTGTGTGTGTGTTTTAGGGCCAATACTGATGCCTATCATTGGTAATAAAAAAAGGCCAATAACTGATATTTGGAACTGATATACATTAAATGTAATGTTTTAACAACATGCGGTGGCAGAGAACTTGTCATTCGTAACGAGGCTTCTTCATTAATAAGGGTGACTAGAACTGAATATGTAAAATAGAAATAGGAGTGATTAAATTAGGACGCTGAGATTGGTCAGTTTGTCTCTATTTTCTTAGTCTTTGACTGTCCGATCACTTTAATTGTCCACTAAGGTTCAGATCTTAAAGCATTAATAATTATTCTATTCCAGACTCTATTTCAGGTTAATCTGTGGCTGCCTTCTAACTTAGCCATTAGCTGTTAGCGTAGCATTAGCCACTGTGAGAGGAACTAATTTCCTGGTTTGTGGCAACGGCTTGTGTTGTTCAGCCTTTGCTACTTGAAAGACATTTCTGAGATACAGAGTGACTACGGACAGAGAAAGGAGGCTTTATCAGACCTATATTTGCTTTTACTCAATAAGTGATCACTAAAAATGCAGATATCAATAATAAGAAAAATGCCAGACATCATCCACAATCGGTTGAGACAATAATTGGTCTATATGTAGTCTGATAGACCATTTCCGTGTTTTTGAGACTATTTCGCTCATGATTTCTTTTCCAGCAAACAAAAAACACCATATAAACACATTAACAAGGTAAAAAAACAAACTTGATTTTCACCTGTTAAATATGATATCTGATCAACAGTTCATGTTTGGTCACACATTTATAATGACTTCATACTTGAAAGAAACCAGTGATGATGGTTAGTTGGAAACAGGAAACACCAGAGTCCAGAACGTCACATTCTCTGTTGACCCATTTGCTCTCAGACGTCCTCCCCGCTGGTTGATACTTGTTATCAGCACTGCAGCTGATAACAACTTCATGCTACAACTGCCTTTTTATCCAAAGAGCCAAGGGTCACACAGTAATTTCACACCCTTTAGCATAATACTATTGGTCATAATATGCTTTTGAAGATGGTCCTGTGAAGATACACTGTGATGCCATGCTTTCCAGTCTGCAATTGGTCACATAAGAATGGCCAATAGTAAAAAAGAAAAGCGCTCAGCCGCCATAGATCCATTTAATATAGATGTACCCACAAACAAAATGACCTTGCACTGAGCACAGGCGTGTGTTATGCATGTGTACGTTATGTATGGATACCGAATCACGTGACTTAAATACGTAGCAGGTGACGGGAAGTGATGAAACTCGGAAACACCCCCACAATTTAATCAATTGTTCCTTGTATCATTTAGAATAGAATAGATAAACTTTATTGTCTGCCCCAAACAGTGATAGAAATTGTCTTTTGACAACGTTCCAACAATAAAATGCAACACATCAAAACACACTTTAGGCACAAAGTACAGACGTCTAAAGGAAATGTTGAAAAGAAACAGCAGCCGGTAAATAAATACACCAAATATATACCAAAAGGTGAAAATATATTTCTGATGGGTAAATCCCAATAAGTCTGCAACAGTCAATTTGTAGTAGGATCGCAATCATGTGATCGTCAGCAGGCAGCTGATGTCGTGTTCACTTGTCATCGTTACAGTGACGCCATTCCGCAGTCTCTCAATGATACAGAAATCTTTAACAAATCCGTGGATCCAGACTATAAGCCACATCACTGCCAAAATCTACTCACTTGGTCCTTATGTCATTTCTGACCTTCCCTGAAAATTTCATCCAAATCCATTAATCCGTTTTTTAGTAATGTTGCTAATAGACAGACGGACAAACGTACACCGATCGTCACATAACTCCTTGTTGGAGTAAAGAAACCAAATTCTATTGTTAGCTCTGACACAAGGTTCTCTTTATTTGACATAAGAATAACAAGGTATATCAAACAAAAATACTTCCTCTTGTCTGAATATATTACAGTATCCACACGTTGATGCACGAAATGTTCCGGCGTTGGCAGGTCTGTGAGTTTACAGACAGGAAGTACATTTCAGCCAACCTTCGTTCCTCTGGAGTTATTTGTAGCAGCAGCAAACTGTAGAGGCCTCAAACTCCACAACACAGACGCACACATTAAGGCTCCCGGTGCAGAATCTGAGGATTATTCCGTTATCCGTGGTCGCTGCTTGGAGAGGGTGCGAGATAGAGACGGGGGGGGGAGACGAAGAGACAGAGAGGGGGAGAGAGAAAACAGACGGGAAGGGAAAGGTAGTTTGGTGGAAGTGCAGTGGGAGGCGAGCGGGTGAAGATCTGGTTCAGGCTGAGTGCTTCACTCATGCAGCGGAAATGCTGAGGTCAGTCAGCAGCCACCCCGCCCCCCTCTCTGCACTCCTTCCATCTCCCTCTCTGTCATTCAAACCTCCTCTCATCTCCTTCCCCTTTCCTCCGCGTCTCCTCTTATCTGTGCCAGTATTTCCTCTCCTCTCCAGCCATGTGCCATTTTGACAAACAGATTTATTGGTTACGTCATATTTCTTCCCTGTTTTAATCAAATGCCGTGGCGGCGGGGCTGACTCGTGCTCAGATTAATATCGCCATTGATCAGATTGGATGGAGGTGTCCTCGCACCCGCTCCCTCCCCTCCTCCCCCCCTCCCCCCCACGTACCTCCTTCATTCTTTCATTGCTGGGAAAAGGGCTTTGCACTCTGAGAATTCCAGTAATACGCCTTACCCCCCCCTGCGCAGCTGTGATTTGATTCACATGTGCACTTTTTCATATTTATGCGTGTTTACTTGAGCGGTATTTTGGCATGTGCTCGCCTGTGAGTTTCACCTCTTTGGTTTTTATTCATGAATCCTTTCTCCTGTTATGAATTTTTGGTGCTGCTTTTCGAAATGTACTGTGAATGGGCCTTTCCAGAATTGGAGGACATTTGGGCTTCAACATTTTGAAAAATTAACTTTCTCTTTTATAAATTTCTGCTCCATATTCATCAATAATAGGTAATAAACTATCAAAGGTTTGATTGGCTCAGCTTACACATCAATGGTACCATTTTTATTCCATGTTTTTTGTTTGTTTGTTTTTTGCTACTCTAATCACAGTAACAGGGTTGCTACTCCAAGAGGACAAACTTACTGATGGAAAACATAAAGAAAAAAGTCAAAAGAATTTGTCTGATCCTGATAATATGCATAAAAGGGTTGCATTAGGTGGAGTGAGACATTCAAATCAAGGCTGACAATGTTATGAAAATCTGAAAAATAGAAGAGAGGACATAGCTTTGCTCTACTCATTCTTTAGGAAAACTGTCTGATGATGTTAATTCCAGCGTTTCATGTGATTCACTGTTTTCTTCTTCTACCAGCTAAAAAGGTTATGCTAACAGGGTTTTTGTGGGACACATGCATAATAATTATTATTTAAAATATTACGTTGATTAAACATTTTTTCCCACAATTACAAGACATCAATGAAAAAAAAATCCCAAAAAAGGAGATTTAAATTTCATTTTAACTGTTTTATGTGCGATTCAATTTGGTCATCAGTTGGGTGAGACAAGAGAAAAATTGCATTTTAGGGGGAACTCCAGACTTATTTGGTGTTTTAAAAATATTTTAGATTTGGTCTCAGGACAACTGCATGTTTTAGTATTTTGTACATGAATTGTTTGAAATTTTGATGGGTGGGACGTAAAATGTCCTCCACTTCTGGAATGACACTTGAAAGTATCTACATGACATATATATATGATTTTATTTGTGTGTGCAGAATGTCCAAAGTTCATGCTTGTACCTGTTTTTGTATTATATGATGTCTTTTAAGAGTAGATAATCATGCTATCACTGTTTTATTCTTCTTCTAGCTGCTAAAAAGGTTATGCTAACTGGGTTGCCGAAGGACCTATGCATAACAATTATTATTTAAAATATTTTGTTGATTAAAAAAAATTTTCAAACAATTACCAGTGACATCAGTGAAAAAAAATAGTGCCAAAAACAAGGAGATTTAAATTTCATTTTAACCGTTTTATTTGAGATTCAATTTGGTCATCAGGAGGGTGGAACAAGAGAAAAACGGCATTTTAGGGGGAACTCCAGACTAAAAAATATTTTGAAACCTTCTTTTCTCCTAGTTTTTTTTAGATTTGGTCTCAGGGCAAGTACATTCGCACAACAACTGCATGTTTTAATATTTTGTACATGGATTATTTGATGGATAATTTGATGGGTGGGACGTAAAATGTCCTCCAACTCTGGAATGACCCAAATGCTCCCGCAAATGTGCCGCTTGTGTTGTGCGTCCGAATTTGGGGAATTTGCTGCCATTTGTGGAAAACAAGGCGCCGCGGTTGATAGCGAGACGCATCCAGGAGAAAAAGTCTGGAGTGTGGAGCTGGTGGAGGTTTTTGGGGGACGACGTGGAGAGCAGGTGCAGCAGCGAGCGCCGCTGACAATGCTGCGCGAGGAAGTCATTTTAACAAACACACCGTGGCGGCCGTGGCCGGTGGCAGCCATCAGCCCTGCTCCTTCCCCTGCCACCCCCAACTTCGTCACACACACACATCATCACACCACCGCCGCCTTCGCCCACCCACCTACCCCCCCCCACTGTCATCTCCCGGCCTGCCAGTCACGCAGCTGCAGCCCACCGCACTCCCCCACGTCGATCATGCGTGACATGGAGGTCAGCAGCAAGCAGCGGCGAAGGCGAAGAGCCTCTGCGGACCCCCTCCTTCCATCGTCTCCCCCTACCCCCCCCGGGGTGTGACCGGCCGGCAGTCTGCCGCACGCGCTGGGAAATTACCACACATCTTTTGTTGCTAAGTGCATGGGTGAGTGATGAACAGAAGCGGCCTTTGGCAGATGCTAACTGCAGGGGTGTAGAAGGAGGTGTGGTGGCGTGGCGGCGGGCTGGGGGTGGAGGGGAGGAAAAAAAAAAGGAAAGGGAGAGAAAAAGAGAGAGAGGAGGGAAGTGGCGGCGGTTGGTAAAAGGATAGAAGGGGGGAGGGGGTGATGAGGAGGATGGAGGGAGGAGGCAGGGAAGCGTGGGGAGCTGCAGCCTTCTGATTAAGGGCGAAAGACTGCCGGCTGAGGTGGTGGGGGCGGTGGAGGAAGAGGAGGAGGAGGAGAAGGAGGAGGAGAAGGAGGAGGGATACAGAATGAGAGAGAGAGAGAGAGAGAGAGAGAGACGGGGAGAGGAGATAGAGGGAACGAGAAAAAGGGAGGAAGAGGTGGGGGAGGGGCAGGAGGGACAATTTAACGAAGCTCAAAGGCTCTGCCATCTCTGAAAAGCAAGAAAGGAGACAGACATGGAGGAGATCGGGCCGGGCTCAGGCTGGTGTTAACAGCCTGTTAGTTCTGCCCTCGCTTTTTCTTCCTCTCCTGCTTCTTTGTTTGTGAGATTTGGTGTTTCGAAAAAAATGTGATTACTCCGGGCTTTTGAAAGAAACTTTGAAAATCTGTCTTCAGAATATCTTCGACTGCTGTTTTTCTGTAAAACCAACACGGCTGTAGAACTTGTTGATTATCCACTTTTATCTCTCGCACTGTAAATAAATAATTTTTAAAAAAAGGCCGTTCACTTTTTCCGTTTTTGAAACCTACAAGTATTATTTCCTCAAAACAAGTTTAAAAAAATCAGTCAGTGCAGCGACTTTATTCCAACTGATTCCCATTATAAATCAATTTGTCTCAAAGATTTTGCCCAGAATTTTAGTTATCCTGCATCTTCACGCACTAATCTGCCTTTTTGTCAGCTTAGAGCACTGATTTTTTCCAAAAAACACTTGAAATTGAATCTGATAGGATATTTGTAGGGCTCATAAAATAATCTTACTGCTTATTTTTTTAACTACATCCAAAGAAAAGTAAAAAGAAAGAACAAAACACGCTCCTGCTCAAATGTGAAACGTGAAAAAAGAAACAGACCAAATCAGGATGTACGAATAATCAAGGTGCAACCTTTTTTATAAGTGTAACAAATTCATGCTGAACTTAGAACAAGTGCCATTTAACATTATTGAGGAGAAGATGCAAAACCCACGAACGCTTTGAGAGAGAGACGGAGAGAGCACCTGTGTCATTGTTATGCCTGTTGCCTGGTAACAACATTCTTCACTGTGCAGCGAACGGAAGCCATGCATGAAGAAAGCCTTCGCCTTAGAAAGAAAAAAAAAAGAGTAAAAAAGAATTCCATATTTCATGGGGGGTTTTTGAAGGTGGCATTTCAGTTTGGGATCTATCGGCTCTGTGTGGATTTCAGCACAAACAGGTGTTGACAATGAAATTAACTTGGAGTCAGTCACAGCGTTCCACGGCCACAATATCTCAGTTTGTGGAAGCATTTCAAATGACTGGTTTTACCTGTGTGTGAACACATACAGACACAAAGTTTTTGATGGTGCGTAGACATAGGCCTTCCACTATGTTAAGGTGCAAATATATTCTTAAACCCTGTTCTCATAGGACTAGCATTACCCGGGACGTGTAATAATTTGTAGTGGGTCATTCCAGAGTTGGATCACATTTTACGTCCTACCCATCACATTTCAAATAATCCATGTACAAAATACCAAAACATGCAGCTGCTATGTAAATTTAGTTGTCCTCAGATCAAATCTAAAAAACAAACTAGGAGAGAAGAATGAAAGTATTTTTTAGTCTGGAGTTCCCCCTAAAATGCCATTTTTCTTTTGTCCCACACCTCTGATGACCAAATTGAATCTCAAATAAAATAGTTAAAATTTAAATCTCCTTTTTTGGTATTTTTTTTTCATTGATGTTTCTTGTAATTGAACTTTTTTTTTAATCAACATAATATTTGAAATAATAATATTTATGCATGGAATGTGTGTCCAAGAACAACCCTGTTAGCATTACCTTTTTAGCTGGTAGAAAATGAAAACCGTGAATCACATGAAATGCTGGAATTAACATCATCAAACAGTTTTCCAAAAGAATGGGTAGATCCTGTTATACATATTATCAGGACAAGACAAATTCCTTTAACTTTCTTCTTTACTTTTTTCCATCAGTCAGTTTGTCCTCTTGGTCAGCAGTAACAGCTAGCTAAATATCTAGCTTCTACTGCTGAGAAAAAGCTAACATTAGCATGGATTAGCAACCCTGTTACTGTGATTAGAGTAGGGTTAGCAAACAACAAATAAAACATGGAATAGAAATGGTAGCATTGATGTGTAAGCTGAGCCAATCAAGCCTTTGATAGTTCATTATCTATTAATGATGACTATGGAGCAGAAGATTGTAAAGAGAAGATGTATTTTTCAAAAATTTTGAAGCCCAAATGTTCTCCAATTCTGAAAAGACCCAAATATTTACAGAGGTCGTCTGTGATCTTAATCTCATGCAAATTAAAAATCTCACCACAAAATACGTCAAATATGTGATCATATTAATCACATGCAAGCTGGTTGGAAATATCTTTTTAAATTTAAAATCTGGGGAGTTACAGTAGCATTTCACACATTCACCAGGTCTCAGAGCGCTTTTTCATTGCAGTGATGAGTTTGTAAAAATACACAACAAAGTACACATAGCAATATAAATGAAACCACGGGATATTGTCCAACTTTGCAAAATTTGCAAATTTGAGGGATATAGCTATGCAATTTCTGTATTTTGAAATATATGTGAAAATAAACTATTTAAATTTTTTTAGGTTTATTGCACTTTTAAGCAATTTATTATAGTAGTTAAGAAATAAGTCAATACATATTATGAAAATTTGGGATATAAAGGTTATATTGATGTAAAGCAAAAAACAAAAAACTCCAAAAAACTTGTACTACAGTATGTAAAAATGTAAAAATATGTTCTGGCGGACTTGCGCAATGGTAGGCCATAAAGGGCTATCAAACTTACGGTGCAAATGCACTGCTCTCTGTGAATTCAACCTTTTCCAAGATTTTCATCTGTTGCCAGGGATGTTGATGCCACAGCTAACCACCTAGCCACTATGCAGCCCTTCTCCAAACATATGCACTCCCATTGAAAAGTTAGGGGTCACCCAGACACTTTCATATTTTCAATGAAAACTCACACTTTTATTCATGTGATAACATAACTGCACAAGGGTTTTCTAATCATCAATTAGCCTTTCAACACCATTAGCTAACACAATGTAGCATTAGAACACGGGAGTGATGGTTGCTGGAAATGTTCCTCTGTACCCCTATGGAGATATTCCATTAAAAATCAGCCGTTTCCAGCTAGAATAGTCATTTACCACATTAACTATGTCTAAACTGTATTTCTGATTAATTTAATGGTATATTCATTGAAAAAATGCTTTTCTTTCAAAAATAAGGACATTTCTAAGTGACTCCAAACTTCTTAGGTAGTGTTTTTCAACATTTTTGTAAATGTGCTTATGAACTTTCTAACTGACAGTGAGATGGAAGATCAAAAGCATTTGTCTGCACATGGAGGTAGAGCTGTTGAGTTAATTTTAGTTAAACAGAAGCCATTATGTGTCCAAAGTCCAAAAATATGCCAATTAACACCAGTAAACGTCACTAATTAACACGTTCTTAATAGTTTAATTTTTACATAAACCAAAATGTAAAAATGTGGGTTTTGGAGAGTTTTACACTCAGTTTCCTGGTGAACAACTAGAGGCTGCACTGTGTTGCCATTTAATGTATTACATACTGTACATCCAGGGTGCCCAGTGGGTTAATGAGCCTTCAGTGAACCAGACTTTTCTAGTGTCAACATGAGGCCAACACTTTTGTTTTGTGTTAAATGTCTGGACAACTATGGGATGGATTGCCATGAAGCTTGGCAGACACGTTCAAGTTCCCCTCTTGATGAACTGTAACAACTTTTACTGATGTACCAGGTCATCATTTCACTTGCAGAACTAATTTACTCTGTGCCAATCAGCAAATATGTTAGAAATGTGAGTGTGAGAATGGACGCATGCCGACGTATGACGTATCATTTAGCTCCAAGCTCCACCACGGCTAGGCCTCCGAGAGATCACATTCATATAGTAATAAATAGTCTCCCTATTTATGCTTTGCTGGCTTTGTTGCATTCAGAAGCAACATTTTGTGAATGAATGGATCAAGTCCAACATTTGAACTGCTCTGGACATCCCATGTGGTGGTTGTGGCGACTGGCAGGTGTACAAAGTGCACTATTATCACACTAGACACCAGAGTGTGTGTCCAGTACTCCTGTCTGTGGTCACGTTTCGACAACAGAAAGCACTTTGATGAAGGTTGGGGAAAGACTGTGATCTGATAATACCGTTGTCATGACAAGTAGATATGTGGCTCCAAAATCTGGTATGTTATTCAAAAGAAAAACAACAACAACACGTACATTTTCAGTGAACATTTTACTGATACCTTCAGTACTGAATATTTGTAATTTGTCGAACTCATGAATTAACATTTCCTTAATTTGTAAATAGAAAATATAGTTTGATTTAGCAAATTAATTCTGTCCACAGTTCAAAAACATGCTAGATAAATTGTCCCGATTGTCTCTATATGTAGCTCTGTGATAGACTGGTGATAGACTCCAGCCCATTGTGACCCTAATGAGGATTAAGCGGTGTATAGATAATGGATGGATGTATTCAGAGCAGGAAGCGATAAGTTTAACTTAGTAAACAATGCAGGTGAAGACTCTTCTAACATTTTGGTTTGTTTACAGACTAACCACAAGGTAAAATGTGTTCATTATTAAACTTTGGTGATGTTTGTTGTTTACTAGGTTAAACTTATTGCCTCCTGCTTTGAATACATCCATCCGTTATCTATACACCGCTTAATCCTAATTAGGGTTGGGGGGATGGAGTTGATCCCAGCTGACTTAGGGTGAAGGCAGGGGACACCCTGGACAGGTCTACATACATTCAACCAAGCACACTCACATTCACACCTACAGACAGGCCCAGGCTGGGACGCAAACTGGGGATCCTCCCGATGCAAGGCAACAGTGCTAACCACCAAACTACCGAACCCCCTCTGAATACAGAAGTTTCTCAAAATATCTAAGAAAGTTCAAATACCCTTAAAGCAAGGCAGGTCTTTAGAAAAAGTGAAACTTTTTGCAGTTTTACATCTTACCAGTGAGATGTTGCCTTTGCATTTAACTCACTTTTGTTTGGGATGGCTGCACATGAAGATTGAATTGGCATGTCGCCCTCCGGCAGTCACTTTGACAAAACGATAATAAAATTTACCACATAAAATCGTAAATAATTTTGGCTGCTCTATGTTTTAACTATGGATGTGGCAGACTTATTAGGATCTCTGGGAGAAGTTTTCTTGTTGCTACAAGAATCGCATCCTGATGAGACCTTTTGTGCACCAAACCCTCAAGGACAATTTCCAGAGGACAGTAAGAAACACACACTACCGTTCCAAAGTTTTGGGATCACTGAGAAATGTCCTTATTTTTGGAAAGAAAACCATTGTTTTTCAATGACGATAACATTAAATGAATCAGAAATCCAGTCTAGACATTGTTAATGTGGTAAATGACTATTCTAGCTGGAAACTGCTGATTTTTGATAGAATATCTACATAGAGGTACAGAGGAACATTTCCAGCAACCATCACTCCTGTGTTCTAATGCTACATTGTGTTAGCTAATGGTGTTGAAAGGCTAATTGATGATTAGAAAACCCTTGTGTAATTATGTTAGCACATGGATAAAAGTGTGAGTTTTCATGGAAAACATGAAATTGTCTGGGTGACCCCAAACTTTGCAACGGTAATGTAGGTACCATGAAAACTTTTGCAAACATTTGTAATTCTGCATCCATTTGAAATACAAATTAAACTCTTATCGAAGCATATCTTTTCTTTTCGATTTCTTATGTAATCTGTCTCCTAATAATGAGTTGCACGCTGTAGCTGGCATTTGTGAAGCTGCCAGTGTTCCACGCACAAATTCTAAAAGCTACTGCACGTTGAGGCCCGATGTATTCCCACAACATCTCTGCATGATGTCTCCACTGAAACAACACCTGTTGACAGGATGAGGGTGAAGCCTGCTGCTTTGTGTAACGGGGGGAATGTTGGCTGTGCAATATGGATCTGCAAATCATCTTCTGAAGATGGAACAGCTCAAGGCCCATCCGTGCACTGTGCATCCGTCAAACCCAGTGCGTTTCCTTGGTCGCTGTTTCTCTCTGTACAGACTGATAAAAACTAGAGCATAATAAATATCTGGCTGCGTGCTGATTGCTTAGCGGAGAGTCGTCATACAGCTTGAAATGCTTTTCCACTTGTTCGGGTTGAGCCAATCAGTGGTGTTGCGCAGGCTGCATCATTTTCTTTCTTCTTTTTTTTTTTTTAACCTTAAACTATATTTGACTTTATATTCACTCTATTTTTAGCCTGTTCATTTATAGATTTCGGATTTTATGTCAGATAAACTGTTCACATTTGTGTGAAAAAAGGGTGCCTGAAAGAAGAGTCAGAGTATGTGATGTAAAGATGATAAAGTGAACATTCAGATAGCAGGATTACTTATCTTTAAACACAATTTATATGCATGTATGATATTGTTATATGTATGAGTTAGACATTCTGCTAAACTGTTAGCCAAGCAATAATAGAGAAAGCATCGATTAGAGAAAACACTTATAGGTTGTTTTACTTTGTTTTGCTTTACACTGACAACATGCACCACACACTGACCACTGATGGCCACAACCACACCTCATTATCATGTTTTTCTTGATTAATAATCTTTTGTTGCAGTTGAACATCTCTGCGCATCTCCTCTTTTGTTGCAGCTTAAGAGCCAGTCGTAGCAAGGCTAAAATCCTTTTGTTGGAGATTTAAATAACTTTTCCACCAATATTTAACCCAAATTCAAATTTGTGACTGTGTGGACTGTAAAAAAAAATATATTTTTGTGTCAAACAAATGCTTTCCATGTGAGGAGACTGTGCAGAGAGATTCTCCATCGTATACACCTTTAGTTGATGCTGGACTTTGGAGGAGCTTTGTTTTCTACATGTTTTCCATCGACAGTGCCAAAAAACACAGGAAGTTTTAAATTCTCCAGAGCTGTGCTGCGTCCCAGTGTTTATGCAGCAGATTGACATCTATTGTAGTATGAATAGAACCACGTGTCCAGTTATTACATCTGCATCTGTTTTGCAGAATGTATCAGTTGACCTTCACTTTTTAACTATGGATTGCATTCTGGGTTTAGTACTGCCCAAGGCACTTGTTGCTGCCTTAAAGGAATACAGACATGCCAGAACATTTTCCCCCTGTAGCAGAATGGTAATGAGTACTGCAACACCGTTCGCCAACGTTGACCCAGCACTGTAGAGATGGGTGTGACAATGAGAGTCTGACCCTGTGGGTTCACTAAGCATGTGCAGACCATTCTCAGAGCGGCTGCTGTAACACTAATGCGACACCAGGCATGAGAGCAGCACACAACTGGTGTAAACACTACCATTCAAAAATTTAGGGTCAGTTGGTCCTTATTTTTGAAAGAAAAACAGTTTTTTTTTTCAATGAAGATAGCATTAAATTAATCAGAAATCCAGTCTGAACATTGTTAATGTGGCAAGTGACTATTCAAGCTGGAAATGGCTGATTTTTAATGGAATATCTCCATAGGGGTACAGAGGAACATTTCCAGCAACCATCACTCCTGTGTTCTAATGCTACATTGTGTTAGCTAATGGTGTTGAAAGGCTAATTGATGATTAGAAAACCCTTGTGTAATTATGTTAGCACATGGATAAAAGTGTGAGTTTTCATCGAAAACATGAAATTGTCTGGGTGACCCCAAACTTTGGAATGGTAGTGTATGTGCAACAGATTCATATTACAAACGTGAAAATTTAACATTTAACAGAACAATTTATTAATGCAAACTTTTGGCCGCATTTTTTCTTGTCATAAAATATCTATTTTTGTATTTTATTAAAATACTGGCACGCAAGAAATGGCTTTTTTGGATCAAACAGGGCTTGATCACCATGTTGGCATGTATTTGCCAGGACCCCTGATGGCTTCTTAGTAAATTTATCTCTTAAAAGCTCCACTGTAGTCTGTGGATATTAACTTACCCATACTGCACAAACAAACAAAAAAAATGTCACAGCACTGCTGGGTTCAGAAAATGTAGACACAAAGTCTTATTTGAATGCAACTTTCAGAAAAGATAAGATAAATATAAAGTTTCATAGTTTTTATGGTGATTATGTGTTATTCCTTTTTTCCATCGATGACTGTTAAAGTCCAAGATAGTACATCCATAATAGAAAAGCAGTGCATTTAGATCAGTTTCCCTATGCATTAAACGTTTTCATAAAGCCTGTATTTATCCTTAACTTCAGCTGACCTTCACTCAGTGGTTTTCCTGCTCTCATCCTATATGTGACTTTGCCTATATTTTCTCTAACAACACATATGGGCTCGATATGAGCTTCACCCACTTAGTCTTGGTCTTTGTTGCACCTGTTTTTCCTTTTCTTTGTGGTAGTTTTATCATACTTTGCTGAAATCTGCATAGCGTGTGACTTTGTGGTGACTAGCAATTTTCCCTGTTGGTTGTGGCGTGGGCAGCAGAGATGGTGACAGGTTAACCTGCACTTGACCCACGTGTGCGCTGTTTGACTGACATCAAACACAGCACCATGATGACAGCCCTCTCTGCTTTCTTCAGAGCCGCTGGGTGAAAGCCAGATTTTAGAAAAGTGCCCGTCCTGCAGTGCTGACTTTTAAAAAGTAGAACCTATCAAAATGCAGGACATGGTCTCAATATGTGGGAAGGGATGAAAATGCTGTGCAGCCCTGCATTAAACAGGACATCTGGTTACCCTAGTCAAGGCAAGTCTCTCACCACAAGTTATCACCTGCCTTACTGCAATATATACACTACCAGTGAAAAGTTTGGACACACCTTCTCATTTAATGTTTTTCCTTTATTTTCATGACTATTTACATTGTAGATTCTCACTGAAGGCATCAAAACTATGAATGAAGACATGGAATTATGTAGTAAACAAAAAAGTATGAAATAAGTCAAAACATGTATTTTAGATTCTTCAAAACAACTTTTGCTTTGATTACTGCTTTGCAACCTCTTGACATTCTCTCCATGAGCTTCATGAGGTAGTCACCTGAAATGGTTTTCCAACAGTCTTGAAGGAGTTCCCAGAGATGCTGAGCACTTGTTGGCCCTTTTGCCTTCACTCTGTGGTCCATCTCATCCCAAACCATCTGGATTGGGTTTATGTCAGGTGACTGTGGAGGCCAGGTCATCTGACCTAAGCAGCACTCCATCACTCTCCTCCTTGGTCAAATAGTCCTTCCACAGCCTGGAGGTGTGTTTGGGGTCATTGTCCTATTGAAAACGAAATGATGGTCCAACTAAACACAAACCGGATGGGATGGCATGTCGCTGCAGGATGCTGTGGTAGCCATGCTGGTTCAGTGTTCCTTCAGTTTGGAATAAATCCCCAACAGTGTCACCAGCAAAGCACCCCCACACCATCACACCTCCTCCTCCATACTTCACGGTGGGAACCATGCATGTAGAGACCATCCGTTCACCTTTTCTGCGTCGAACAAAGACACGGCGAGTGGAACCAAAGATCTCAGATTTGGACTCATCAGACCAAAGCACAGATTTCCACTGGTCTAATGTCCATTCTCTGTGTTTCTTGGCCCAAATAAATCTCTTCTGCTTGTTGCTTTTCCTTAGCAGTGGTTTCTTAGCAGCTATTTGACCATAAAGGCCTGATTGGTCAGTCTCCTCTGAACATTTGATGTAGAGATGTGTCTACTACTAGAACTCTGTATGGCTTTTATCTGAGCTCTGAAAATGAAATTTAAAAAAAAAAAAACATTAAATGAGAAGGTGTGTCCAAATTTTTGACTGGTAGTGTATATATATATATATATATATATATATATATATATATATATATTGCACCCCTTACCAAAAGGCTTTTGATATCCACTACTTCTGTTCTACTTGTGAAGCTTCATTGTGTCATTTTGTACCATAAAGGTGTTTCATTTCTACTTCAAAATAATTGGCACTTAAATTGTCACAGGGAGAAGTGACAGTCATGAGTACATTTTTTTTATTTTTTTGGTATGTTTGATGAGCAGAATGCTCTTTTGGGATCAGGTCATGCTATCTACATACAGAACATTTTATGCACAGAATTACAACCATTGATTTCAAAACAAAACCATGTGGTTGAACTCTATAAAAATCTATAAAAATGTGCAGATTTGTTAAACGTGTGTTTTCCAACATTTCTCAACCTTTAATTTTCAGCGGACTAGCACATATTTCTTTTTGCTCGAGGGCAAGCAGCCAAGGATGTGTTCATTGAAAATATGTAATGTGGATTTTTTTTTTTTAGAGAAACTTTAAATACCGAGAACATACTTTATTTCAAAAATGTATTTTGTAGTTGAAAATAAAAGTAAAGAAATTTGCCCTTACAGTTTCAACCGATTCTGTATTCATTCTATATTTTCCATATAAATCTTTTCCATGCCCTGGTCTATCAGTGCTCATGACTGTATGATTTAGCTGTTTCTGTCTGCAGTCTGGAGGGTAAAACGTGTCCTTTTTTTTCTGTGCCACTCCTTGGGGGCCTTGCAATGTAAACCTTTTCTGGTGAACTATGAAAGCTGGCCCTTGCCGCAGCTTCTTTTGCTCCCATGAAACACTTCCACCTTTGATGGCTGTTTGTACCAGAAATCTCTCCCTGCCTCCCCCCACCACCACCAGCAGCCCCTATCTGAACTAAAGTGCAGCAGCTTAGAGATCTCACCGCTCAGTCAGTCAATAGCGGAAAGACCAATATGATTTTCCAGGGATAAAGAGGATAAGGGTGTTTACAGCATTGCAGGTGTATCTCAAATAATTAGAATATCGTGGAAAAGTATTTTTTTTTTTCATCATTTATTTCAATGAAGGGAACGTTCATATGTTCTATATTTATTACCTCATTAAAGTCAGAAATCCAGTATCCTGAATTATTACTTTTCTTTCTTGATCAACCAATTAAAGGGATTTACAATCCAGAAATGCCCAACAAAATATGTGATTGGGGCTCCTTGAACAAGAATTACTGCATCAATACAGCAGGGCAGAGGTGATTAGTCTGTGGTATTGCTGAGGTATGGCATATTCTAATAATTGGAGTCACCAGGTTTCTGATTGTCACAGGCTATAGGCCATAATCATTAAAAATAAAACAAAAGAAGGCTTGAAATATTTAATGTTACATGTGATGAATATATGAAATAATTCTAATAATTTGAGATGCAGCTGTATAAAAGCTCTCTTTGCCACCTAAGCTTTGATTATTTTAATTTTGCTGAAACATAACACTTGTTTGTGTTCCCAATTTATGTATAGAACTTATGTATCTCCTACTAGTCCACCTAAATGAAATCAAGAAGATCAGTCTTCTCGTTATTCTTTATTCCTTTCATTACACTATTTTTCTAACACATGTAATTACCATATGATTATCACCTAAGTGTCGCATTTAATTTGACTTAAAGAGACGATACTATACATGTGATTTGTCTATAGGATGCATTTACAATTACATGCCATAAATGAACATAGTGCCTTTAAAATGTATTTATCCACCTTGAAAATTTTCTCCATTTATTACTTTTCAACATTGAATTATGCCCAATATAATTTTACTTTTTTTAAACAAGATTTTTACAGTTGACTTTTTACTGTAGTCACTTGAGACACATTCACTGCACTCAGGTGATGCATGTTTCGGTAATTGTGTGACTTCTAGCACCATTTGTGATTGCATTTGGGTTGAATTAAATGAGTTACTTTAAAGGGGTGAACATTTATGCAGTCACTTATTTCACATTTTTAATTAACTGACATTACTTTGTAGAAATCTCTTTTCACTTTGACAAGAAAGAGTCTTTATTTTGTAATTTTTTTGTCAAAAAAGCCAAATTAAATTGACAATGTTGAAAAGCAGCAAAAGGGAAAACTTTAAAAGGAGATAAATGCTTTTTATAGGCGTTTATCCACATTGAAGACCACTGGAGGATAATCGGTTAACTGTTGTTATGTTGCTCAGAAACGGCCACCGCTTTGGATACACTGATATATGACACTTCTCAATTAATTTCTTTCTTATTTTCATCAGTAAGACAAAAAGTAAGCACAGAAATGCAGACAGGAAACTAAAGACAAACGAGGCAATCTGTACGGGCGATGGCGCAGTGAAATGAAGCATGACACTTCCTGTCACCTAACCTTCTGACAGAAATTGAATGAAACGCTGCACAGAGGAGGTGGTGGGTGACGCACACAATCCTCGGTGTGAGAGTGCTGTCTGTGTGGATCAGGGTTCACGTTACCCTCTCTGGGGTCACATTTCACACGCTCTTCAGCAGCTGCTCGACACTAAGGGGCCACTCGGCCACCTAATGGCGCACGCTGAGATAAAGCCACAGTTCACAGGCCGACGGAAAAGCCTGATGTATGAATTTACGGTTTGCTGGCATTGCAGGATTATTTCATTTATTTATGTATTTATTTGATAAGGACAGTGCACATTAATGAATGTCGATGTAGACAGCAATAGACATAAATATGCCGTGTTACAGCAACAATGCTAATTTACATCCACAGCCCCGAGGCAGATAAAAAAATTAACAAAAAACAGTGAAACACAGGACAATAGCTCACAATAAAAGCACATTACAAAAAGTACACAAGGAAGTGAAAGGTCAGTGGTCGCAAGACTGGTTCACTTTCAGCTACTGTTTAAGGTGAGTTTTGAGGATTGGTAACGTGGGAGACTCCTTAATGGAGAGTGGAAGACTGTTCCAGATCTTACTGGCCTTCACAGAAAAAGCATTTTGTCTGAACTCTGTTTTCTGTGTGGGACCTCACAGTCTCCTCTAAAGGAGGCCCTGGTCCTGAGACCGCTGTGAGCCCTTCTTTTAAGAAAGTCAGACATGGGGTGTGGGGCGAGTCCATGTAACACCTTGTAGATTAAACAAATTTTAAAAAATTTTAATTCTCAAAGCTCATTAAGCTGCACTTCTCTA
This sequence comes from Amphiprion clarkii, assembly GCA_027123335.1. Classification (NCBI taxonomy): domain Eukaryota; kingdom Metazoa; phylum Chordata; class Actinopteri; family Pomacentridae; genus Amphiprion; species Amphiprion clarkii. Next base: position 25,649,407 of record CM049568.1, read on the forward strand.
AGATATTACAAACATGTTTTGACATTGGTTTTCTATTGAAGACCTTTAATAATTTTTACTCCGCCAAAAAAAGAACGGCGGAGTTGTGTGACGATAGGCGTATGTTTGTCCACGTGTTTGTTAGTCTGTTCCCAACATTACTCAAAAACACACTGACCGATTTGGATGAAATTTTCAGGGAAGGTCAGAAATGACACAAGGACCAAGGGAATAGATTTTGGCAGTGATGTGGTTTATAGTCTGGATCCACGGATTTGTTCAAGATTTCTGTATCATTGAGAGATAGTAACACGGCGTCACTGTAACTATGACAACAAGTGAACACTACGTCAGCTGCCTGCTGATGATCACATGATTGTGATCCTACTACAAATCCTCCGCTGCGGACTGATCGGGACTTATCTGTCAGAAATGATACAATGAACAATTGATTAAATTGTGGGGTTGTTTCTGAGTACCATCAATTCCTGCCGCCTGCTACATACTTATGTCACGTGATTCAGTGTCCATACATAACGTACACATGCAGAACACGCGTCTGTGCTCATTTTGTTAGTGGGTACATCTATATTAAATGGCCACATTCTATGGTGCCGTGATTTCTGCAACAAATTTTTTTAAGATTTCAGCCATCCGAAATCATACGACTGAGCAGCCTTGGTGGAGTACTGTGCTCTCTGAGTGCTTTTCTTGTTCATAGAGTGACTCTATGATCTTGCATGTTTTTACACTTGTCAGCGACCAACATGTTATGCGATATTCAATGTGTGATAATATCATGGAATGTAGAAACATTCTAGCAGCACCAAGTTTTATGAACGGTTGAATTTCACTGTACTTAAACGTATGGAAAACAAATGCAAGTTACTGTGTCACTAAGTAGCCATAAATTCATTAGTATTCCACTCCACCTTCAGTGGTCATTTGGTAGAAGTATCTGTTGACTGTCCCTGTTGGTTGACAAATGGTGACTTAATCAAGCAATAACACTGGAGACAAAAATGATTTTCAACTCATCCTGTGCCCAATCATGAGCAAAGGTAACGGCTTGGATGCTGGCAAATGAGCCACTGCCTTGAAAGCGCGTGGCCTAATGACATGATTATTTGCTCATCAGGGTGATGCGAGAGTGAGCCTGCGAACATGTCAGGAAGTATATGTGTTTAAGCCTGTACTGTTAGCGGCGGCGGTGGTGGCGGCGGCGGTGCTGGTCACATCTCAGCATGATAATAAAAGCCAGAGCTGTTGTCACAAAACTGAGCCCCAACGCCCTGCTTTTAAGTGCAGCCTCTATTCTCAGAGAGCAGCAGACACATTACAGAGAGCGCGGAGAGAAGAAGAGGAAGAAAGGCTCAGGGAAAGAGAGAGAGAGAGAGGGAGCGAGCAGGAAGCGAGGGGAGTTTCGAGGCCTGTGGCTGAAGGATTGATTTTAAATGTTCTGCAAAGGCAGTGTTTACCATCCTCTCTGGCTAGCCCCCTGACAGCACCAGTATCAAAACAAGATTTGTCCCACTCCCCACTCCTTCCCCCACCGAGCAGAAGGAGGAGGAGGAAGCAGGAGAGGCAATGGTTGCTTAAAATGACAATTCTTCTCCCCGGCCAAGTGCTTAGTTTGTCCCAAAAAGTGGCACGAGTGTCTGCTGTGAAAAATATCTGTCATTTCTGCTCCATTTGGCTTCAGTATAGCAGGATGCAAGTCTACATTTTATTAAACAACATCAATATTCACCCAGCAATGAACCAACACCTGAACTGTTCTGGATCCTCAACTTGTTCGTCATTCAGTTGGACCGGAAGTTTGAAATCACTAATGAAGATTTTTCTATTTTGCATTTGAATTTTAGGCATAATTTTTCATCCATCCATTATCTATACACCGCTTATCCTCATTTAGGGTCACCGGGGGCTGGAGTCTATCCCAGCTGACTTAGGGTGAAGGCAGGGGACACCCTGGACAGGTCACCAGTCTATCACAGACATATACAGACAATCACACTTGTATTCACACCAACAGACAATTTAGAAACACCAATTAACCTCAGCATGTTTTTGGACTGTGGGAGGAAGCTGGACACAGGGAGAACATACAAACTCCACACAGAAAGATCCTGGGGAGGCCAGGATGCAAACCCGGAATCTTCTAGCTGCAAGGCAGAAATGCTAACCACCATCCACTGTGCAACCCATAATTCTATCCATCCATTATCTATACACCGCTTAATCCTCATGAGGGTCGTGCAGGGACTGGAGTCTATCCCAGCTGACTTAGGGTGAAGGCAGTTGACACCCTGGATAGATCACCAGTCTATCACAGGACTACATACAGACAAACAATCACACTCGCTTTCACACCGATGGACGAATTAGAAACACCAATTAACCTCTGCATGTTTATGGATTGTGGTAGAAAGCTGGAGTACCTAGAGAAAACCCATGAATGCACAGGGAGAACATGCAAACTCCATGCAGAAAGATCCCAGGAAGGCGGGGACATGAACCAGGGATCTTCAAGCTGCAAGGCAAAAATGATAACAACCAAATTTCAGGATATCCTTTTTGCTTCAATAAAAGCAGCACCTGAGCTGCATGGACTCCAAAAGTTTTATCAAACCTGATACCCCAGCCTGATTGGATGTCCCAGAAAAGCTTCTTGCTCTTGTCAGGATGTTTGGTTTCCACGGACTTCAAGTGTCCCCATAAATGAAACAGGTTTGAGGTCAGGTGACTCTGGAAGAAAATCCATGACAGCCATCACCTCTTGCTGTTCTTTGATCTTCAGGTTGTTCTTGCAAATCTTCATGGTGTGTTCGGTCTCATTATCCTGCTGCAGCGTGAATTCTTCACCACCAAGATGCAAACCAGAGGTCGTTGCATATCTTTGAACAATGGAGCACGACTTGGAGTCGCCTTCCTATACTTCAAAGTTGCAAAACACAATGCAGCTTGAGTATTTTCATCACCATATTTCTCTGCTGGTGTGATAAACTGCAGTATCATTCTCTCTCCTTACATGCCTTCTACAAAACTCTAACTTGGATTCATCAGTAAATAAGCTTTTTTCCTCCATCTTTCACTGCAAAATGCTGGTTTCCCTTTGCCAACTCCAAACATCAAGTTCGTTTCCCTTCCTAAGAAGCAGTTTAGAGATCGCTCCTCTGAGACTCTACAGACAGCCTTCGTTTGATAGTGTTTTTGTCTGATTAGAGTCTTGTGCTCTTTATTTGACAAATTGTGTATTTGTGATGAAGCTGCTTGTCTATCTCCGTCCTAACCGCGATATATTTATCTTCTGATGATGTGATGCCTCGATCGGACCTTGAATGCAAGTCCAGAGTTAATGCAATAACACCTGTGAAATTATCATCTTTCTGTGCCTTTGTTTCCCTGTTTTGTCATCAAAGTTCTTAGTTACTCTGCCAAGGAACGCAGCAGAGTTATGTGATGATCGACATACGTTTGTCCTTCCGTCTGTTTATCTGTCTGTGTGCAACATTACTCAAAAACAGACTAACGGATTGGATGAAATTTTCAGAGTAGGTCAGAAATGGCACAGGGACCATCTGAATAGATTTTGGCAGTGATGCGGCTTATAGTCTGGATCCATGGATTTGTTAGAGATTTCTGTGTCATTACAAGATAGCAGCATGGCGTCACTGCAACTATGACAACACGTGAACACTACGTTGGTTGCCTGCTGACAATCACACAATTGCGATCCGACTACAGATACGACTGAGCAGCCTTGGCGGAGTACTGCGCTCTCTGAGTGCTTTTCTTGTTTATTAATTTAGGCAGGGGTAATAAAATAAACAATGCGGTCGTCTTTCATAGTGATGAAAGTGGCAATAATGTGTATATTGCAGTATTATAACCAAAGATAAAAATAACATAATAGACAGGTGTTATTCTATAGGTTTGTTATTGTCAATATATCCCATGAATTCCAACCTGACAGTGTGTTAGAAGCAAGATAATATTTGTTTAAATGACTCTTAATAAACTACAGTGTATATAGTGAACGTAAGTCAATGCGACACTGCGGCTCACAATAGTTTTTGTACAACAGTGGATCTGAGGCACAGACAAACAAGCTGTATCAGGATTTAGATACACTAACAATTACTTGACGCTCTGAATTATTTTTTGTTTGCTTCATTTATCTGCATGCAGATTGAGGATTACTCATCACCCAGTCAGAACTTTAAAGTCCGAGAAGTCGACTAATCATTTTCAAATTTCTGCTTTCGCGGGAGGTCTCAATTCCAAAAAACCCCCCCCAAAAAACAAAGCAGCACGACCTATTGTACTGAACGCTGTGAGCACTGGCAGGAAATCAAGCAAAATACTTAACTGGATTTGAAGGAGAAAATTCCCTTTCATGCCACGCGGCCACACTCATAATTATCTGATTGTTGCCGACCATTAGAAATTTGATTTATTGTTCTTTGGCAGCCAGGATGGAGGTTTCTCACCCCCGCCTTGGACGTGTGTGAAATTCACAAGTCTGGAGGGCTGAGGAGAATATGGGGAAGCGAGAGCCATATGTCTGCGCTGTCAGAGAGCCACTTGTTAGAGGAAGTTTAGCCTCCCTGTGCCTCCAGCCACAGCCTTAATTATTAACAACATGTCTCCCCTCTGAAGAGCTGTGTGAGGGCGGCTCACTGAAAAAGGTGCTTTGGAGTGTGGACTGGATGCCGACTTCCCTCTGGATACCGAGATATTCAGCTGAGGTTTTTTTGGGGAAAAGTTGTCGACTTGTAGATACTTATCCTCCCCTTTCCTCCCATGAGAGACTCTGTAATTGAAGCTCACTTGTAAACACATAAGCAAAACCAGAGTGACTCAGTTTCCCTCACATTTAAATCAAGGCAATCATCATCAAGTCTGTCTGTGCCCATGAAAGATTTGAAAACGACCACTTCTGAGGGTGTGCATCCATGATTTTTCTTCATGTAGGAAGCCATCAGAAGGACTGCATTGACAGTCCTTGGATTCATAAGTGCCAGGAAGTCCTGATTTGCTGACGGTACCCTGGATATTCAGTAGTGAACTATATGCAATTTGATAAATTGTAAATGTTGCATAAATAATTTAATTGCTGCTGTCAGTAGGGATTAATCTCATCTCTTTAATTAAGGCCAAAACAAACGTGTAACTTTAACTGTCAACCATGGATTCTGCCTCCAACCATAATGAATTATATTTTGATGCTGTTTTGAGCAAAGTTAAACAAAAAATCAAAGTGAAGCTTTAAAGGTCCCTCTGGAAGTTAGATTCTCATCTGCACTGTAAAAATTGTGTATTTTTAAAAGATAGATTAAACTGAATGACTTAATTGCTGTAGTTTTATCCACGAACCAAACAAAAACTAAATCTCTAACCACACATCAAGACTTGCTGTGTAAAATTAATGAAAGAAACATCAGCGAGATTGTTATTGTTAGTTTAGTTTCTAAATTACAAGAAAATATGTTTGAATAGCACAAACATATGTTACACCTCAAGATAAATTTGAAATTGAAACCTTAGATTTGCAAACTGTGCACATCAGAGCATCATGACAACTCTACTGAATCTCCAAACAGTGTCTAGAAAGCATTTAATCAATAGGTGTCTGTTTTCATTCCAGCCGCATTGTAATTATCCAACAATCAGTCAACTGTAATTATCAATTACAAGATTGAGATGGCTTTATAATTAGTGAATCAGATCAGGTTTACCCCCAGCATTAAAACCAGAATTAGGTCAAGATTTGTTAGGGTTTTGTCAGCTGTAACAACAGTCCCAAAAACATTATGCTTGAATCACCCAAAGGACCTGCTTTCTAATAAATAATATGTAATGAGAAAGCAATGATGTCAGTCTATCATATTGTACCTTTTCATTGACGGACACAAAACACGACTGTAAGCCTTATATTCACTGCTGCATATATTTCATTAATAAAGAAACTAAATACTGTGTTGTATAAACTGCATTTGACTGGTCTACTGATAAATCCATTAAAATATGAACACAAAACCATCACAAATGCATGAAAGCTGCATCCACTGCATCCCAGACAGATTTTCCTTCTGATTTTTCTCTCCTTGCCTTCAGACAGACTCAGTTGCACATTAAGACAATGTTGCTCCTTGACCTTTTCATAGCTCTGTTGTTAAACGTCTTTGTGCCCAAAACTGCCTGAGGGACGTCATGGTTAAAAACCACAAGGCATCCTGCTTGTCTGCATCAGCATTCACCCTCCCCCACACTTGGGACAACATTTAGGAAAGGCAGGCACAAACATTCTGGAGGCAAAATCATCAAGGCTGTCTTTCATTCAACGTTACATGGACTTCAGCCTGATTTCTCGTTAGAGGGCCGTGCTGGTGGTTCAGCATGTTTAAGTTGATTGATTTATTGGTTTATTACCGTCTAAGCAACCACTTAGTTCAATTTTGACAGTGAGAATCAGCAGCTTTACCGTTTCTCAATTCAGCTCACAAGGTAGAAGCTGCAAATCACTTTAAGGATGATTATTTTATTCTATCTTTACCTTTCAGTTGGATTACATTTTGTAAATTCGCCTAAAGAGTAATTATTAACCAAAATTATTAAATGTTATGAAATCAAATGGTTAAAGAAATGGCTGAGATTACTATTGTTTTAAGGACTTTAAAACTTTAATCATTAGGAATCATTCTAAAAACATTTACATGACAAGAAAAGCACTCGGAGAGCGCAGTATTCCGCTAAGGCCAAATCCATGCAAACTCCATGCAGAAAGATCCTGGGAAGGCCGGGATGCGAACCGAGCTAGCAAGGCAACAGTGCTAACCACCAAGTGGAGCCCCACTATAACATATATTCGGAAAAAATAGGTGCTGTATTTCATAATTGCACCTCTCTTATTGTAATGATTTTAACATTTCAGAATGCTAATGATTCATTTGGTATAACAGTGTTGTCACAGTGGAAGGACACTTTTAAACATATCATATGTCAACGTATTTTGTGCTGAAACCGAAACAGCAGAAATAAAGCGAGGTAATCAACATTTAAATGGTTTTACAGCACGCTGGGAAGCATCACTAAGTCCATTATGACAGCATAACAAAACATTTGCACTTGCTGTTTTCTGTTTGTGCTACACATGCTACAAATGTGGGTGGAAAGGTGCAAAACAGTGTAAAACGCTGTGTGCAAACATTAAATACAGTCATGCAAATACCTACCACTACATTGTTGCACATTAACCCCTTGATCCCTGAATTTATTTAAAATTATATATAAACAAAAGAAATTACTTGTTTTATTGCTTTCCAGCTGATGCTAAATTAAGTAGAGATTGTAAATTTGTCTATTACACTTAGAACATATATAATGTAATAACAGATATATAATAATTTAAGTCCCACTCGGAATGGACCTACAAGAAAACAATGCTTGCAAAAGGTTCCTAGTTATGTACTGAATATGCACAAACCAGCATTGGGGGAATGCATACGCTATGTCCGCTGCAGTCTGAATGAAAGCAGTATGATGCGAATTTGCGACGATCAGCGTCAAAAGGTTACACAAGAAAAGCACTTAGAGAGCACAGTACTCTGCCAAGACTGCTCAGGCGTTGTATAATTTCTGACTGCTAAAATCTTGAAAAAATTCGTAGCAGAAATCACAGCAGCATAGTATGTGGGAATTTAATATAGATGTACCCATAAACAAAATGACCTTGTGGTGAGCACAGGCGTGTCATGCATGTGTACATTATGTATGGATAATGAATCGCGTGAACTAAATATGTAGCAGGCGACAGGAATTGATGGGACTTGGAAACACCCCCACATCCATCCATCCATTATCTATACACCGCTTAATCCTCACTAGGGTCGCAGGGGGGTGCTGGAGCCTATCCCAGCTGACTTGGGCGAAGGCAGGGGACACCCTAGACAGGTCGCCAGTCTGTCGCAGGGCCACATACAGAGACAAACAATCACTCTCACATTCACACCTACGGGCAATTTAGAATAATCAATTAACCTCAGCATATTTTTGGACTGTGGGAGGAAGCCGGAGTACCCGGAGAAAACCCACGCATGCACAGGGAGAACATGCAAACTCCATGCAGAAAGACCCCGGGAAAGCCGGGACGCGAACCAGGGATCTTCTCGCTGCAAGGCGAAAGTGCTAACCACTACGCCACTGTGCAGCCAACACCCCCACAATTTAATCAATTGTTCCTTGTATCATTTCCGACAGATAAATCCCAATAAATCCGTAACAGTCGATTTGTAGTAGGATCGCAATCGTGACGACATAGTGTTCACAGTGACGGCATGCTGCCATCTCGCACTGATCAAGAAAACTTTAACAAATCCATGGATCCAGACTACAAGCCATATCACTGACTAAATCTAATCAATTGGTCCTTGTGTCATTTCTGATCTTCCCTGAAAATTTCATCCAAATCCGTTAGTCCGTTTTTGAGTAATGTTGCTAACAGACAGACAGACAGACGGACAAACGTATGCTGATCATCACATAACTCCACTGCATTCCTTGGCGGACTAAAAAAACAAATTCTATAGTTAACTCTGACACAATGTTCTCTTTATTTGACACAAGAATAACAAGGGATATCAAACATAAATACTTCCTCTTGTCTGTAAATCACATAACATCTGAAACTTGTGAATTATGACTATTTTATGTGTCAATGATTCCTCAAAGTGACTTGGACGTGTAGTTTAGAGTTTACTCTGCTCCTCTTAATTAGCTAAATTACTAAACACCACTGCAGCCAATGGTTGCATGTGTCCTATGAAAGCTCCATGAAAGGTGTTTTTTTTTATATAATAAAACCCCACCAAAAACTAGGGGTTAAAAGGGTAGTCAGCGTTGCTTCGTCAGGAATCTACAAAAAAGATTACGCTCAAATTCACAAATAAATCTGCTGCTCACCAGTATTCAGAATTAATTCACCAACTGAAGAAATGTCTTGTTTCTTCAGGTTTGTGCCCAACAACTTCCCGGTTGCACAGTACAAGCTACAGCCACGAAAACCCTCCACAGCATGAACAAGAGACGGTGTCATTTAATAATAAATATACAAGCATTAATAATTTACGTAATATTTGAAATGGTGTGCTTTGAGATCCCTAATTAATCCAATTCACCCCATTTACGGAAGCTGCCATCTCCGCGGAAAAAGAAGGAGCTAAGGGGATAAAATGAGAATTTATTAAACTATTTGGCCAAATCTAATTTAGTCTCTTATTCGTTATTTGTGTGAGTAAATTATAACCTCCCCTGTGCCTTGTTCTTGAGTACTGTGCCTTTCTTTCCTAATGCGTGTTTGTAACAGATAACAGTTTGTGAGCCTATGCTGTGTGACTTTTCTCATTTCTGCTGTTCCTCTCTCAAAAAGCCCTCACATCCCCTCACGCATACAGTCACATGCCTGCCTGAATATGCGAAAACACACACACACACACACACACACACACACACACACACTGAGCCCAATGCCGTGGAACAGCCATCAGTCAAAGCGTGTTGGCGCTGCAGGTCCAGGGGCATTTACATAGATAGATGATGGAGAGATTATGGGGCACAGAGGTTATTAATCATGCTGCTGAGAAGGAGAAGAGGGACTCCTTGGTGTCACTCTCCTCTCCAGGGATGGCTCTTTACCCTGGATATGTCTTTTGTGCTATTTCCCGCGTTCTATTTGCCGCCTAGCTAAACCACAGTGGTATTATGAGTGCCTTGGCATTCTGTATTGCTGCAGGGTAAAAGTACATTCCAGCTAAGTCCACCTCCAGCCACTAGCTCCGGGGCTACAGTCCAGAATTCCCTCTGAATCGTAGAAAAGTGCAATTTTAACCAGCGGCTCGCTCCTGTAATTTCATATTAAATACTATACTTCATATTTATGCAATGTCTTTCGTACCAAGGTGATTTGTCGAGCGATAGATTCTGCAGCTGACAGAATATAACAGCAGTTTGAATACTTTAAATCATCTAACACGGACAGATACCAAACTTTCACTGGTTCGTGCTTCTCAAATGAGAAGATTTTCTGGTTTTCTGTTTTGATGTCAGTATAAGTTGAATATATTAAGTTATTGGATGGATTATTGGAGGGCTGCATAGTGACTCAGTGGTTAGCACTGTTGCCTTGCAGCTAGAAGATCCCTGGTTAGTGTCCCGGCCTGGGATTTTTCTGCGTGGAGTTTGTGCATGTGTGGGCTTTTTCCAGGTTCTCCGTCTTCCTCCCACAGTCCAAAAACATGCTGAGGTTAATTGGTGATTCTAAATGGTACATAGGCGTGAATGTGTGTGATTGTTTGTCGGTATATGTAGCCCTGTGATAGACTGTTACCTGTCCAGGTGTCCCCTGCCGTCACCCTAAGTCAGCTGGGATAGACTCCAGCCCCCCGCGACCCTGTTGAGAATTACAGTCATCCTTTCCCATATGGCAGTTCATTTTTCGTGGTCTCCCTGTATCGCAGTGTTTTTGCTTTATTGCAGAATTTTGCAGGACATACGTATTTTTATGTATTCATTCTGTTAATTATTTTTATGGTAAAACAAGCATTTTCTAGCTTAAAAAATTAAAACCGATATAAATAATATAAGAAATAATGATTAAAACATATTAAAAGATTATTAAATCAAAGTAAAATGCGTAGCATGCAGCGCTGGGTGCTGATTGGCTCAGCGACCGTAGCATCAGTCTCCTTTGTCTCCCGTGTAATAGCAGCGTTCAGCATCTGGCCTTGTCCATTTCACATCAGCGTCTGATCGCTGTGCATCGTGTTGCTCTGCAGTGTTGTATTTTTGTGAAATTTTCGTTAAAAATGTTATTTAAAGCCCTACGATGTTGATCAAACGTTCTGCGCCTTCTAAGGCTTCTGGCACCGAACCCTAGCGCCAGAGGAAGATGCTTACTATCACGGAAAATGAGAAAATTACGTAGGTTCAAGAGTGTAGAAAGTGTTTACAAGAGTGTGGGAAAAGTTTATAAGAGTGTGGGGAGGGTTTACAAAGCCTTAAAATATGTATAAATAATAAAATAAATACAAGGTCACTACTTCGCGGATTTTCGCCGATTATTAGTAATGTGCAAAACGCTGTACATAATTATGCCTTTATATTTTTTAGATCTCAATATTCCCTGTGTGCTAAGCTCATATCGTATTTATATTCTTTATGTTTAATATTCTGCTGGTTTCTTGAATTTCCCTCGAGATCAATAAAGTACCTACCTACTTGCCTACCTAATGCACTGACGTGTACAGTTTACATTATTAGAGGTTTCCTATCAATAGTAAATTCTTCTGATTTTGTACAATTGAGCCACAATATCTTCTACTACTTTGGAAAATGACAAAAATGTGTTTAGTGCTTTGAACTTAGCTGGTTTGTTTAGGAGCTGTATCACATCACATTGTATCCACCAGCCTGCGGGTCTGAACAAAGCAGGACTTGGACCCTCTGGGCCTTTTTATTTTCTGTTAAAAGAAAGAGAAATTAATCAAGAAACACCTTTATCTGTCCGCAAATTGCACATGAACTCGCTAAAAAGAACTTCTACCCTTAATTAACTCCCATGCTAATTTTATCCTCATATTTATATGTTTTAACTGCAGAAACAGAGCAGTATTTTCCTGTGAAGGTTGTATGTAAGTTTTGGTTCGTTAAGTTTTGATCTTGATGTTTTATATGCCATCGTCCCGCCAGGATAGGAGGATTATTTTGTAATAAAGCAACTCTATCTATTTGGGGTCAATTTAAAGAAAGATATTAAAGGAAATATATATTTTTTAATTATTGTCAATCTGATGTGGGATGTGGAAAGTTGCACTAATATGTGGGTCATTCCAGAATTGGACATTTGGGCTTCAAAATTTTTGGAAAATAAACCTTCTCTTTTACAGTTTTCTGCTGCATATTCATCAATAATAGGTAATAAACTATCAAAGGCTCAGCTTACACATCAATGGTACCATTTTTACTAAATGTTTTATTTGTTGTTTGCTAAACCACAGTAACAGGGTTGCTAATCCATGCTAATGTTAGCTTTTTCTCAGGAGTAGAAGCTAGATATTTAGCTAGCTGTTACTGCTGACCAAGAGGACAAAGTGACTGATGGAAAAAAGTAAAAGTAATTTGTCTTATCCTTATAATATGCATAACAGGGTTGCATGAGGTAGAGTGAGACATTCAATCAAGGCTGACAATGTTCTGAAAATATGAAAAATAGAAGAGAGGACATAGCTTTGCTTTACCAATTCTTTAGGAAAACTGTTGATGTTAATTCCAGCGTTTCATGTGATTCACTGTTTTCTTCTTCTTCTACCAGCTATAAAGGTTATGCTAACAGGGTTGTTGTGGGACACATGTTTCATGCATGATGATTATTATTTAAAATATTATGTTGATTTAAAAAAAAAAATGTTCCCACAATTACAAGAGACATCAGTGAAAAAATAATACCAAAATAAGGAGGTTTAAATTTCATTTTAAGAGTTTTATTTTAGATTCAATTTGGTCATCAGGGGGGTGGGACAAGAGAAAAATGGCATTTTAGGGGGAACTCCAGACTTGTTTGTTATTTTAAAAATATTTTCAAACATTCTTATCGGCTAGTGTTTTTTTTTTAAATTTGATCTCAGGACAAGTATATTTACAGAGCAACTGCATCATTTAGTATTTTGTACATGGATTATTTGAAATTTGATGTTGTTGAAGTTTGATGGGTGGGACATAAAATGTCCTCCACTTCTGGAATGACCCATAAAGTGTGAACGCTTTCATTGTTTCTCATGATCAAAAAGTCTACAACTCAACGGTACAGTTAACGCTTCTCAACAACACATCAACTCCTCTCTGAGAATTCGAACCGTCCTGCAGTTTAAGATTTTATGGCGCCCACCATTCTGCATGTTGTATGAATTTTGAATCGTGAGCGGTTGGAATGGGACACCGCGAGACCGGTGGATGTGATAATGGAGTAATCCACAGCGACAGGTGAAGTACTCTGCTCCTCTGGGCTGTTTGCTTTGGTAAATGTAGCCGCCATCCCGTGACCCCAATGGGACCTGACATTTGGACCCTCCCTGTCCTCTCTCCTCACTCCTCCACCTCTTCTTCCCGGCATCCACTGCGTTTCGCCGACGTGCTCGCGGCCCGTGAGGAGTTTTTGACCAAGAAGCTGTTTTTATTCACTTACATGGGACCACTCGGTTAGTCTTGACGTGTGGGTTTAGGGGAGGAAAAGCGCCGTGGCTGATAGATGGACGATTGGATGGATGGATGATGAATAGAAGGGTCGATGAATGGATGAAAGGCTAGGTGGATAGATTGAAAGATGAGTAATACATGAGAGATAAGGGAATGAAAGCCTCTTTAGAGATAAAGTACGTTAGTAATTTCCTTTTATCCTGATGACACGCTTCCTCATTGGTTTCTATCACCTTTTATACATCGTCCTACGTGCAACACTGTTGAATCTGACAGTCAATTAAAATGATGACTAGAATATTTATTTCACTAATTTATACTGTCAGGGTCAGGGTGAAGATCAGATGAGTAGGGGATGATGCATAGAAATTGGAAAAATTGTATATATGCAAAATTGCTCTTTTAGGCTACTCTATTCGATCTTCTCGACTCAATAAGAATCTTAAGAAGAAAAAATAAACATCAAGCCTTGAGTTTTCCTCTTACATTCTGAAACACATTCAGAGAAAATCTTGCGATATTATGGGAGGTTGCTGCAAATCGTACATTATGATCCATATTTTGACGTCTGATTAATGTCGATATGACGTTTTGTCACACTGCCAGTTTCTCCATTAACTGTCAGCTACAAGACTTTGTTGAATCTTTTTCTTTGCAAAACAGTGTCAGAGCTCAGAAGAGAGAACTGGTGTAGAGTAAAATAAAATACTATCTAATGCTATAGCGCTCTGGATGACTGATTGGATGAGTGAGTTGAAAGCTATGAAGTTCTGTGTCTTTCATTTGTCTACAGTGGAACTGAAATGAATGTAAGAAGTCATCACATGTTCTCTACAAATTCTGTTTATATTCCATTCATTTGCTTTGCCAAGTATGTTTCAAAGATATATAATTGCTGTGTTGATTTCATTAGCTATTGGTGCTTTTTACAGTTCAAGGTACAACATCATTATACTGCACAGGAGTTGAGGTTGGACGCCTGGCTGAGACGAGGTTTGTATCCTGATTTGTTCTCGCTGCTACACTGTAAAAAGTACATTTGAGCTGCAGCTGAATTAAAGTACTAGGGTCATTCCAGAATTTGAGGACATTTGGACTTAAACATTTTTGAAAAATAACCCTTCTCTTTTACAATTTTCTGTTCCATATTCATCAATAATAGGTAATAAACTATCAAAGGCTTGATTGGCTCAGCTTACATATCAACGGTACCATTTTTATTCCATGTTTTGTTGTTTGCTAACCCTACTCTAGAAGTAGAAGCTAGATATTTAGCTACCTGTTACTGCTGACCAAGAGGACAAACTTGTTGATGGAAAAAAGTCAAGAAAAAGGTAGACTACCGTTCAAAATTTTGGGGTCACTCAGACAATTTCATGTTTGCCACGAGAACTCACATTTTTATTCATGTGCTAACATAATTGCACAAGGGTTTTCTAATCATCAATTAGCCTTTCAATGGCATTAGCTAACAAAATGTAGCATTAGAACACAGGAGTGATGGTTGCTGGAAATGTTCCTCTGTAGCCCTATGGAGATATTCCATTAAAAATCAGCCGTTTCCAGCTAGAATAGTCATTTACCACATTAACAATGTCTGGACTGTATTTCTGATTCATTTAATGTTATCTTCATTGAAAAAAAAAATGTTTCTTTCAAAAATAAGAACATTTCAAAGTGACTCCAAACTTTTGAACGGTAGTGTATATCTATCCAATTCTGTTAACTTGAAATTACATGTTGTTCCTTTAAACTGGTATTTGAATTTCAGAGGCGTTCTGCTGCATCTAACGTAAACATTTCTTCAGAATTTTCTGCTGCAACTCAACAAGTAGGATTACAGAGTAAAGACCACATCACAAAATCATGTTTTACATTTAAAATTTGAGTGTGGCAAATACTTAAATTGGAATAACTGGAAACTTGAAGTTGGCTTTACTTAAAAAGCTCATTTGAGAGGAATCAAACATGAACAAGTGACATTAATATGACTTGTTAACTTAATTTGGATAAACTTAATTACTCCGCCAAGGAACGATAGCCGTACGTTTGTCTGTTTGTCTGTCTGCCTGTCTGTCCATCTGTCTGTTCGCAACATTACTCAAAAATGATTAGGATGGAATTTTCATGGAAGGTCAGAAATGACATGAGGACCAACTGATTAGATTTTGGCAGTGATGCAGCTTATAGTCTGGATCCACGGATTTGTTAAAGATTTCTGTATCCCTGCAAGATAGTGACACGGTGTCACTGTCACTGTAGTGACAAGTGAACACTACGTCAGCTGCCTGCTGATGATCACATGATTGTGATCCTACTACAAATCGACCATTGTGGACTTATCGGGACTTATCCGTCAGAAATGATACAAGGAACAATTGATTAAACTGTGGGGGTGTTTCTGAGTCCCATCAATTCCTGCCGCCTGCTACATATTTAGTTCATGTGATTCGGTATCCGTACATAACGTACACATGCATAACACATGCTTGTGCTCAGCGCAAAGTACGGCGTGCTTTGAGTGCTTTTCTTGTTTAATTCTGTGCTACCAATTGTTGCAATTTATTTGGCTTGGTCCACCAATTCTGCATTTCAGTGTAGGTTTTAGTTATTAAAACAGGTTGAGCATTAACATTGCTACGCTGAGTTCTCCATTTTTGTACAAAATAACTGATATGAGCGTCATATTCAAATCAAGCGATGCTAGTCCTGATCTCATTTATCTACTCCGCTGCTAAGCTGAGCATTTTCTGCTCTTTTAAATGTGTTGAGACTTTTGCGTGGACACCGCCCCGGTTTCCAGCCCTCCTGACTTTGATTACCTAATTCCTTCGAGATTACTCCGAGACTCCGGCTGCCAGCAGAGGCGTTGACATGATGTGGATAAATGTCGCTAGCCGTCATGAAACCGACCGCCCCAATCAATCAATCAGCATTCTCGCACCTCTTTTGTGGGCGCTTGAATGTGTGTGTGTGTCTGTTTGAGCAGGAGATTCACCCATTCGCTCTCCGAGGTCGGCGCGTACAGAGGAGACGCAGGGAGACCCTAAAAGCATCGTTTGCCACATTCATCAATTACTGCACCCAGGAAGGTTGTGTCTGTCAGGTGGAGCAGATGGTGTGTGTGTGTGTGTGTGTGTGTGTGTGTGTGTGTGTGTGTGTGTGTGTGTGTGTGTGTGTGTGTGTGTGTGTGTGTGTGTGTGTGTGTGTGTGTGTGTGTGTGTACTATATATGTGAATGTGTGGAAAAAGACAGGTTGAAGGTGTTTGAATGGAAGCAGACAAAGGTGATGACAGAGACAGAGATAGAAGTGAACGAGATAGAGATGTACAGATGTGCAAGGGAGATATGTACAGGTGTGTTACACTGAGAGAAGAGCCCGGCCATTTCTCTGCACTTGGTGATGGCTGCAGGATAACTAATCAATCTATACCTGCCTCGGAAAGAGAGAGAGGGAGAGAGAGAGCGGAACAGTCAGACAAGATTAGTGGAGAGAGATCATGTCAGCCAGACGCGCTGCTGGCTTCCCTGCAGACCCTGCTAGTCTGCGTCCTCCTTTCCATATTGCACTAGCTGAAATAAACTGGCTGAATTTCCTCGTGATTATGCATGAATAAATTGGACCTTGTTTGATTGAATTTCTTTTTTTTTTTTTAAAAAAAAAGGAAATAAAAGTCAGCCTTTATCATAGCAACCCCTTGGGGAGCTTTTCCATCTCAAAAAATCTGGACATTAGTCACGATTGTAGAACGCAGCATGAACATATTTTCCAAATTACTTAAATTCCTCGAGGGTGCAGCGAAAGAAGTGATGTGGAAACGTCTTTAAAAAAAAAGAAGCTTATCTAGATTGTTAAGCGATCCTAAAACAATACAATGCACTGTTTTTGCACTACTTCTGTTTTTTTTTTTCCTTCACCGCAAGGAGAAATTTACAGAGATGAGCTCCGACAAAACAGCCCTAGAATCCGATTTTCTTCTCTCAAACTTTTAGAACTTTGCAAATCTACTTTCCACCCGAATGTTGCTTGTGCAAATCTTGCCGCTTCCTTCAGTGGGGAGATTTTTTTTCTCTCCTCTCTCCTCCCTCCTGCTCTTAACTGTGTACCAGCGGTTCTAGGGGCTGTCATATTGCATCAGCGCTCTGCTGATTACTTCCACCTTGTCTCCCTCGTCAGGAAATGATTCTGACACGCACTCACACCCTGCTTTCTCTGCATCAATATGCGTGCGATGGAAAAACTGCAGACAGTAAATAAATAATGAAAGACAAGGTAGGGAGGGAGGAGGGGTGGCGGTGGCGGCTCTGTGTGGCGTTCTCTCTCTCGGTCTCTTTCTCTGTCCTCTGTGTTTGCTAGTGTGGGAAAAGTGTGCATTGTAAAGGCATTTAAGTAGGGAATCTGTACAGTTTCTTGGAGATGTGAATGAAAAATTGGGATTTATTACACAAAAATGATTTCCACTTACAGGTTTTCGAGATGGTATTAACCTTGAAATAAAATCCATTCCCTTTTGTTTTAATTAACGTAAAAGCTTCATTTAAGGACATTTTGTTTCTCCAGCTTCCCTCCATGTTGCCTTAATTTCCCCGTCCGATTTGTCCTTTCTTAGCACCAAGGTGTGTTGATCTTTCCTCTGCTTAGAGCCAAGAAGTATGCCAGTCGTGCAGTGAGGGAGCATTTTCAGTCAAAATCCCTAAAGGGATTATCACACAGACTCTGCATTTCTGTGGAGGACATAGAGGGTAAGTACATCTGATTGGCCCACTAACCCCAGGCACCCAGTGGCAACGCAGGCATCACAGAGACCTGAATTCATCCCGGTATTTATTTGAATGGCAGCTGATATTTGCTCTGTTTTGTAGGCTGGATCTTCAAAGAGCCATTATGAAGCTCGAAAGGAAGATCTGTTTTTTTTACTTTCGCAGCCTACAAACCGTCTTGTGAGACTATTTTACATTCCCATCCTGTCAGCAGAACATGTGAGGATTCACTGCAGTCCTGCAAGTGTTGACGCCCTGATCACATACTAATTAATGATTAGTTTGCCGGAAAAAGTCGCAGCAGCTGCATCCAGTCGATCAAATGACTTCATCTTTCAGAGATGCCGCACTGTTTGGCTCGCCACACTGGTTTAGTCTAATTTTGTGTGTGTGCACACTGTTTGTGCATTTGTGTACAACTGGGTTCAAACTGAGTTCACAGCTAAATATTCTTACTTCAGCGTAAGTGAAAAACTAGCACAAATTTATTTTATAAAATGATACTTCCGTCTTATACCAGCTTTCACTATTGGGGGTTATTTAGAGGTTTCTTAGTATTTACAGCATTGGGGGGGGAATGAAATCATTGAGAATGTCCCAGAGGCAAACACTCACACGTTCAATGGCATAAGAAAACAATAATTAATAAATAAATAAGATAGGAAAAAAGCAGAATACAGGTTTTTAGTTTGCAATCACACTTCTGCTTTAAAACTGACCATCTGTATTTGCGATGGGTGACCGATGAGAGATTCTGTCTCACATTTTGATTTTACATCTAATTAAAGTGTTAGTCTGACTAAAATATTAGCCTTTCACCACTTGATTGTGGGGCTGTTGGTGTTTCTTGCCACATCAAATGGTGGTATAGCTAGAAACACTCCTTCCTCTGATAGAGTTTGTGAATGTTTTAATTAATGTAACTGTGTGATTGTTGTTTGGAGTGAATGGTTTTCATTGTTGTGGTCTTGTGTGTTTCTACTTTGTTCTCAGGTCTGTCTACCGAAAGAGATTTTGATCTCAATGAGAATTCTTGAATAAATAAAGCTTTACTAACAGAAATGACTGCCAGAGCTGCAACGATGACGTCCAAGAGGTAATAAATGAGAACGATCCTTTCAGCTATTGTAAACCTAACATTTTTGGGCTTCTTTTCCCTTGAGACATGTGGTCCTTCTCACAGTGCCGAGACTTGTAGAACTTACTTACCTTGAAATGCTTTTCAGGAGTGAGAGACTGAGGGTTTTCTTTTGAGACAGAAGTGATACCTTCAGCAGTTTCATATGATGCTGCGAGGTCTGAATGGTAGTCTCCTAAAAACAGCAGATACCATCTTGATGCAGACCATGAACTCAAACTCACATCTGCAGCAGAGATCTGCTGAATCTCAAAATCAGTAATTTTCAGACAATATGACAGTTAAAACTCCTTTTCACAGAAAGTGGAAAATGATGCGTCACTCTATGATTCAAGACCAAAAAATACACCTTTCACAAGTGATCCAATGGTCTCCCTATATAGGACATTTTCCAGTCTTTCCACAAGTTAAAGACTGATAGAGCTGTCACATCTGTGCATTAACTACTGTTACTGTAGTGCAGACAACTTTAAAGCATGCTAACATCTTGTTCCTGGTCTTATCCAAACAGTACTGTAAAAATGCAAGCTTAACTTTAAAAGGACTTATTTTCCCATGACCAGGCGCAGTGATGGAGTCATGGGATTGCCTGACAAACCCAAATTTAGTGTTTTTAAAGAGGGTAAATAAAGAACTACTTTATCAACCATTGAAAGGTTGGTACACTTAAGGCCAGGTCATGTTTCGTCCACAACTGCATGCATGCCGACTGCACATGTGCAGGAAAACTAAATGCTTTTATAGAGAAGACACTGGACAAGGAGATTCTCAGTTACCTACAAGTTTATGATTAATCATTTAAAGAATTACGGGTCATTCCAGACTTGGTGGACATTTTGGCTTCAACATCAGTGGTACCGTTTTTATTCCATGTTTTTTTTGTTGTTTGCTAACCCTACTCTAATCACAGTAACAGGGTTGCTAATCCATGCTAGTGTTAGCTTTTTCTCAGGAGTAGAAGCTAGATATTTAGCTGGCTGTTACTGCTGACCAAGAGGACAAACTTACTGATGGAAAAAAGAAAAAAGTCAAAAGAATTGGTCTTATCTTGATAATATGCATAACAGGGTTACATGAGGTAGAGTGAGACATCCAAAAAAAAGGAGACCTAAATTTCATTTTAACTGTTTTATTTGAGATTTTTTTTTAGATTTTATCTCAGGACATTTTAATTTACACAACAACTGCATGTTTTAGCATTTTATAAATAGATTTGATATTTGATGGGTGGGACGTAAAATGTCCTCCAATTCTAGAATGACCCTTATAATTGATGTCACTGCCAGACATAGGCGTAGCTGTGATTTGTACATGCTTTCCACTGATGGAGAACAAACAACAGTGGAAAGATCTAAATTCTCCAGATATCCTGTGCTTTGTCTTCTAGCTGTGCTCAGTACACAACAGGAATCATCACACTGACACTGTTTTACAGCCCAGTCTGTACATTGCTGCTATATCTTGTTTTTTTGATTTCAGTATTAGAGACAATTTTACTTTCTCATGTGGACCTTTTATGGTATGAACAGAACCACGTGCACTTTCAGAGTTTGCACTGGTCTGTGCACATGGAGGCAGAAAGCATGTATTTCCCCTTTTAACTTTGTAAATGAACCAGGAAACTAAGCTAGTTTGCTAACCAAAAAGTCAAACTATATCTCTTAAGTTCATAAAATAATGTCTAAATTTTACTTGAAGAACAGTGGCATGGTTAAAAATAGGAATATATCAAGTATATAAACATTTAGGCCATTCGAACCATGTGGTCACATATGTTTTATCTCATAAGCTGAGTGTAATGATGGTAAATAATCAGAAGGTTGACAATCAGAACATATGAGGACAGTCTGTGTGTCTCAGCTGTCCAAAACAGTTTAACCCTTTAAGACCCACCATTGTGCAAGTCCGCCAGGACATATTTTTACATTTTTACATGCTGTAGTGCCATTTTTTGGAGTATTTTTATTTCCTTTACATCAAAATAACCCTGATATCCCAAATTTTGATAATATGTATTGACTTATGTTTTAACTACTACAAAAAATTGCTTTAAAAGTGCAATAAACCTTAAAAAAATGAAAATCGTTTTTGTTTTTTTCACATATATTTCAAAATACAGAAATGGCATAGCTGTATCCCTCAAATTTGTAAATGTAAAAAAGTTGAACAATATCCTTTGGAACCACAGGAAATTTATTTGGAGTCTGTACATAATTTGCTTTTTGAGATATGGTCAATTTTGTAATCTGTAAAAAAAAACCCGAAAATAAACAAAACTGCAAAATTTGCAAAGAGACAACATCAACATCAAAACAAATTATTTACAATAGTGCAATCAAATTTCTAAGTGTGCCAGATACTTATGAACACACATATTTTATGTACAAAACCATGGTCAGACCATAAAAAGTGCATTTAAAAATAAAAGAAAATCGTTTTTACTGAGTTGAATCAGAAACGGTATTTTGATGGTCTCCTGGTCCAAGTACTTGGACAGGTCTGATGGAGAAGGGCTGTCCACATATTCTGACAGAGGTGGCTGGACACCTGGTCTCCTTTTCGGCAGGAAATGTGGCAGAGAAGGTAAGCTGTCAGGTTCCTTCTCAGTTTTCCAGCCAGCTGTAGGGAGTGCTTCTGGCCAGGAGCGCTGGCTGGTGGAGCGGCTGCTGCAGCTTCTCCTGGCTGGAGCCCGGTCTGTCCCTCTACCTCTCGCTGGGGTACCAGGACAGCAGGAGACCTCCATTCTCTCCTCTTCCTCCTCCTCCTCCTTCCCAACATTGTAAATGCTGCACACAGAAAAAGCTACGTGGTACGTTAGCTGTGCGCAGCACATGACTTGTAAAAATGATGCGTATTTTGCGCGGAATGCTTTCGGCGGCGTTACATGTATATTATACTTTCTTTGCTTTTCTCCAACTCAAAACAAACAACTTCTCATGAATACAGACTTACATGTCACTGGAATGATCAATTCCTTCGATAAGATCGGCTTCATTTGCGCTGGTGGCAGAATCCGGGCCAGAGGAGTGGCTGGACTCTTCATCCAACGCTGTAGTTTGCTGGAGAGCTTCGCCAGATGTAAAAAAGTTTGGCGCGACCAGGTTTTCACGGCTCCTCAACTAATGTGTGGAAGTGTGTCAAAGGTGTGTGTGGTGGGTCCGTGTACGGATCTGGTAATTGGATTTTCCGTTCTGAAACGGGTATTGAAAAACAAAAAACAAGTGGTTATTTGATTTTTGTTTTAAAATACAAAAGTTAAAATTGAAATACAAGGCGTTTTTCCTTTTCATGATCAAAAAGGGATATACGATTTTTTTTTAAAAATGCTTTAATTTTCGTTTTATCTTTAGAATAACAAGAAAGTAAAATCAGTAAGAGACAGAAACGAAAAAATGTCGGTTTTCTTCATTTTCTGAGACCGGAAGTGGTCATCAGCAAGCGTGGAGCCAAACGACAACAAGATTCTCAGAGGGCGGAGCCAGAGAGCAGTGATTGGTCAGACCATAGATAATATAGAAGACAGCGCGCTAGCGTATCTAGTCTATGTATATCTATGGTCGGCATGTCTGGTAGCAGCTCTGGCTGTTGTTGATCTTGTTTTTGGAGTAAAACACGGTAAGAAGATAAATACTTCTAACCAGTAGCGTTGTTTTGTTGTACGTTAAGTCAGCGACTTGTGAAGAGTTGTGTTTTGTCGTGTTTGAGCAGTTGGTCCGGACGCGTTAGCTAGCTAAGCGGCTAAGTTAGCTAGCGGACTATTTAACACAGGTGGACGTTATAATTGATGGTAACATTTACTGATCAGATAATCAGCATGACAATATAACAGTATAACATTCTGACCACCTGACTAATACTGTGTTGGTCCCTTTATGCTGCTAAAACTCCTCTGACCCAGTGGTTCATCAGAACCTCTGGGGATGTCCTGTGGATTCTGTGGATCCTGTGGGTTGCAGGGTGGGTCCTACCTAGACCAGGCTGATCCTGGACCATCCCACAGATGCTCAATCAGATCTGGATGTGGGGAGTGTGGAACCCAGGTGAACAGCTTAGCTCTGTCGTGTTCCTTGGACCACTCCTGAGCAATTTTAGTTTGTCCTGCTGAGGGTGGCAGCTTGCATCAAGGACTGCTGTTGCCATGGGGACTAGGGGGTTGTTTGTCCTGCAGTGTTTAGGTGGTGGTACATGTCAAACATCCACATGAACGTCAAGGTTTCCCAGCAGCACGTTGCATTAGAACAAGATGATGGATGTTGTTCTCTTCAGCTGTCAGTGGTCAGAATGTTGTGGCTGATCGGTGGATCTGTCTGCCTTTACTCTGACATCCAGAGTTCTACAAAAGTGTAGTATGTGTGCAGTGCGGAAGAGATTTACTTTATTGTATGCATTTTTTTGTTTTTTAAGGGAGAGCATTTTTTTTATCCACCTGAAGAAGACCTAATTTTTCCCTTCAAAGGATAGTTAATTGTTACTACGGCTTCCATAGTGGTCCCATCAGAGAAAATCATGTCCATATACAGATTTTTATTAATTCCAGGGCTGGTTCAGTAAAGATGATAATAATAACTACATCAGATAATTCTTGGTAGCAGTTGGAATTTTGCAGGCTGAGAGATGGTTGAGAAGGTTTGCAGTTCTTGTTTTAGCAAAATTTGTTATAATAGAAGATCTTTATTGTCATTGTACATGAAATTATCTGCAAACCAGCAAAGTATATGGTCGCATGTCATGAAGTGGGTACTCAAAAAAGGTGGATCTGTGACACACCGCAATAAATTTTCAACTTCAAAGCATCATTATTCAGAGACTAATGGGCCTAGGAAGATGGGGTTGGTCTTATTTGAAAGCTCTTGAAGTTTTCTTTCATTTACTTTTAACCTTATTTGATTTGATGGAAGAGTTTTGTTTCAGCAATCCTTTTAATAAAATAATCCAGGGGTGGATCGGAGTGGAGGCGGAGTGGAGGCGGGAGGCGGGAGCAGTAATCAAGGCTGAGAACCCCAGAAACCTCTGTTGCTTCTTGAATAAACTGTTTCCTTGTTTTTGTTTAGTTTCTTAATTACCCCCTAGATGTCTCTAGGGGTTGTTTATGCCTTTGGGTTCAAGGACAGGAGCCATTTCACTTTCATTTTCACCTTGGGAGGAGTGGTTGAGAACTATCATTTTGTCCAATTTTCTCGGAAGCAGGTATATAACATGTTTTTCTTCATCTTCTGAACCTAAAGTGTAGTTTAGCATGTTTCTGATCTTATCTAAACAATAAGATGACTCCACAGCTTGTATGATTCACAGTACAAAGTTCAGTGAAAGCCTATGTTCAGGTTGGGCCTACACAGCCATGGAATGTCACACTTGCAAAGGAATAAGTTTAAAGTCAAACTGGGCTGTGTCATGTACGTGGGGATAGATCTTGCTGAAGACAAGGACCTGTTCGTGCTTGGTATCCAGAACCATGAAGTTATCATGTGCTCACTAGCCATGTAACTTGTATAATTTCACAAAAGACAGGTTAGTGTATGTTTCCTCATCAAAAGAGGCATTCAGAATGAGGATATTTGGTGTCATTGGTTTGATCAAGGGAGCCATACACCCAACAACAAAATTTTACTCTTGAGGCCTGTGCTGCGATAGGTCACTTTTCAACCACAATTCATACCCCTTCATAGTAAGAGGAAACATGTTTCTTTAGCCCAATCTTGTAGCCCTGGTTGTTATCTACCATTTAAAACAAACCAGATTGAATTTGGTTCAGAATTGGCAGAGCAATGGTGTTTCTTGTAAAACGGGTTCATTTTGAGAAAAACGTGTTTTTCTGACGAGGATCTAATGCATTAGTCAGTTAACTAATCATGTATTAAAGAGTGTATCTTTGGAATAAAAGGAGATAATGAAGTTCTGTTTTTTGTTTTTGGTGTGGCATGACATATATATTAAACTGTGAGATTAGTGGAAAATGGGCAATTTTGACCATGTCACACATTTGTGGCCCACCTTATGACATGCGACCATATCAGTCTGAGGTATCTAAAAATAAATAAGTAAAGAAAATTGCTTCTAAAGCCAATAATAAACAGCATATTTTGAGGGAATATTCTAAAAAGGAAAGAAAAGCTCCATTCTCACTCCTCTCAGCATAAACTGTCATTAAAATTGACTTTAAATTTAGCTTCAACATGAGATAAAAACGTTTACTTCCGTTACTGATGTTGTCAAGTTTTAATAAAGTTCATGCTATTTTTATAAAATGATGAAAATGAATAAATTGTATTTCTGTGATCTGTGTTTGATTTTTGTCTTTTCTACTCTCATCCAGATGTTCAGAGGGAGATGATGCCACATCTGGTCCAGCCGATGGAAGGTCTTGAAGTTCTCTGACTGGCCTCGACTGAAGATGGTCCTCTCACTGGATTTAAGGTTCAGATGCTCAGTAACAAACTCCACCAATGAGCCAACAGGGAAGCTTTAGGTTTATTAAATGTTGCTATGAAGGTTTCACTGTTTTTCTTTGTGAATGCAATGTGCTCCAACTGAAAGTTGAATTAGAACTTCGAAGTAAATCCTTCCATCTGAAAGGATTTAGTTGTATTAATAACCTCATAGCATTCTAATTTTTATTCCAGTCTTGGTTGGAAATAGAATCTCTGTATTGATTCAGGTAAAAACTGAACTTCACAGCATGTTGGAGCAAAACAACCAGATGAAAACTGTGATGGTGTTGGATTGTCAGACCGTAATGTTGCAGCTCAGAGCAGCTTTTCTATCTCAATTCATTCTGACATTCTGCAATGAATCAACACAGCAGATGGTGATCCATGCTGTGGAAGTCTCACATTTCCTGATTGAATGGAGCTGCTTTGCACTTTCTACACTGTTTATTCACCAACACTTTATTTAATAAAAGTCCCATCTAGTTTTTAAGAGGAATGTGATGTTTTAATTTCTCTGTGAATAACTGCAGTCTAATGCAACAGCTGGAGTTGTAACATCTGTCCTGATATTGATCATGAAGTATTGATCAGAATACTTATGGTCAGCAGTCATCCCTGAAGTTTTACATTGAAATCTTTACTTGTGTTGTGAACTTTGGTAAGAAGCAGAAACTTTTGCGTTGCCATGGATACTTGAGTGTTAAATTCTGTCCATGTTTCCATTTTGGGAAATGCAGTCCAGTTCTAGAATGTGGAGGAATTTAGTCTCACACTCACAGACAACAAATATTATCTGAAAGTCGGGTTATTGTTGTTTATCAGCACAATACAAAAAGATTAATGTTAGAAATATTCCAGTCAAGACTCTAGAATGTCATGATTTATGTAAATTTGCCTCAATAATATGAATGTTCAGGTTAAGATTGTACAGTGATATTTATTATGTAAGTTTAGCTGATTAAAGTTTATGACTGCACTGAAATATTATTTAAATTGACATCGTTATTATAATATTTAGGGTCAGACCCTACAGTATTGAGATTAAGAAATCAAATATTCTATAAAATGTAAATACACTGAACTCATTTGGATATATTTAAGTGAGACTCTACAATATTATTTGACACAAATCTATCTAAATCAAAATTTTAATAATTTTCACGCCAAACATTTACTGGACTGATTTAAACATTAAAATCACTCCTTTCTAATCCTCTGCTGTACGTTCAAACCTGAGGCCTTAAATAGAAACACACAAGTATCTGATTGAAGGAACTTCTGCAGAGTCCTGGTTCCAGAACATGATGATAGAATTATAGACAAACTTTAACAAAAGCTGCCTGAGAGTTTACAGGTTTTTATGTTAGATTTCTTCAGTAATTTAATGAGCGTTATCAGCAATAATCAAGTGTTCATTTGATGAACTTGATTTCCTAAAACATACAGAATTGGAGCTCATATCTTTGGCAGCTGTAAAGTTTCTGCTCCTTCAAAGTTCACAACACAATGAATTAATTCCTAAAACACTCTCAATGCTGGAGAGCGTTTGTGATGCTGAAGCAGTCATCAGTTTTTCTGTTTCTTCTCTGGAGATGCACAATGAGGGATGTCTGCAGAGACTGAGAAAGAATCTCACCACATCCTTACATGAGGAAAAAGACTTCATTGAAGACTACAATGAGAAAAACTATCCAGACAGCAGACGGCATGCATTCAAGGTGAGCTCTGAACATTTGATCTGGAACAGGAATTCAATAATGGCAGCATGAGCTTCATTTCAGTCTGTAGCTCCTGAATTCATGGAGGAATCATCTGGCACTAGAGAAGACGACCATCAAACATCCATGTCAGCTGATGGAGGTCCAAGAGTCTCACCAAACAAACAACCTACAGAGTGAAGACCTCAAATCTGATTGGACGGCCTCCTATTCAGCCACATGTGTGAACAAATGACTCTAAGTTGATTTGTTTTCTAAAATAAATCTAGTTTGAGTCCTAATCTATGCCTGTGCGTTTGCTTCTTTACACCACTGTTAACAGTTTAGGCTGTTAGATTGTTCCAGATAAGACGAGTAAAAGATTCTTCAGAGCCGTTCTACCACGCGCCTGACGGGAAAAACTCCAACAGCGACTGAATGTTCCTGTGGTCCCCTCAAGGCTACAGGAGGAGTCCTACGAGGACGAGCCAGTCCACCAGATGGTGGCCAGTCGCTGCGGTTCAAAGGCAGCACCGACTACGTGGACTTCTACTGGACCACACGGAGGCCTTCAAACCGGACCAACAAGTTCACCGACTCCCCAACTCATGGGTCTGAGGATGCTGCCGAGCCTCGGCCCGGCCGGCCACCTGTCTGTGGGTGTTTGAGTGCTGAGAGGTTTGAGGATGCATGTGAACGCGTCTGTGTTGAAACAGCAGCTTTTGACTCACTAACGTCGGGAAAAACCAAGAGCTCCTTTATTTGTGACTTCCACTAAAAAACTGATGAAAATAAGTTTGCCAGGGTTCTGACTGATAACAGATGATTAAATAATGAAAATAATCGTTTAAATATTCCTTTAAACAATCCTTTTAGGTCTACATTTCCTTTACACTGACTTCTTGGTATATGTACAAGTATTTTGGGTGGAATATACCATTAAGTCTGATGGTCAAGGGTTCTCCTGGGAATATACCATTAAACTAACCTTTTAGGTCAATGTTCCAGGATGTTGGGTAGAATATACCGTCAGATCAACCTTTTAGGTCTACATTGGAAGATTTTAGAGTAGAATATTACTCCAAACCATCCTTCAGGTCTACATTTAAGGTGGAATACTCCTTTACACCAAGATTTTTTGGTCTACATTGAAGGATTTTAGGTGGAATATTCCTTTGAACGAACTTTTTAAGTTTATGTTAAAGGATGTTGGGTGGAATATACCATCAGACCAACCTCCAAGGTCTACAGGAATGAGTTTTAGGTGGAATATACCATTAAACTCACCTTTTAGGTCTACATTGGAGGATTTTAGGTGGAATTTTCTTCCAAACCGTCATTTAGTCTACATTTAAGGATGTTTAGGATGGTATATTCTTCAGAACCAACTTCTCAGGTCTACATTTCAGGTGGAATATTCCTCCATACTAACTTTTTTTGGTCTACATTGAAGGATTTTTTTCTAAACCACCTTTCGGGTCTATATTTGAGGTTTTAGGTGGAATATTCCTTTTAATCAGCCCCTCAGGTCTTTTTAAGGATTTTGGATGGAATACTCGGTTAAACCAAAATTTTAGGTGCATGTCCAAGGAGTTTTGGTGGAATGTTCCTTTAAGGTGGATGTGTGAGGACCTTGTAGGTGGAATACTTCCTGAAACCAACCTTTTAGGTCAACATTCAAAGATTTAAGGTGGAATATTCCTTTAAACCAACCTAAATTTCATGTTTTGATCATTATCAAGTGAGAAACCTCAATCCAGACTCCTCATAATGACGTTTGAGATTTATGCTGCTGTTATTTGTTTAGTCCAGACTAAAATGACAGAAATCCACAACTGTAATTTTATTTCAGGACTCGGTTATTAAATGTCAAAACAATCCATGTGACTCTAAAAACTCAACAGCTTTACAAACTCTAAGATTAAACTCTCCACAAGGATCCAAAATAAGTTGGACTTCTACGTGAGAGCTTTAATTATTCTTCATCTACTTCCTGAAAGTTTGGTCAATAAAAAAGACAAAAAATTGTTTTTTGAGTTGAACTAAAGACAGACTTTGTGATTTTTCTGCTCACATGTTGTGTTGTTGTAAACTTCCTCTTTCAAATAAATAGCCGCCTAACCCCCTGGAAACCAGCGTTTGTCCTGTTTTTGTGTTGCTCCTCGGCGACCCTAGACAGCCGGGTCGTAATGTTTTTTGAGCAACACACTATGGTGTGTTGCTCAAAAAACACAGTTTTTACAATGATGGTTCTACTATGAAACCAGTTTGACATGTTCAGGCGTTCTTTGTGTGAAAACTCAGAGATTTCAGGTATCAGAAGGTGGTTTTCAACTTTCTTTGTTAACTTTCTGCCTCAACTTTAAACTAAATTTCCTTCACTAACCCAGCCCTCTGGACTTCCAGTAAGCTGTGTTCCTATTGGCTGTCCAGGTGGCTGCTTGGTATTATCAGGAACACCTGAGCAGCTCAGTGTCTTCCTGCTTTATGAGGCTACAGTCAAACATTTCCTCTGCTTCTCTTCACCACTTAACCGGGTCTGGCTCCGTTGCTTTAATTTGTTCTTTAGGTGTTGGCTTGCAGCTTCCAGCACTAAAATCGTCTTTAATGTGTTTCTTGGTGTGTTTCAGGGCTTTGTACTGGATAGTTGTCTTGGTAAATGTGGTTCTTTAGCTACAGTTAGCACATGGTGCTAATGTGTACATTGATTAGTGGGTTTGTTGCAGCTGAGTTGTGTCTTGATCTTGGCTGTAGTGAGTCTTTAGAGGTTTTTGGTCAGACACATTCTGTATTCTTGTTTGAGAACCAACGTTGGTTGTCCAGAAGGTAAGAGTTCCTGTCCTGATTCTCTGTTCTCAGAGGTTCTCTGGAAGGCTGCAGGAGACTTTAGTGTTTGGGTTGTGCTAGTTTGGTTTTTGTACGGTTTCATTCGGACGACTATCTTGAGGCCCCTCCATGTGGTTTAGTGAGGTTTTCTGCAACAATTCTACAAAGCAACCTGCAGCAGAAGAGACTTTGAGAGTTCTTAGGAAGTTCTGGAGACCAGACTTTAGAGCAGCAGAAACATTTGTCAGCAGTTTGAGCAGGAGAAGGTGAGCTTCAGAGTAGAAATGAGACGGAAACCTTCTTGACCTGTGTGGTGAGGTCCTGTACCAAGAGTTTGAGCAGGTTGTGAAGAGTCTGTAGTTCTTTGGTCTGAAAGCACAAGAAGAATCGACTCATTAAAGGAGAAAACAGGAGATATTGTTGGTTCTTCTGTCATTCTGCAGTTTCCAGTTTCCTTAGACTGAATATCAAGTTTATATTTTAAATGATTTCCCATGTGAGCCCAAGAAGACTTCAATAAACTCCCTCTATCCCATGGACTTTTATTACCATGTTAAATCTTTTTTCAAAAAAATGTATGAGTTTTAATCACAGTTTTAGCATAGTTTTTTCTCTTTGCTTGTCTAGTTTTGTCATCTGTGTAAAAGGTGCTAAACAAATAAAGTTGAATTGATAAACTGAATAACTGACCAACTCATTATTGTGACAACAGAAGAATTTTCATTGTGATTTAAGGGTTTATTTCATTTTTAAGGTTGGGGTTAAAATCTTGACAGAAAAAGAAGATTAAAGAAATAAGCTACATAACAAAAAGCAAATCAAAGGGGGGAGAAATTATTACAATAAAACTTAAAAAAAATCTTTTCAATTGTTTTTAAAATATTTTAAAATATATATAACTCTTGTTTGAAAAGTATTATTTTTTAAATGTTTAATATAATTCTTGTTTAAAAAGTATCATTTTAAAAATGTTTAATATAACTCTTGTTTGAAAAGTATTCTTTTTTAAATGTTTAATAAAACTCTGATTTAAAAAGTATTCTTTTTTAAATGTTTAATATAACTCTTGTTTAAAAAGAATTATTTTTTAAAATGTTTAATATAACTCATGTTTAAAAAGTATTATTTTTTAAATATTTAATGTAATTCTTGTTTTAAAAGTATCATTTTTTAAATGTTTAATCTAAGTCTTTTTTTAAGTATTCTTCATTAAATGTTCAATCTAATTCTTGTTTAAAAAGTATTATTTTTTTAAATGTTTAATATAACTCATGTTTAAAAAGAATTATTTTTTAAATGTTTAATATAACTCTTGTTGAAAAAGTATTCTTTTTTAAATGTTTAATATAACTGGTTTAAAAAGTATTCTTTTTTAAATGTTTAATGTAACTTGTTTGAAAAGTATTCTTTTTTCAATGTTTAATATAACTCTTGTTTAAAAAGTATTTTTTTAAATGTTTAATATAACTCGTTTAAAAAGAATTATTTTTTAAATGTTTAATATAACTCTTGTTTAAAAAGTATTATTTTTTAAATGTTTAATCTAATTCTTGTTTTAAAAGTATTATTTTTTAAATGTTTAATCTAAGTCTTTTTTAAAAAGTATTCTTTATTAAATGTTAAATATAAGCCTTGTTTAAAAAATATTATTTTTTTAAATGTTTAATCTAATCCTTGTTTAAAAAGTATTCTTTTTTAAATGTTTAATGTAACTCATGTTTAAAAAGAATTATTTTTTAAATGTTTAATATAACTCTTGTTTAAAAAGTACTCTTTTTTTAAATGTTTAATATAACTCTTGTTTAAAAAGTATTCTTTTTTAAATGTTTAATATAACTCTTGTTTAAAAAGTATTCTTTTTTAAATGTTTAATATAATTCATGTTTCAAAAGAATTATTTTTTAAATGTTTAATATAACTCTGATTTAAAAGTATTCATTTTTTAAATGTTTAATATAACGCATGTTTAAAAAGAATTATTTTTTAAATGTTTAATATAACTCTTGTTGAAAAAGTATTCTTTTTTAAATGTTTAATATAACTGGTTTAAAAAGTATTCTTTTTTAAATGTTTAATATAACTTGTTTGAAAAGTATTATTTTTTCAATGTTTAATATAACTCTTGTTTAAACAGTATTCTTTTTTAAATGTTTAAGATAACTCTTGTTTCAAAAGTATTTTTTTAAATGTTTAATATAACTCTTGTTTAAAAAGTATTCTTTTTTAAATGTTTAATATAACTCTTGTTTAAAAAGTATTCTTTTTTAAATGTTTAATGTAACTCATGTTTAAAAAGAATTATTTTTTAAATGTTTAATATAACTCTTGTTGAAAAAGTATTCTTTTTTTAAATGTTTAATATAACTCTGGTTTAAAAAGTATTCTTTTTTAAATGTTTAATATAACTTGTTTGAAAAGTATTATTTTTTTAAATGTTTAATCTAATCCTTGTTTAAAAAGTATTCTTTTTTAAATGTTTAATGTAACTCATGTTTAAAAAGAATTATTTTTTAAATGTTTAATATAACTCGTTTAAAAAGTACTCTTTTTTTAAATGTTTAATATAACTCTTGTTTAAAAAGTATTCTTTTTTAAATGTTTAATATAACGCTTGTTTAAAAAGTATTCTTTTTTAAATGTTTAATATAACTCATGTTTAAAAATAATTATTTTTTAAATGTTTAATATAACCCTGATTTAAAAGTATTCTTTTTTTAAATATTTAATATAACGCATGTTTAAAAAGAATTATTTTTTAAATGTTTAATATAACTCTTGTTTAAAAAGAATTATTTTTTAAATGTTTAATATAACTCTGATTTAAAAGTATTCTTTTTTAAATGTTTAATATAACGCATGTTTAAAAAGAATTATTTTTTAAATGTTTAATATAACTTGTTTAAAAAGAATTATTTTTTAAATGTTTAATATAACTCTGGTTTAAAAAGTATTATTTTTTAAAATGTTTAATCTAATTCTTGTTTAAAAAGTATTTTTTTAAATGTTTAATCTAAGTCTTTTTAAAAAAGTATTCTTTATTAAATGTTAAATATAAGCCTTGTTTAAAAAATATTATTTTTTTAAATGTTTAATCTAATCCTTGTTTCAAAAGTATTCTTTATTAAATGTTTAATCTAATTCTATTTTACAAAGTATCTTTTTTTAAATGTTTAATATAACTCATGTTTAAAAAGAATTATTTTTTAAATGTTTAATCTAACTCTTGTTTAAAAAGTATTCTTTTTTAAATGTTTAATATAACTGGTTTAAAAAGAATTATTTTTTAAATGTTTAATATAACTCTTGTTTAAAAAGTATTATTTTTTAAATGTTTAATATAACTCTTGTTGAAAAGGTATTCTTTTTTAAATGTTTAATATAACTGGTTAAAAAAGAATTATTTTTTAAATGTTTAATATAACTGATTTAAAAAGTATTATTTTTTAAAATGTTTAATCTAATTCTTGTTTAAAAAGTATTTTTTTTAAATGTTTAATCTAAGTCTTTTTTAAAAAGTATCATTTTTTAAATGTTTAATCTAATTCTTGTTTAAAAAGTATTATTTTTTTAAATGTCGAATACAAGCCTTGTTTAAAAAGTATTCTTTTTTAAATGTTCAATATAAGCCTTGTTTAAAAAGCAGCCTTCTTTGAATGTGTAATTGTCTGAAGTATTTTCTCTGTAAATTTTAATAATGTTATTTTAAAAATTTTGTTTAATTTCATACTTACATGTGTTGTATCGTGTTCGATGATCTCATTCAATATTTTGTCTGTTTAATAAACTGAAAGATTAAATAAATTTAAATGATATTAAACAGACAAAATAATGAATGAGATCATCGAACACGATACAACACATGTAAGTATGAAATTAAACAAAATTTTTAAAATAACATTATTAAAATTTACAGAGAAAATACTTCAGACAATTACACATTCAAAGAAGGCTGCTTTTTAAACAAGGCTTATATTGAACATTTAAAAAAGAATACTTTTTAAACAAGGCTTGTATTCGACATTTAAAAAAATAATACTTTTTAAACAAGAATTAGATTAAACATTTAAAAAATGATACTTTTTAAAAAAGACTTAGATTAAACATTTAAAAAAATACTTTTTAAACAAGAATTAGATTAAACATTTTAAAAAATAATACTTTTTAAATCAGTTATATTAAACATTTAAAAAATAATTCTTTTTTAACCAGTTATATTAAACATTTAAAAAAGAATACCTTTTCAACAAGAGTTATATTAAACATTTAAAAAATAATACTTTTTAAACAAGAGTTATATTAAACATTTAAAAAATAATTCTTTTTAAACCAGTTATATTAAACATTTAAAAAAGAATACTTTTTAAACAAGAGTTAGATTAAACATTTAAAAAATAATTCTTTTTAAACATGAGTTATATTAAACATTTAAAAAAAGATACTTTGTAAAATAGAATTAGATTAAACATTTAATAAAGAATACTTTTGAAACAAGGATTAGATTAAACATTTAAAAAAATAATATTTTTTAAACAAGGCTTATATTTAACATTTAATAAAGAATACTTTTTTAAAAAGACTTAGATTAAACATTTAAAAAAATACTTTTTAAACAAGAATTAGATTAAACATTTTAAAAAATAATACTTTTTAAACCAGAGTTATATTAAACATTTAAAAAATAATTCTTTTTAAACAAGTTATATTAAACATTTAAAAAATAATTCTTTTTAAACATGCGTTATATTAAACATTTAAAAAAGAATACTTTTAAATCAGAGTTATATTAAACATTTAAAAAATAATTCTTTTTAAACAAGAGTTATATTAAACATTTAAAAAATAATTCTTTTTAAACATGCGTTATATTAAATATTTAAAAAAAGAATACTTTTAAATCAGGGTTATATTAAACATTTAAAAAATAATTATTTTTAAACATGAGTTATATTAAACATTTAAAAAAGAATACTTTTAAATCAGAGTTATATTAAACATTTAAAAAATAATTCTTTTTAAACAAGAGTTATATTAAACATTTAAAAAATAATTCTTTTTAAACATGAGTTATATTAAACATTTAAAAAAAGATACTTTGTAAAATAGAATTAGATTAAACATTTAATAAAGAATACTTTTTAAACAAGGATTAGATTAAACATTTAAAAAAAGATACTTTGTAAAATAGAATTAGATGAAACATTTTAAAAATGATACTTTTTAAAAAAGACTTAGATTAAACATTTAAAAAATACTACTTTTTAAACAAGACTTAGATTAAACATTTAATGAAGAATACTTAAAAAAAGACTTAGATTAAACATTTAAAAAATGATACTTTTAAAACAAGAATTACATTAAACATTTAAAAAAATAATACTTTTTAAACATGAATTAGATTAAACATTTAAAAAATAATATTTTTTAAACATGAGTTATATTAAACATTTAAAAAAATACTTTTTAAACAAGAGTTATATTAAACATTTAAAAAAGAATACTGTTTAAACAAGAGTTATATTAAACATTGAAAAAAGAATACTTTTCAAACAAGTTATATTAAACATTTAAAAAAGAATACTTTTTAAGCCAGAGTTATATTAAACATTTAAAAAAGAATACTTTTTCAACAAGAGTTATATTAACCATTTAAAAAATAATTCTTTTTAAACATGAGTTACATTAAACATTTAAAAAAGAATACTTTTTAAACAAGAGTTATATTAAACATTTAAAAAAGAATACTTTTTAAACAAGAGTTATATTAAACATTTAAAAAAGAATACTTTTGAAACAAGTTATATTAAACATTTAACAAATAATACTTTTTAAACATGAGTTATATTAAACATTTAAAAAAGAATACTTTTTAAATCAGAGTTATATTAAACATTTAAAAAAGAATACTTTTTAAACAAGAGTTATATTAAACATTTAAAAAAGAATACTTTTTAAACAAGAGTTATATTAAACATTTATAAATAATTCTTTTTAAACATGAGTTATATTAAACATTTTTAAAAAGAATACTTTTTAAACCAGTTATATTAAACATTTAAAAAATAATTCTTTTTAAACAAGAGTTATATTAAACATTTAAAAAATAATTCTTTTTAAACATGAGTTATATTAAACATTTTTAAAAAGAATACTTTTTAAACCAGAGTTATATTAAACATTTAAAAAAATAATTCTTTTTAAACAAGAGTTATATTAAACATTTTAAAAATAATTCTTTTTAAACATGTTATATTAAACATTTTTAAAAAGAATACTTTTTAAATCAGAGTTATATTAAACATTTAAAAAATAATTATTTTTAAACAAGAGTTATATTAAACATTTAAAAAATACTTCTTTTTAAACATGAGTTATATTAAACATTTAAAAAAGAATACATTTTAAATCAGTTATATTAAACAATTAAAAAATAATTCTTTTTAAACATGAGTTATATTAAACATTTTTAAAAAGAATACTTTTTAAATCAAGTTATATTAAACAATTAAAAAATAATACTTTTTAAACCAGAGTTATATTAAACATTTTTAAAAAAGAATACTTTTTAAATCAGTTATATTAAACATTTAAAAAAGAATACTTTTTCAACAAGATTTATATTAACCATTTAAAATTAATACTTTTTAAACAAGTTATATTAAACATTTACAAAAGAATATGTTTTAAACAAGAGTTATATTAAACATTTCAAAAAATACAAATCATTTAATCAGATTGTTAAACCTTTAAAAAGACAAAACATTTAATTAGATTATAAAACCTTTAAAAAGACAAAACATTTAATTAAAAAAATTCAATGTTTAATTAGAAAATTAAATCTTAAACACAATAAAACTTCAAATAGGAATTAAACTGAAAATACAATGAATCATTTAAAAAGAAAATTAAACATTGAAAGGTGGTGAAACATTTAACAAGAAAAACCTTAAAGATTTCATCAAATAATTAAACATTGGGAAAGAAAAGGAAATTTTTCAAAACAAGCCGATAAAACATTTGAAAAAACAACAAACATTAAAAAGACAAAACATTTCTAAATCAGACATTAGAAAAGAATAAAAGGTGAGAAAAGAGCAAAACTAAACATTGAAGAAGAATCAAACTAAAGACAAAACATTTGAAAAGACACCAGTTAAAATTTAGAAGATCAAATTAAACAGAAGAGACAATAAAACGATCAAAAAGAGCAAAAACAGACAAACTTCTTAAAGCGTTTTCTAGTCTGAAACGAAAACATCAAGTTGTTTCTTCAAACATTTCCTCTTTCTATGTTCTTGGTTTGATTGTGGATAGATTTACTCAGACCTCATTTCAGAAAACTGCTTTCCAGATAAAGTCTACTAGTAGTTGAAGGCATTGATCAAACTAATGTTACCTTCTGATCTCCACAAACTTTACTGTTCAGTGAAGAGAATCAGAGTTTGTTGAGGATTTCTAAAAAATCCACAGGTGAAGGTCTGAGAAGAACTCAGATGGATGGTCTAAATGTGAAATCAAGACTCATGGTCACAGGTTTTAAGGCTTCTGTTAACCAGAAAGTTCAAACTAACAGAGAAGTACTGAGAAACTTTTAAGATTTCAGTCCTCAGACTGTCTGAAGGTTCAAACTAACAGAGAACTACTCAGGAACTTAGAAGATATCAGTCCTTGGACTGTCTGAAAGTTCAATCTAACAGAGATCTACTGTGGGACTTAGAACATTTCAGCCCTCAGACTGTGTGAAAGCTCAGGTCCTGAGGACTCGGGAGGTCTCGAGTCTTTGGAAAGTCTTGGAACTGAGGGTCCAACCCTCCAGCACAAAGGCTGAAGAGCCAACCTCCTGAGAAAAACGGTCGAGTCGAGACTCGAGTTAAAAAAAAAAAACGGAAAACGACAAAAAATAGATGATAAATGCGCAAAAAAAAAAAGAATTAGTATCTGAGCAAATAGCTCAGGGAGTAAGGAGACTACCAAGTGGAAGGTAGCCGGTTCAAGCTCTGCGGGTGGCATTTTTCTTTGTTCGTCTTTGTCAGGATTTTGATAAAATTTAAGAAGGGTCTGGTCTTGAACCAGCAACCTGCAGCTCCACAGGCAAATCCTTAACTCACTGAGCGACAGATCAGATGAAAATAAATTATTTCGTCGTCCCTTTGGCATTGTAGTTCCTCAAGTCACCACATGGGTGGAGCCAACACGGAGTCTGGGTGGAGTCAGAGCGGAGAGTAGGCGGGGAGGTGGGTGGCGGCCTCTCTCCTCTACTCCCCCACCTCCCCCAACCACCCACCACACCTTCCCCCGCCCGACGAGTTCTTCGAGTCGCCACGAGTTCTTCGAGTCTCGACAGGTTTTCCCGAGATTCTGGAGTTTCCACCAGGTTGGAGAAAGAACAAGTTGTCATGAAGAGGTGTTGAAGTCGGCCAGGATGGACTGACTTTTTACAGCGAAAAACGCCATAGTATACTATGTCAAAAAATGCCATTTTTCAAACATGTTGTAAAAACGTGCCATATGATGAAATAATGTAAAGTAGGCCGTGAAAAACACTCCAGAAAGGTTTTGTTTGAAAAAAAACTCATCATGAATTTTGGCGCAAAAAAAACGCCTTACTATACTATGTCGAAAAAAAATGCCATTTTTCAAACATGTTGTAAAAACATGCCATATGATGAAATAATGTAAAGTAGGCCGTGAAAAACACTCCAGAAAGGTTTTCTGTGAAAAAAAAATCATCATGAATTTTGGCGCAAAAAAAACGCCTTACTATACTATGTCGAAAAAAAATGCCATTTTTCAAACATGTTGTAAAAACATGCCATATGATGAAATAATGTAAAGGAGGCTGTGAAAAACACTCCAGAAAGGTTTTCTTTGAAAAAAAAATCATCATGAATTTTGGCGCAAAAAAAACGCCTTACTATACTATGTCGAAAAAAAATGCCATTTTTCAAACATGTTGTAAAAACGTGCCATATGATGAAATAATGTAAAGGAGGCCGTGAAAAACACTCCAGAAAGGTTTTCTTTGAAAAAAAAATCATCATGAATTTTGGCGCAAAAAAAACGCCTTACTATACTATGTCGAAAAAAAATGCCATTTTTCAAACATGTTGTAAAAACATGCCATATGATGAAATAATGTAACGGAGGGCGTGAAAAACATTCCAGAAAGGTTTTCTTTGAAAAAAAAATCATCATGAATTTTGGCGCAAAAAAAACGCCTTACTATACTATGTCGAAAAAAAATGCCATTTTTCAAACATGTTGTAAAAACATGCCATATGATGAAATAATGTAACGGAGGGCATGAAAAACACTCCAGAAAAGGTTTCTGTGAAAAAAAACTCATCGTGAATTTTGGTGCAAAAAAAAGCGCCTTACTATACTATGTCGAAAAAAAATGCCATTTTTCAAACATGTTGCAAAAACGTGCCATATGATGAAATAATGTAAAGGAGGCCGTGAAAAACACTCCAGAAAGGTTTTCTTTGAAAAAAAAATCATCATGAATTTTGGCGCAAAAAAAACGCCTTACTATACTATGTCGAAAAAAAAATGCCATTTTTCAAACATGTTGTAAAAACATGCCATATGATGAAATAATGTAAAGAAGGGTGTGAAAAACACTCCAGAAAGGTTTTCTTTGAAAAAAAAATCATCATGAATTTTGGCGCAAAAAAAACGCCTTACTATACTATGTCGAAAAAAAATGCCATTTTTCAAACATGTTGTAAAAACATGCCATATGATGAAATAATGTAAAGGAGGCCGTGAAAAACACTCCAGAAAGGTTTTCTGTGAAAAAAAAATCATCATGAATTTTGGCGCAAAAAAAAACGCCTTACTATACTATGTCGAAAAAAAAATGCCATTTTTCAAACATGTTGTAAAAACATGCCATATGATGAAATAATGTAAAGGAGGCTGTGAAAAACACTCCAGAAAGGTTTTCTTTGAAAAAAAAATCATCATGAATTTTGACGCAAAAAAAAACGCCTTACTATACTATGTCGAAAAAAAATGCCATTTTTCAAACATGTTGTAAAAACATGCCATATGATGAAATAATGTAAAGGAGGCTGTGAAAAACACTCCAGAAAGGTTTTCTTTGAAAACAAAATTATCATGAATTTTGGCACAAAAACAGGAATTCTTCAAGGCAAAGATCGATCAGCTCTACAACAGCAACTACAGCAGCATCTCCATGTGAAAGCCGGCGAACCTCATTTTCCTCCAAGCATCCCGACTCTATGAACTGCTTCAACCAGCGACCTGCATTGGGACAAAGACGTGTCACCTGAGGCTTAACATGCTTTTGAGAAGCAAACCAAAACTGGCCCAACCGTAGAGGATTTGAAATGCCTAGATAAAAACAAATTAAAGCAAGAAAATGAAATACAATGCACATTGTCATATGTATTTCCTTTTGCTTCGTGCATTTAATCCGTTGAAAGCGTACGTTAAAAGGATAGTTTTACCTTAGCTGACATTTAAGTGAGACTCTACATTATTATTTGACACAAATCTATCTAAATCAAAAATTTAACCATTTTTACTCCAAACATTTACTGGACTGATTTAAATATTAAAATCACTCCTTTCTAATCCTCTGCTATACGTTCAAACCTGAGGCCTTAAATAGAGAAACACACAAGTATCTGTTTGAAGGAACTTCTGCGGAGTCCTGGTTCCAGAACATGATGATAGAATTATAGACAAACTTTAACAAAAGCTGCCTGACAGTTTACAGGTTTTTATGTTAGATTTCTTCAGTAATTTAATGAGAGTTATCAGCAAAAATCAAGTGTTCATTTGATGAACTTCATTTCCTAAAACATCCAGAATTGGAGCTCATATCTTTGGCAGCTGTAAAGTTTCTGCTCCTTCAAAATTCACAACATAATGAATGAATTCCTGAAACACTCTCAATGCTGGAGAGCGTTTGTGATGCTGAAGGAGTGACCAGTTTTTCTGTTTCTTCTCTGGAGATGCACAATGAGGGACGTCTGCAGAGACCGAGAAAGAGTCTCACCACATCCTGACATGAGGAAAAAGACTTTATTGAAGACTACGAGAAAAACCATCAGACAGCAGACGACTGCATTCAAGGTGAGATCTGAACATTTGATCTGGAAGAGGAATTCAATAACGGCAGCATGAGCTTCATTTCAGTCTGTAGCTGCCGAATTCATGGATGAATCATCTGGCACTAGAGAGGAAGACCATCAAACATCCACGTCAGCTGATGGAGGTCCAAGAGTCTCACCCAACAAACAACCTACAGAGTGAAGACCTCCAATCTGATTGGACGGCCTCCTTTTCAGCCACAAGTGAACAAATGCCTCTAAGTTGGTTTGTTTTCTAAAATAACATGACATGTTCAGGTGTTCTTTGTGTGAAAACTCAGAGATTTCAGGTATCAGAAGGTGGTTTTCAACTTTCTTTGTTAACTTTCTGCTTCAACTTTAAATTTCCTTCACTAACCCAGCCCTCTGGACTTCCAGGAAGCTGTGTTCCTATTGGCTGTCCAGGTGGCTGCTTGGTGTTATCAGGAACACCTGGGCAGCTCAGTGTCTTCCTGCTTTATTTAGCTGCAGACAAACATTTCCTCTCCTTCTCTTCACCGTTGAACCGGGTTTGGCTCCATTGCTTTAGTTTGTTCTTTAGGCATTTGCTTGCAGCTTCTAGCAGTAAAATCATCTTTAATGTGTTTCTTGGTGTGTTTCAGGGCTTTGTACTGGATAGCTGTCTTGGTAAATGTGGTTGTTTAGCCACAGTTAGCACATGGTGCTAATGTTTGTAGTGATTAGTGGATTTGGTGCAGCTGAGTTGTGTCTTTATCTTGGCTGTAGTGAGTCTTTAGAGGTTTTTGGTCAGACACATTCTGTGTTCTTGTTTGTGAACCAGCGTTGGTTGTCCAGAAGGTAAGAGTTCCTGTCCTGATTCTCTGTTCTCAGAGGTTCTCTGGAAGGCTGCAGGAGACTTTAGCGTTTGGGTTGTGCTAGTTTGGTTTTTGTAAGGTTTCATTTGGACGACTATCTTGAGGTCCCTCCATGTGGTTTAGTGAGGTTTTCTGGAACAGTTCTACAAAGCAACCTGCAGCAGAAGAGACTTGGAGAGTTTTTAGGAAGTTCTAGAGACCAGACTTTAGAGCAGCAGAAACATTTGTCAGCAGTTTGAGCAGGAGAAGGTGAGCTTCAGAGTGGAAATGAGACGGAAACCTTCTTGACCCATGTGGTGAGGTCCTGTACCAAGAGTTTGAGCAGGTTGTGAAGAGTCTGTAGTTCTTTGGTCTGAAAGCACAAGAAGAGTTGACTCATTAAACGAGAAAACAGGAGATATTGTTGGTTCTCCTGTCGCTCTGCAGTTTCCAGTTTCCTTAGACTGAATATCAAGTTTATATTTTAAATGATTTCACATGTGAGCCCAAGAAGACTTCAATAAACTCTCTCCATCCCCTGGACACAACATTTTATTACCATGTTAAATCTTTTTTTTTTTTTTAATGTTTTTGAGTTTTAATCATAGTTTTAGCATAGTTTTTTCTCTTTGCTTGTTTAGTTTTCTCATCTGTGTGAAAGGTGCTAAACAAATAAAGTTGAATTGATAAACTGAATAATTGACTAACTCATGATTGTGACAACAGAAGTATTTTCATTGTGATTTAAGGGTTTGTTTCATTTATAAGGTTGGGGTTAAAATCTTGACAGAAAAAAAGATGAAAGAAATAAAATGCAATTAAATCAAAGGAAAAAAGCATTTAATACAATAAAACTTTTAAAAAGAAAATTAAACATTAAATACAATTAAATTATATTAAACAGACACAATATTTAATTAGATAATTAAACAGAAGATACAAAACATGTAATTCTGACATTAAACAAAATTTTTAAACAAAAATATTAAACATTAAAAATGAAATATTTTAGATAATCAAACATTTGAAAAGTACAATTAAACAAGAAGAATATTAAACATTTAAAAT
This sequence comes from Amphiprion clarkii, assembly GCA_027123335.1. NCBI lineage: Eukaryota > Metazoa > Chordata > Actinopteri > Pomacentridae > Amphiprion > Amphiprion clarkii. The sequence continues at coordinate 25,692,469 of CM049568.1, forward strand.
AAATTCAAAACATTTTATTAGATTATTAAACCTTTCAAAAGACAAAACATTTACTTAAAAAATTAAATGTTTAATTAGAAAATTAAATCTTAAAGACAAAACTTTAAATAGGAATTAAACAGAAAATACAATGAATCATTTAAAAAGAAAATTAAACATTAAAAGGTGGTGAAACATTTAACAAGAAAAACCTTAAAGATTTCATCAAAAAAAATTAAACATTGGGAAAGAAAAGGAAATTTTTCAAACAAGCCGATAAAACATTTGAAAAAACAACAAACATTAAAAAGACAAAACATTTCTAAATCAGACATTAGAAAAGAATAAAAGGTGAGAAAAGAGCAAAACTAAACATTGAAGAAGAATCAAACTAAAGACAAAACATTTGAAAAGACACCAGTTAAAATTTAGAAGATCAAATTAAACAGAAGAGACAATAAAACGATCAAAAAGAGCAAAAACAGACAAACGTCTTAAAGCGTTTTCTAGTCTGAAACGAAAACATCAAGTTGTTTCTTCAAACATTTCCTCTTTCTATGTTCTTGGTTTGATTGTGGATAGATTTACTGAGACCTCATTTCAGAAAACTGCTTTCCAGATAAAGTCTACTAGTAGTTGAAGGCATTGATCAAACTAATGTTACCTTCTGATCTCCACAAACTTTACTGTTCAGTGAAGAGAATCAGAGTTTGTTGAGGATTTCTAAAAAATCCACAGGTGAAGGTCTGAGAAGAACTCAGATGGATGGTCTAAATGTGAAATCAAGACTCATGGTCACAGGTTTTAAGGCTTCTGTTAACCAGAAAGTTCAAACTAACAGAGAAGTACTGAGAAACTTTTAAGATTTCAGTCCTCAGACTGTCTGAAGGTTCAAACTAACAGAGAACTACTCAGGAACTTAGAAGATATCAGTCCTTGGACTGTCTGAAAGTTCAATCTAACAGAGATCTACTGTGGGACTTAGAACATTTCAGCCCTCAGACTGTGTGAAAGCTCAGGTCCTGAGGACTCGGGAGGTCTCGAGTCTTTGGAAAGTCTTGGAACTGAGGGTCCAACCCTCCAGCACAAAGGCTGAAGCCCAACCTCCTGAGAAAATCGGTCGAGTCGAGACTCGAGTTAAAAAAAAACTCGAAAACAATAAAAAATAGATGATAAATGCGCAAAAAAAAGAAGAATTAGTATCTGAGCAAATAGCTCAGGGGGATAAGAAGAGGACTACCAAGTGGAAGGTTGTAGGTTCAAGACCGGCCACCGGCAGTTTTCTTTCTTTGTCTTTGTCAGAATTTTGAGAAAATTTAAGAAGTGTCTGGTCTTGAACCAGCGACCTGCAGCTCCACAGGCAAATCCTTAACTCACTGAGCTACAGATCAGATACAAAGACATAAATTCGTCGTCCCTTTGACATCGTAGTTGCTGAAGTCACCACATGGGCGGAGCCAAGGCAGAGTCTGGGTGGAGTCAGGGCGGAGAGTAGGCGGGGAGGTGGGTGGCGGCCTCCCTCCTCTACTCCCCCACCTCCCCCAACCACCCACCACACCTTCCCCCGCCCGACGAGTTATTCGAGTCTCGACAGGTTTTCCCGAGATTCTGGAGTTTCCACCAGGTTGGAGGCAGAACAAGTTGTCATGAAGAGGTGTTGAAGTCGGCCAGGATGGACTGACTTTTTACAGCGACGAGAAGCAAGATTAGTCTCTTAACAACCAAATAATAAATTGGATTAGTCAAGAGCTTTAAATTTCTTACTTTGTCATATTTTAAATATGACAAAAAAAATGTAAAAATAAAGAGTCTTGAGACAATTTGACCTGTAATTGGCGTTATATAAATAAAACTGAATTAAAATTCTATGTATTTTGTAATGTTGGAATAATTCAGCCATATATGTTGGAAAACACATTTTCTTTGTCCATTAATCTGTTGATTGTTTTCTCCAGTAATTCATTTCTTGTTTTGGTTTATAAAATGTATCCCCAAATATATTCAGTTTACTGTCATAAAAACCAAAAAGATTCATGATGCAGGAATCAGGCAGTTTTTCACTTTTTAATCTTAGTTTAGTCAGAAAGATAGCTGATAATGTGTGAATTGTTGCAGCTTGTGAGCCGTAAAAGGTTTTAATCTTTGGGGCCGAGTGTCAGAAAACATTTAGAAACCAACATCAACAAAACACTCAACAAAGATTTGAACATCATTAAAGGGAAATCCAACTTTTGCATGACAATGTCTAATTAAAGGACATTTATTTCCAACGTAAATGTCTGATATTCATCCTCTGGAGCGTTCTCTTCACATCGTCTTCCACCTGGACTGGTTTGGTCGGGAGCATGTGCAACAAACATTTGAGAAACTGCACTTTAATATCAATGAATGACACTGAAGTTCAATCTCTACATAAATGAGACTGAGTGGATGTGCTGCTCTGTCATTAACTCCTTAGTTTAGGGAAAGTTCAAACAAAAGAGGACAGTTCAGATAAGACTTGAGAATAAGCTTATTTTGAACAAACATCTCAGACTTTCTGAGCTTCAGCACCTATAGGGAGATATTTTAACAACAAGCAACTCAAGAGATCCAGAAGTTGGAGAGAGTTAGCTTTAGCTTAGCCAAAGAACATGTGGGACGCTAACCTAGCAAACATTTCAGACTTTTCTCTGTGAATTCTGAGAAATAGTTTCCTATTTAATGACAGAGCTACACATCTTAACTCAGTCTCATTAAAACAGACTCTAATTCAGTGTCATCCATCCATATTAAAGTGCAGTTACCCAAAATGTTTGTTGCATGAGCTCCAACAAAACCTGTCCAGGTAGAAGGCCACTTTGACAAACAGGAAGTAGATGATTCCAAGCAGATTTATAGAAGGGGGAACCGGACTGTACTAAGTGTGGTCCAGTATAGAGGGGTGTTTTGTGGGTTTTAAAGGCTGATAATGATTATTGGTGAGACATTTGGAGTAGATATTCATTTGCAGTAAATGAAAGCATTTAAAATCTTGGAGTTAAACTTAGAAGAACAGAAACTCTAACAGAAAACTTTGTTGATACATTGTTGTTTTGGTTAAAGATGTTAAAGAAAACCTTACCATAGTGTTTTTCACGGCCTCCTTTACATTATGTCATCATATGGCATGTTTTTAAAACATGTTGAAAAATCCCTTTTTTTTTTAACGACATAGTATACTATGGCGTTTTTTTTGGGCCAAAATTCATGATGATTTTTTTTTTTCAAAGAAAACCTTTCTGGAGTGTTTTTCAGGGCCTCCTTTGCATTATTTCATCATGTGGCGTGTTTGTACAACATGTTGAAAAATAGCATTTTTTTTCGACATAGTATACTATGGCGTTTTTTTCCGCCAAAATAAAACATAGCATACTATGTCGAAAAATGTAATTATTCAAAATATTGTGAATACAATACAATCATCATGAATTTTGGCGCAAAAAAAAACGCCTTACTATACTATGTCGAAAAAAAATGCCATTTTTCAAACATGTTGTAAAAACGTGCCATATGATTAAATAATGTAAAGGAGGCCGTGAAAAACACTCCAGAAAGGTTTTCTGTGAAAAAAAAATCATCATGAATTTTGGCGCAAAAAAAACGCCTTACTATACTATGTCGAAAAAAAATGCCATTTTTCAAACATGTTGTAAAAACGTGCCATATGATGAAATAATGTAAAGGAGGCCGTGAAAAACACTCCAGAAAGGTTTTCTGTGAAAAAAAAATCATCATGAATTTTGGCGCAAAAAAAATGCCTTACTATACTATGTCGAAAAAAAATGCCATTTTTCAAACATGTTGTAAAAACATGCCATATGATGAAATAATGTAAAGGAGGCCGTGAAAAACACTCCAGAAAGGTTTTCTGTGAAAAAAAAATCATCATGAATTTTGGCGCAAAAAAAACGCCTTACTATACTATGTCGAAAAAAAATGCCATTTTTCAAACATGTTGTAAAAACATGCCATATGATGAAATAATGTAAAGGAGGCCGTGAAAAACACTCCAGAAAGGTTTTCTGTGTAAAAAAAACATGAATTTTGGCGCAAAAAAAACGCCTTACTATACTATGTCGAAAAAAAATGCAATTTTTCAAACATGTTGTAAAAACGTGCCATATGATTAAATAATGTAAAGGAGGCCGTGAAAAACACTCCAGAAAGGTTTTCTTTGAAAAAAAAATCATCATGAATTTTGGCGCAAAAAAAACGCCTTACTATACTATGTCGAAAAAAAATGCCATTTCTCAAACATGTTGTAAAAACATGCCATATGATGAAATAATGTAAAGGAGGCCGTGAAAAACACTCCAGAAAGGTTTTCTGTGAAAAAAAAATCATCATGAATTTTGGCGCAAAAAAAATGCCTTACTATACTATGTCGAAAAAAAATGCCATTTTTCAAACATGTTGTAAAAACATGCCATATGATGAAATAATGTAAAGGAGGCTGTGAAAAACACTCCAGAAAGGTTTTCTGTCAAAAAAAAATCATCATGAATTTTGGCGCAAAAAAAACGCCTTACTATACTATGTCGAAAAAAAATGCCATTTTTCAAACATGTTGTAAAAACATGCCATATGATGAAATAATGTAAAGGAGGCCGTGAAAAACACTCCAGAAAGGTTTTCTGTGAAAAAAAAATCATCATGAATTTTGGCACAAAAAAAACGCCTTACTATACTATGTCGAAAAAAAATGCCATTTTTCAAACATGTTGTAAAAACGTGCCATATGATGAAATAATGTAAAGGAGGCCGTGAAAAACACTCCAGAAAGGTTTTCTGTGAAAAAAAAATCATCATGAATTTTGGCGCAAAAAAAATGCCTTACTATACTATGTCGAAAAAAAATGCCATTTTTCAAACATGTTGTAAAAACATGCCATATGATGAAATAATGTAAAGGAGGCCGTGAAAAACACTCCAGAAAGGTTTTCTGTGAAAAAAAAATCATCATGAATTTTGGCGCAAAAAAAACGCCTTACTATACTATGTCGAAAAAAAATGCCATTTTTCAAACATGTTGTAAAAACATGCCATATGATGAAATAATGTAAAGGAGGCCGTCAAAAACACTCCAGAAAGGTTTTCCGTGTAAAAAAAAATCATCATGAATTTTGGCGCAAAAAAAACGCCTTACTATACTATGTCGAAAAAAAATGCCATTTTTCAAACATGTTGTAAAAACATGCCATATGATGAAAAAATGTAAAGGAGGCCGTGAAAAACACTCCAGAAAGGTTTTCTGTGAAAAAAAAATCATCATGAATTTTGGCGCAAAAAAAATGCCTTACTATACTATGTCGAAAAAAAATGCCATTTTTCAAACATGTTGTAAAAACATGCCATATGATGAAATAATGTAAAGGAGGCTGTGAAAAACACTCCAGAAAGGTTTTCTGTGAAAAAAAAATCATCATGAATTTTGGCGCAAAAAAAACGCCTTACTATACTATGTCGAAAAAAAATGCCATTTTTCAAACATGTTGTAAAAACATGCCATATGATGAAATAATGTAAAGGAGGCCGTGAAAAACACTCCAGAAAGGTTTTCTGTGAAAAAAAAATCATCATGAATTTTGGCGCAAAAAAAACGCCTTACTATACTATGTCGAAAAAAAATGCCATTTTTCAAACATGTTGTAAAAACGTGCCATATGATGAAATAATGTACAGGAGGCCGTGAAAAACACTCCAGAAAGGTTTTCTGTGAAAAAAAAATCATCATGAATTTTGGCGCAAAAAAAATGCCTTACTATACTATGTCGAAAAAAAATGCCATTTTTCAAACATGTTGTAAAAACATGCCATATGATGAAATAATGTAAAGGAGGCTGTGAAAAACACTCCAGAAAGGTTTTCTGTGAAAAAAAAATCATCATGAATTTTGGCGCAAAAAAAACGCCTTACTATACTATGTCGAAAAAAAATGCCATTTTTCAAACATGTTGTAAAAACATGCCATATGATGAAATAATGTAAAGGAGGCCGTGAAAAACACTCCAGAAAGGTTTTCTGTGGAAAAAAAATCATCATGAATTTTGTCGCAAAAAAAACGCCTTACTATACTATGTCGAAAAAAAATGCCATTTTTCAAACATGTTGTAAAAACGTGCCATATGATGAAATAATGTAAAGGAGGCCGTGAAAAACACTCCAGAAAGGTTTTCTTTGAAAAAAAAATCATCATGAATTTTGGCGCAAAAAAAAACGCCTTACTATACTATGTCGAAAAAAAATGCCATTTTTCAAACATGTTGTAAAGGCATGCCATATGATGAAATAATGTAAAGGAGGCCGTGAAAAACACTCCAGAAAGGTTTTCTGTGTAAAAAAAATCATCATGAATTTTGGCGCAAAAAAAACGCCTTACTATACTATGTCGAAAAAAAATGCCATTTTTCAAACATGTTGTAAAAACGTGCCATATGATGAAATAATGTCAAGGAGGCCGTGAAAAACACTCCAGAAAGGTTTTCTTTGAAAAAAAATCATCATGAATTTTGGCGCAAAAAAAACGCCTTACTATACTATGTCGAAAAAAAATGCCATTTTTCAAACATGTTGTAAAAACGTGCCATATGATTAAATACTGTAAAGGAGGCCGTGAAAAACACTCCAGAAAGGTTTTCCTTGAAAAAAAAATCATCATGAATTTTGGTGGAAAAAAAACGCCTTACTATACTATGTCGAAAAAAAATGCCATTTTTCAAACATGTTGTAAAAACATGCCATATGCTGAAATAATGTAAAGGAGGCCGTGAAAAACACTCCAGAAAGGTTTTCTGTGAAAAAAAAATCATGAATTTTGGCGCAAAAAAAACGCCTTACTATACTATGTCGAAAAAAAATGCCATTTTTCAAACATGTTGTACAAACGTGCCATATGATTAAATAATGTAAAGGAGGCCGTGAAAAACACTCCAGAAAAGTTTTCTGTGAAAAAAAAATCATCATGAATTTTGGCGCAAAAAAAACGCCTTACTATACTATGTCGAAAAAAAATGCCATTTCTCAAACATGTTGTAAAAACATGCCATATGATGAAATAATGTAAAGGAGGCCGTGAAAAACACTCCAGAAAGGTTTTCTGTGGAAAAAAAATCATCATGAATTTTGGCGCAAAAAAAACGCCTTACTATACTATGTCGAAAAAAAATGCCATTTTTCAAACATGTTGTAAAAACGTGCCATATGATGAAATAATGTAAAGGAGGCAGTGAAAAACACTCCAGAAAGGTTTTCTTTGAAAAAAAAATCATCATGAATTTTGGCGCAAAAAAAAACGCCTTACTATACTATGTCGAAAAAAAATGCCATTTTTCAAACATGTTGTAAAAGCATGCCATATGATGAAATAATGTAAAGGAGGCCGTGAAAAACACTCCAGAAAGGTTTTCTTGGTAAAAAAAATCATCATGAATTTTGGCGCAAAAAAAACGCCTTACTATACTATGTCGAAAAAAAATGCCATTTTTCAAACATGTTGTAAAAACGTGCCATATGATGAAATAATGTCAAGGAGGCCGTGAAAAACACTCCAGAAAGGTTTTCTTTGAAAAAAAAATCATCATGAATTTTGGCGCAAAAAAAAACGCCTTACTATACTATGTCGAAAAAAAATGCCATTTTTCAAACATGTTGTAAAAACGTGCCATATGATGAAATACTGTAAAGGAGGCCATGAAAAACACTCCAGAAAGGTTTTCTTTGAAAAAAAAATCATCATGAATTTTGGCGCAAAAAAAACGCCTTACTATACTATGTCGAAAAAAAATGCCATTTTTCAAACATGTTGTAAAAACATGCCATATGCTGAAATAATGTAAAGGAGGCCGTGAAAAACACTCCAGAAAGGTTTTCTGTGAAAAAAAATCATCATGAATTTTGGCGCAAAAAAAACGCCTTACTATACTATGTCGAAAAAAAATGCCATTTTTCAAACATGTTGTAAAAACGTGCCATATGATTAAATAATGTAAAGGAGGCCGTGAAAAACACTCCAGAAAGGTTTTCTGTGGAAAAAAAATCATCATGAATTTTGGCGCAAAAAAAAACGCCTTACTATACTATGTCGAAAAAAAATGCCATTTTTCAAACATGTTGTAAAAACGTGCCATATGATGAAATCATGTAAAGGAGGCCGTGAAAAACACTCCAGAAAGGTTTTCTTTGAAAAAAAAATCATCATGAATTTTGGCGCAAAAAAAACGCCTTACTATACTATGTCGAAAAAAAAATGCGATTTTTCAAACATGTTGTAAAAACGTGCCATATGATGAAATAATGTAAAGGAGGCCGTGAAAAACACTCCAGAAAGGTTTTCTTTGAAAAAAAAATCATCATGAATTTTGGCGCAAAAAAAACGCCTTACTATACTATGTCGAAAAAAAATGCCATTTTTCAAACATGTTGTAAAAACGTGCCATATGATGAAATAATGTAAAGGAGGCCGTGAAAAACACTCCAGAAAGGTTTTCTTTGAAAAAAAAATCATCATGAATTTTGGCGCAAAAAAACGCCTTACTATACTATGTCGAAAAAAAATGCCATTTTTCAAACATGTTGTAAAAACGTGCCATATGATGAAATAATGTAAAGGAGGGCGTGAAAAACACTCCAGAAAGGTTTTCTTTGAAAAAAAAATCATCATGAATTTTGGCGCAAAAAAAACGCCTTACTATACTATGTCGAAAAAAAATGCCATTTTTCAAACATGTTGTAAAAACGTGCCATATGATGAAATAATGTAAAGGAGGGCGTGAAAAACACTCCAGAAAGGTTTTCTTTGAAAAAAAAATCATCATGAATTTTGGCGCAAAAAAAACGCCTTACTATACTATGTCGAAAAAAAAATGCCATTTTTCAAACATGTTGTAAAAACGTGCCATATGATGAAATAATGTAAAGGAGGGCGTGAAAAACACTCCAGAAAGGTTTTCTTTGAAAAAAAAATCATCATGAATTTTGGCGCAAAAAAAACGCCTTACTATACTATGTCGAAAAAAAATGCCATTTTTCAAACATGTTGTAAAAACGTGCCATATGATGAAATAATGTAAAGGAGGCCGTGAAAAACACTCCAGAAAGGTTTTCTTTGAAAAAAAAATCATCATGAATTTTGGCGCAAAAAAACGCCTTACTATACTATGTCGAAAAAAAAATGCCATTTTTCAAACATGTTGTAAAAACGTGCCATATGATGAAATAATGTAAAGGAGGCCGTGAAAAACACTCCAGAAAGGTTTTCTTTGAAAAAAAAATCATCATGAATTTTGGCGCAAAAAAAACGCCTTACTATACTATGTCGAAAAAAAATGCCATTTTTCAAACATGTTGTAAAAACGTGCCATATGATGAAATAATGTAAAGGAGGCCGTGAAAAACACTCCAGAAAGGTTTTCTTTGAAAAAAAAATCATCATGAATTTTGGCGCAAAAAAAACGCCTTACTATACTATGTCGAAAAAAAATGCCATTTTTCAAACATGTTGTAAAAACGTGCCATATGATGAAATAATGTAAAGGAGGCCGTGAAAAACACTCCAGAAAGGTTTTCTTTGAAAAAAAATCATCATGAATTTTGGCGCAAAAAAAACGCCTTACTATACTATGTCGAAAAAAAAATGCCATTTTTCAAACATGTTGTAAAAACGTGCCATATGATGAAATAATGTAAAGGAGGCGTGAAAAACACTCCAGAAAGGTTTTCTTTGAAAAAAAAATCATCATGAATTTTGGCGCAAAAAAACGCCTTACTATACTATGTCGAAAAAAAATGCCATTTTTCAAACATGTTGTAAAAACGTGCCATATGATGAAATAATGTAAAGGAGGCGTGAAAAACACTCCAGAAAGGTTTTCTTGAAAAAAAAATCATCATGAATTTTGGCGCAAAAAAACGCCTTACTATACTATGTCGAAAAAAAATGCCATTTTTCAAACATGTTGTAAAAACGTGCCATATGATGAAATAATGTAAAGGAGGCCGTGAAAAACACTCCAGAAAGGTTTCTTTGAAAAAAAAATCATCATGAATTTTGGCGCAAAAAAAACGCCTTACTATACTATGTCGAAAAAAAAATGCCATTTTTCAAACATGTTGTAAAAACGTGCCATATGATGAAATAATGTAAAGGAGGGCGTGAAAAACACTCCAGAAAGGTTTTCTTTGAAAAAAAAATCATCATGAATTTTGGCGCAAAAAAAACGCCTTACTATACTATGTCGAAAAAAAATGCCATTTTTGAAACATGTTGTAAAAACGTGCCATATGATGAAATAATGTAAAGGAGGCGTGAAAAACACTCCAGAAAGGTTTTCTTTGAAAAAAAAATCATCATGAATTTTGGCGCAAAAAAAACGCCTTACTATACTATGTCGAAAAAAAATGCCATTTTTCAAACATGTTGTAAAAACGTGCCATATGATGAAATAATGTAAAGGAGGCGTGAAAAACACTCCAGAAAGGTTTTCTTTGAAAAAAAAATCATCATGAATTTTGGCGCAAAAAAAACGCCTTACTATACTATGTCGAAAAAAAATGCCATTTTTCAAACATGTTGTAAAAACGTGCCATATGATGAAATAATGTAAAGGAGGCCGTGAAAAACACTCCAGAAAGGTTTCTGTTGAAAAAAAAATCATCATGAATTTTGGCGCAAAAAAAACGCCTTACAATACTATGTCGAAAAAAAAATGCCATTTTTCAAACATGTTGTAAAAACGTGCCATATGATGAAATAATGTAAAGGAGGGCGTGAAAAACACTCCAGAAAGGTTTTCTTGAAAAAAAAATCATCATGAATTTTGGCGCAAAAAAACGCCTTACTATACTATGTCGAAAAAAAATGCCATTTTTCAAACATGTTGTAAAAACGTGCCATATGATGAAATAATGTAAAGGAGGGCGTGAAAAACACTCCAGAAAGGTTTTCTTTGAAAAAAAATCATCATGAATTTTGGCGCAAAAAAAACGCCTTACTATACTATGTCGAAAAAAAAATGCGATTTTTCAAACATGTTGTAAAAACGTGCCATATGATGAAATAATGTAAAGGAGGGCGTGAAAAACACTCCAGAAAGGTTTTCTTTGAAAAAAAAATCATCATGAATTTTGGCGCAAAAAAAACGCCTTACTATACTATGTCGAAAAAAAATGCCATTTTTCAAACATGTTGTAAAAAACGTGCCATATGATGAAATAATGTAAAGGAGGCCGTGAAAAACACTCCAGAAAGGTTTTCTTTGAAAAAAAAATCATCATGAATTTTGGCGCAAAAAAAACGCCTTACTATACTATGTCGAAAAAAAATGCCATTTTTCAAACATGTTGTAAAACGTGCCATATGATGAAATAATGTAAAGGAGGGCGTGAAAAACACTCCAGAAAGGTTTTCTTTGAAAAAAAAATCATCATGAATTTTGGCGCACAAAAAAACGCCTTACTATACTATGTCGAAAAAAAATGCCATTTTTCAAACATGTTGTAAAAAACGTGCCATATGATGAAATAATGTAAAGGAGGGCGTGAAAAACACTCCAGAAAGGTTTTCTTTGAAAAAAAAATCATCATGAATTTTGGCGCAAAAAAAACGCCTTACTATACTATGTCGAAAAAAAATGCGATTTTTCAAACATGTTGTAAAAACGTGCCATATGATGAAATAATGTAAAGGAGGCCGTGAAAAAACACTCCAGAAAGGTTTTCTTTGAAAAAAAAATCATCATGAATTTTGGCGCAAAAAAAACGCCTTACTATACTATGTCGAAAAAAAAATGCGATTTTTCAAACATGTTGTAAAAACGTGCCATATGATGAAATAATGTAAAGGAGGGCGTGAAAAACACTCCAGAAAGGTTTTCTTTGAAAAAAAAATCATCATGAATTTTGGCGCAAAAAAACGCCTTACTATACTATGTCGAAAAAAAATGCGATTTTCAAACATGTTGTAAAAACGTGCCATATGATGAAATAATGTAAAGGAGGCGTGAAAAACACTCCAGAAAGGTTTTCTTTGAAAAAAAAATCATCATGAATTTTGGCGCAAAAAAAACGCCTTACTATACTATGTCGAAAAAAAATTGCATTTTTTCAAACATGTTGTAAAAACGTGCCATATGATGAAATAATGTAAAGGAGGGCGTGAAAAACACTCCAGAAAGGTTTTCTTTGAAAAAAAAATCATCATGAATTTTGGCGCCAAAAAAACGCCTTACTATACTATGTCGAAAAAAAATGCCATTTTTCAACATGTTGTAAAAACGTGCCATATGATGAAATGAATGTAAAGGAGGCGTGAAAAACACTCAGAAAGGTTTTCTTTGAAAAAAAAATCATCATGAATTTTGGCGCAAAAAAAACGCCTTACTATACTATGTCGAAAAAAAATGCCATTTTTCAAACATGTTGTAAAAACGTGCCATATGATGAAATAATGTAAAGGAGGCGTGAAAAACACTCCAGAAAGGTTTTCTTTGAAAAAAAAATCATCATGAATTTTGGCGCAAAAAAAACGCCTTACTATACTATGTCGAAAAAAAATGCCATTTTTCAAACATGTTGTAAAAACGTGCCATATGATGAAATAATGTAAAGGAGGGCGTGAAAAACACTCCAGAAAGGTTTTCTTTGAAAAAAAAATCATCATGAATTTTGGCGCAAAAAAACGCCTTACTATACTATGTCGAAAAAAAATGCATATTTTCAAACATGTTGTAAAAACGTGCCATATGATGAAATAATGTAAAGGAGGCCGTGAAAAACACTCCAGAAAGGTTTTCTTTGAAAAAAAAATCATCATGAATTTTGGCGCAAAAAAACGCCTTACTATACTATGTCGAAAAAAAATGCCATTTTTCAAACATGTTGTAAAACGTGCCATATGATGAAATAATGTAAAGGAGGCCGTGAAAAACACTCCAGAAAGGTTTTCTTTGAAAAAAAAATCATCATGAATTTTGGCGCAAAAAAAAACGCCTTACTATACTATGTCGAAAAAAAATGCGATTTTTCAAACATGTTGTAAAAACGTGCCATATGATGAAATAATGTAAAGGAGGCCGTGAAAAACACTCCAGAAAGGTTTTCTTTGAAAAAAAAATCATCATGAATTTTGGCGCAAAAAAAAACGCTCTTACATACTATGTCGAAAAAAAATGCGATTTTTCAAACATGTTGTAAAAACGTGCCATATGATGAAATAATGTAAAGGAGGCCGTGAAAAACACTCCAGAAAGGTTTTCTTTGAAAAAAAAATCATCATGAATTTTGGCGCAAAAAAAACGCCTTACTATACTATGTCGAAAAAAAATGCGATTTTTCAAACATGTTGTAAAAACGTGCCATATGATGAAATAATGTAAAGGAGGCCGTGAAAAACACTCCAGAAAGGTTTTCTTTGAAAAAAAAAATCATCATGAATTTTGGCGCAAAAAAAAACGCCTTACTATACTATGTCGAAAAAAAATGCGATTTTTTCAAACATGTTGTAAAAACGTGCCATATGATGAAATAATGTAAAGGAGGCGTGAAAAACACTCCAGAAAGGTTTTCTTTGAAAAAAAAATCATCATGAATTTTGGCGCAAAAAAAAACGCCTTACTATACTATGTCGAAAAAAAATGCGATTTTTCAAACATGTTGTAAAAACGTGCCATATGATGAAATAATGTAAAGGAGGCCGTGAAAAACACTCCAGAAAGGTTTTCTTTGAAAAAAAAATCATCATGAATTTTGGCGCAAAAAAAACGCCTTACTATACTATGTCGAAAAAAAATGCGATTTTTCAAACATGTTGTAAAAACGTGCCATATGATGAAATAATGTAAAGGAGGGCGTGAAAAACACTCCAGAAAGGTTTTCTTTGAAAAAAAAATCATGAATTTTGGCGCAAAAAAAACGCCTTACTATACTATGTCGAAAAAAAAATGATTTTCAAACATGTTGTAAAAACATGCCATATGATGAAATGATGTAAAGGAGGGCGTGAAAAACACTCCAGAAAGGTTTTCTTTGAAAAAAAAATCATCATGAATTTTGGCGCAAAAAAAACGCCTTACTATACTATGTCGAAAAAAAATGCGATTTTTCAAACATGTTGTAAAAACGTGCCATATGATGAAATAATGTAAAGGAGGGCGTGAAAAACACTCCAGAAAGGTTTTCTTTGAAAAAAAAATCATCATGAATTTTGGCGCCAAAAAAACGCCTTACTATACTATGTCGAAAAAAAATGCCATTTTTCAAACATGTTGCAAAAACGTGCCATATGATGAAATAATGTAAGGAGGCGTGAAAACACTCCAGAAAGGTTTTCTTTGAAAAAAAAATCATCATGAATTTTGGCGCAAAAAAACGCCTTACTATACTATGTCGAAAAAAAATGCGATTTTTCAACATGTTGTAGAAACGTGCCATATGATGAAATATGTAAAGGAGGCCGTGAAAAACACTCCAGAAGGTTTTCTTTGAAAAAAAAATCATCATGAATTTTGCGCAAAAAAACGCCTTACTATACTATGTCGAAAAAAAATGCAATTTTTCAAACATGTTGTAAAAACGTGCCATATGATGAAATAATGTAAAGGAGGCCGTGAAAAACACTCCAGAAAGGTTTTCTTTGAAAAAAAAATCATCATGAATTTTGGCGCAAAAAAAACGCCTTACTATCCTATGTCGAAAAAAAATGCATTTTTCAAACATGTTGTAAAAACATGCCATAATGATGAAATAATGTCAAGGAGGCGTGAAAAAACCACTCCAGAAAGGTTTTCTGTGAAAAAAAATCATCATGAATTTTGGCGCAAAAAAAACGCCTTACTATACTATGTCGAAAAAAAATGCCATTTTTCAAACATGTTGTAAAAACGTGCCATATGATTAAATAATGTAAAGGAGGCCGTGAAAAACACTCCAGAAAAGTTTTCTGTGAAAAAAAAATCATCATGAATTTTGGCGCAAAAAAAACGCCTTACTATACTATGTCGAAAAAAAATGCCATTTTTCAAACATGTTGTAAAAACATGCCATATGATGAAATAATGTAAAGGAGGCCGTGAAAAACACTCCAGAAAGGTTTTCTGTGAAAAAAAATCATCATGAATTTTGGCGCAAAAAAAATGCCTTACTATACTATGTCGAAAAAAAATGCCATTTTTCAAACATGTTGAAAAAACATGCCATATGATGAAATAATGTAACGGAGGGTGTGAAAAACACTCCAGAAAGGTTTTCTTTGAAAAAAAATCACCATGAATTTTGGCGCAAAAAAAAATGCTTTACTATACTATGTCGAAAAAAAATGCCATTTTTCAAACATGTTGTAAAAACGTGCCATATGATGAAATAATGTAAAGGAGGCCGTGAAAAACACTCCAGAAAGGTTTTCTGTGAAAAAAAAACATCACGAATTTTGGAGCAACAAAAACGCCTTACTATACTATGTCGAAAAAAACTTCCATTTTTCAAACATGTTGTAAAAACGTGCCATATGATTAAATAATGTAAAGGAGGCCGTGAAAAACACTCCAGAAAGGTTTTCTTTGAAAAAAAAATCATCATGAATTTTGGTGGAAAGAAAACGCCTTACTATACTATGTCGAAAAAAAATGCCATTTTTCAAACATGTTGAAAAAACATGCCATATGATGAAATAATGTAACGGAGGGTGTGAAAAACACTCCAGAAAGGTTTTCTGTGAAAAAAAAATCATCATGAATTTTGGCGCAAAAAAAACGCCTTACTATACTATGTCGAACAAAAAAACCATTTCTCAAACATGTTGTGTATAACGTGCCATATGATGAAATAATGTAAAGGAGGCCGTGAAAAACACTCCAGAAAGGTTTTCTTTGAAAAAAAAACATCATGAATTTTGGCGCAAAAAAAACGCCTTACTATACTATGTCGAAAAAAAATGCCATTTTTCAAACATGTTGTAAAAACATGCCATATGATGAAATAATGTAAAGGAGGGCGTGAAAAACACTCCAGAAAGGTTTTCTTTGAAAAAAAAATCATCATGAATTTTGGCGCAAAAAAAATGCCTTACTATACTATGTCGAAAAAAAATGCCATTTTTCAAACATGTTGTAAAAACATGCCATATGATGAAATAATGTAAAGGAGGCTGTGAAAAACACTCCAGAAAGGTTTTCTGTGAAAAAAAAATCATCATGAATTTTGGCGCAAAAAAAACGCCTTACTATACTATGTCGAAAAAAAATGCCATTTTTCAAACATGTTGTAAAAACGTGCCATATGATGAAATAATGTAAAGGAGGCCGTGAAAAACACTCCAGAAAGGTTTTCTTTGAAAAAAAAATCATCATGAATTTTGGCGCAAAAAAAAACGCCTTACTATACTATGTCGAAAAAAAATGCCATTTTTCAAACATGTTGTAAAAACATGCCATATGATGAAATAATGTAAAGGAGGCCGTGAAAAACACTCCAGAAAGGTTTTCTGTGAAAAAAAAATCATCATGAATTTTGGCGCAAAAAAAACGCCTTACTATACTATGTCGAAAAAAAATGCCATTTTTCAAACATGTTGTAAAAACGTGCCATATGATGAAATAATGTAAAGGAGGCCGTGAAAAACACTCCAGAAAGGTTTTCTGTGAAAAAAAAATCATCATGAATTTTGGCGCAAAAAAAACGCCTTACTATACTATGTCGAAAAAAAATGCCATTTTTCAAACATGTTGTAAAAACATGCCATATGATGAAATAATGTAAAGGAGGCCGTGAAAAACACTCCAGAAAGGTTTTCTGTGAAAAAAAAATCATCATGAATTTTGGCGCAAAAAAAACGCCTTACTATACTATGTCGAAAAAAAATGCCATTTTTCAAACATGTTGTAAAAACATGCCATATGATGAAATAATGTAACGGAGGCCGTGAAAAACACTCCAGAAAGGTTTTCTGTGAAAAAAAAATCATCATGAATTTTGGCGCAAAAAAAACTGCCTTACTATACTATGTCGAAAAAAAATGCCATTTTTCAAACATGTTGTAAAAACGTGCCATATGATGAAATAATGTAAAGGAGGCCGTGAAAAACACTCCAGAAAGGTTTTCTGTGAAAAAAAAATCATCATGAATTTTGGAGCAAAAAAAACGCCTTACTATACTATGTCGAAAAAAAATGCCATTTTTCAAACATGTTGTAAAAACGTGCCATATGATTAAATAATGTAAAGGAGGCCGTGAAAAACACTCCAGAAAGGTTTTCTTTGAAAAAAAAATCATCATGAATTTTGGCGCAAAAAAAACGCCTTACTATACTATGTCGAAAAAAAATGCCATTTTTCAAACATGTTGTAAAAACATGCCATATGATGAAATAATGTAAAGGAGGCGTGAAAAACACTCCAGAAAGGTTTTCTGTGAAAAAAAAATCATCATGAATTTTGGCGCAAAAAAAACGCCTTACTATACTATGTCGAAAAAAAATGCCATTTTTCAAACATGTTGTAAAAACGTGCCATATGATGAAATAATGTAAAGGAGGCCGTGAAAAACACTCCAGAAAGGTTTTCTGTGAAAAAAAAATCATCATGAATTTTGGCGCAAAAAAAACGCCTTACTATACTATGTCGAAAAAAAATGCCATTTTTCAAACATGTTGTAAAAACATGCCATATGATGAAATAATGTAAAGGAGGCCGTGAAAAACACTCCAGAAAGGTTTTCTGTGAAAAAAAAATCATCATGAATTTTGGCGCAAAAAAAACGCCTTACTATACTATGTCGAAAAAAAATGCCATTTTTCAAACATGTTGTAAAAACATGCCATATGATGAAATAATGTAAAGGAGGCCGTGAAAAACACTCCAGAAAGGTTTTCTGTGAAAAAAAAATCATCATGAATTTTGGCGCAAAAAAAACGCCTTACTATACTATGTCGAAAAAAAATGCCATTTTTCAAACATGTTGTAAAAACATGCCATATGATGAAATAATGTAAAGGAGGCCGTGAAAAACACTCCAGAAAGGTTTTCTGTGAAAAAAAAATCATCATGAATTTTGGCGCAAAAAAAACGCCTTACTATACTATGTCGAAAAAAAATGCCATTTTTCAAACATGTTGTAAAAACATGCCATATGATGAAATAATGTAAAGGAGGCCGTGAAAAACACTCCAGAAAGGTTTTCTGTGAAAAAAAAATCATCATGAATTTTGGCGCAAAAAAAACGCCTTACTATACTATGTCGAAAAAAAATGCCATTTTTCAAACATGTTGTAAAAACATGCCATATGATGAAATAATGTAAAGGAGGCCGTGAAAAACACTCCAGAAAGGTTTTCTGTTGAAAAAAAATCATCATGAATTTTGGCGCAAAAAAAACGCCTTACTATACTATGTCGAAAAAAAATGCCATTTTTCAAACATGTTGTAAAAACGTGCCATATGATGAAATAATGTAAAGGAGGCCGTGAAAAACACTCCAGAAAGGTTTTCTGTGAAAAAAAAATCATCATGAATTTTGGCGCAAAAAAAACGCCTTACTATACTATGTCGAAAAAAAATGCCATTTTTCAAACATGTTGTAAAAACATGCCATATGATGAAATAATGTAAAGGAGGCCGTGAAAAACACTCCAGAAAGGTTTTCTGTGAAAAAAAAATCATCATGAATTTTGGCGCAAAAAAAACGCCTTACTATACTATGTCGAAAAAAAATGCCATTTTTCAAACATGTTGTAAAAACATGCCATATGATGAAATAATGTAAAGGAGGCCGTGAAAAACACTCCAGAAAGGTTTTCTTTGAAAAAAAATCATCATGAATTTTGGCGCAAAAAAAACGCCTTACTATACTATGTCGAAAAAAAATGCCATTTTTCAAACATGTTGTAAAAACGTGCCATATGATGAAATAATGTAAAGGAGGCCGTGAAAAACACTCCAGAAAGGTTTTCTTTGAAAAAAAAATCATCATGAATTTTGGCGCAAAAAAAACGCCTTACTATACTATGTCGAAAAAAAATGCCATTTTTCAAACATGTTGTAAAAACATGCCATATGATGAAATAATGTAAAGGAGGCTGTGAAAAACACTCCAGAAAGGTTTTCTGTGAAAAAAAAATCATCATGAATTTTGGCGCAAAAAAAACGCCTTACTATACTATGTCGAAAAAAAATGCCATTTTTCAAACATGTTGTAAAAACATGCCATATGATGAAATAATGTAAAGGAGGCCGTGAAAAACACTCCAGAAAGGTTTTCTTTGAAAAAAAAATCATCATGAATTTTGGCGCAAAAAAAACGCCTTACTATACTATGTCGAAAAAAAATGCCATTTTTCAAACATGTTGTAAAAACATGCCATATGATGAAATAATGTAAAGGAGGCCGTGAAAAACACTCCAGAAAGGTTTTCTGTGAAAAAAAAATCATCATGAATTTTGGCGCAAAAAAAACGCCTTACTATACTATGTCGAAAAAAAATGCCATTTTTCAAACATGTTGTAAAAACATGCCATATGATGAAATAATGTAAAGGAGGCCGTGAAAAACACTCCAGAAAGGTTTTCTTTGAAAAAAAAATCATCATGAATTTTGGCGCAAAAAAAACGCCTTACTATACTATGTCGAAAAAAAATGCCATTTTTCAAACATGTTGTAAAAACATGCCATATGATGAAATAATGTAAAGGAGGCCGTGAAAAACACTCCAGAAAGGTTTTCTTTGAAAAAAAATCATCATGAATTTTGGCGCAAAAAAAACGCCTTACTATACTATGTCGAAAAAAAATGCCATTTTTCAAACATGTTGTAAAAACATGCCATATGATGAAATAATGTAAAGGAGGCGTGAAAAACACTCCAGAAAGGTTTTCTGTGAAAAAAAAATCATCATGAATTTTGGCGCAAAAAAAACGCCTTACTATACTATGTCGAAAAAAAATGCCATTTTTCAAACATGTTGTAAAAACATGCCATATGATGAAATAATGTAAAGGAGGCTGTGAAAAACACTCCAGAAAGGTTTTCTGTGAAAAAAAAATCATCATGAATTTTGGCGCAAAAAAAACGCCTTACTATACTATGTCGAAAAAAAATGCCATTTTTCAAACATGTTGTAAAAACGTGCCATATGATGAAATAATGTAAAGGAGGCCGTGAAAAACACTCCAGAAAGGTTTTCTGTGAAAAAAAATCATCATGAATTTTGGCGCAAAAAAAACGCCTTACTATACTATGTCGAAAAAAAATGCCATTTTTCAAACATGTTGTAAAAACATGCCATATGATGAAATAATGTAAAGGAGGCCGTGAAAAACACTCCAGAAAGGTTTTCTGTGAAAAAAAATCATCATGAATTTTGGCGCAAAAAAAACGCCTTACTATACTATGTCGAAAAAAAATGCCATTTTTCAAACATGTTGTAAAAACATGCCATATGATGAAATAATGTAAAGGAGGCTGTGAAAAACACTCCAGAAAGGTTTTCTTTGAAAAAAAAATCATCATGAATTTTGGCGCAAAAAAAACGCCTTACTATACTATGTCGAAAAAAAATGCCATTTTTCAAACATGTTGTAAAAACATGCCATATGATGAAATAATGTAACGGAGGGCGTGAAAAACACTCCAGAAAGGTTTTCTGTGAAAAAAAAATCATCATGAATTTTGGCGCAAAAAAAACGCCTTACTATACTATGTCGAAAAAAAATGCCATTTTTCAAACATGTTGTAAAAACATGCCATATGATGAAATAATGTAAAGGAGGCCGTGAAAAACACTCCAGAAAGGTTTTCTTTGAAAAAAAAATCATCATGAATTTTGGCGCAAAAAAAACGCCTTACTATACTATGTCGAAAAAAAATGCCATTTTTCAAACATGTTGTAAAAACATGCCATATGATGAAATAATGTAAAGGAGGGCGTGAAAAACACTCCAGAAAGGTTTTCTTTGAAAAAAAAATCATCATGAATTTTGGCGCAAAAAAAACGCCTTACTATACTATGTCGAAAAAAAATGCCATTTTTCAAACATGTTGTAAAAACATGCCATATGATGAAATAATGTAACGGAGGGTGTGAAAAACACTCCAGAAAGGTTTTCTGTGAAAAAAAAATCATCATGAATTTTGGCGCAAAAAAAACGCCTTACTATACTATGTCGAACAAAAAAACCATTTCTCAAACATGTTGTGTATAACGTGCCATATGATGAAATAATGTAAAGGAGGCCGTGAAAAACACTCCAGAAAGGTTTTCTTTGAAAAAAAAACAACATGAATTTTGGTGGAAAAAAAACGCCTTACTATACTATGTCGAAAAAAAATGCCATTTTTCAAACATGTTGTAAAAACATGCCATATGATGAAATAATGTAAAGGAGGGTGTGAAAAACACTCCAGAAAGGTTTTCTTTGAAAAAAAATCATCATGAATTTTGGCGCAAAAAAAACGCCTTACTATACTATGTCGAAAAAAAATGCCATTTTTCAAACATGTTGTAAAAACATGCCATTTGATGAAATAATGTAAAGGAGGGTGTGAAAAACACTCCAGAAAGGTTTTCTGTGAAAAAGAAATCATCATGAATTTTGGCGCAAAAAAAACGCCTTACTATACTATGTCGAAAAAAAATGCCATTTTTCAAACATGTTGTAAAAACATGCCATATGATGAAATAATGTAAAGGAGGCCGTGAAAAACACTCCAGAAAGGTTTTCTTTGAAAAAAAAATCATCATGAATTTTGGCGCAAAAAAAACGCCTTACTATACTATGTCGAAAAAAAATGCCATTTTTCAAACATGTTGTAAAAACATGCCATATGATGAAATAATGTAAAGGAGGGCTGTGAAAAACACTCCAGAAAGGTTTTCTGTGAAAAAAAAATCATCATGAATTTTGGCGCAAAAAAAACGCCTTACTATACTATGTCGAAAAAAAATGCCATTTTTCAAACATGTTGTAAAAACATGCCATATGATGAAATAATGTAACGGAGGGCGTGAAAAACACTCCAGAAAGGTTTTCTGTGAAAAAAAAATCATCATGAATTTTGGCGCAAAAAAAACGCCTTACTATACTATGTCGAAAAAAAATGCCACTTTTCAAACATGTTGTAAAAACATGCCATATGATGAAATAATGTAAAGGAGGCTGTGAAAAACACTCCAGAAAGGTTTTCTGTGAAAAAAAAAATCCTCATGAATTTTGGCGCAAAAAAAACGCCTTACTATACTATGTCGAAAAAAAATGCCATTTTTCAAACATGTTGTAAAAACGTGCCATATGATGAAATAATGTAAAGGAGGCTGTGAAAAACACTCCAGAAAGGTTTTCTTTGAAAAAAAAATCATCATGAATTTTGGCGCAAAAAAAACGCCTTTCTATACTATGTCGAAAAAAAATGCCATTTTTCAAACATGTTGTAAAAACATGCCATATGATGAAATAATGTAAAGGAGGCCGTGAAAAACACTCCAGAAAGGTTTTCTGTGAAAAAAAAAAATCATCATGAATTTTGGCACAAAAACAGGAATTCTTCAAGGCAAAGATCGATCAGCTCTACAACAGCAACTACAGCAGCATCTCCACGTGAAAGCCGGCGAACCTCATTTTCCTCCAAGCATCCCGACTCTATGAACTGCTTCAACCAGCGACCTGCATTGGGACAAAGACGTGTCACCTGAGGCTTAACATGCTTTTGAGAAGCAAACCAAAACTGGCCCAACCGTAGAGGATTTGAAATGCCTAGATAAAAACAAATTAAAGCAAGAAAATGAAATACAATGCACGTTGTCATATGTATTTCCTTTTGCTTCGTGCATTTAATCCGTTGAAAGCGTACGTTAAAAGGATAGTTTTACCTTAGCTGACATTTAAGTGAGACTACATTATTATTTGACACAAATCTATCTAAATCAAAAATTTAACCATTTTTACTCCAAACATTTACTGGACTGATTTAAATATTAAAATCACTCCTTTCTAATCCTCTGCTATACGTTCAAACCTGAGGCCTTAAATAGAGAAACACACAAGTATCTGTTTGAAGGAACTTCTGCGGAGTCCTGCTTCCAGAACATGATGATAGAATTATAGACAAACTTTAACAAAAGCTGCCTGACAGTTTACAGGTTTTTATGTTAGATTTCTTCAGTAATTTAATGAGAGTTATCAGCAAGAATCAAGTGTTCATTTGATGAACTTCATTTCCTAAAACATCCAGAATTGGAGCTCATATCTTTGGCAGCTGTAAAGTTTCTGCTCCTTCAAAATTCACAACATAATGAATGAATTCCTAAAACACTCTCAATGCTGGAGAGCGTTTGTGATGCTGAAGGAGTGACCAGTTTTTCTGTTTCTTCTCTGGAGATGCACAATGAGGGACGTCTGCAGAGACCGAGAAAGAGTCTCACCACATCCTGACATGAGGAAAAAGACTTTATTGAAGACTACGAGAAAAACCATCAGACAGCAGACGACTGCATTCAAGGTGAGATCTGAATATTTGATCTGGAAGAGGAATTCAATAACGGCAGCATGAGCTTCATTTCAGTCTGTAGCTGCTGAATTCATGGATGAATCATCTGGCACTAGAGAGGAAGACCATCAAACATCCACGTCAGCTGATGGAGGTCCAAGAGTCTCACCCAACAAACAACCTACAGAGTGAAGACTTCCAATCCGATTGGACGGCCTCCTTTTCAGCCACAAGTGAACAAATGCCTCTAAGTTGGTTTGTTTTCTAAAATAACATGACATGTTCAGGTGTTCTTTGTGTGAAAACTCAGAGATTTCAGGTATCAGAAGGTGGTTTTCAACTTTCTTTGTTAACTTTCTGCTTCAACTTTAAATTTCCTTCATTAACCCAGCCCTCTGGACTTCCAGGAAGCTGTGTTCCTATTGGCTGTCCAGGTGGCTGCTTGGTGTTATCAGGAACACCTTCCAGTTTCCTTAGACTGAATATCAAGTTTATATTTTAAATGATTTCACATGTGAGCCCAAGAAGACTTCAATAAACTCTCTCCATCCCCTGGACACAACACATTTTATTACCATGTTAAATCTTTTTTTCTTTTTTTTAAAAAATGTTTTTGAGTTTTAATCATAGTTTTAGCATAGTTTTTTCTCTTTGCTTGTTTAGTTTTCTCATCTGTGTGAAAGGTGCTAAACAATTTCCGAGTTTCCGAATTTCACAGCGGCAATCTGATTTTGCAATGCGCGTTGCCGAAAGATGTCGGCGGCGGGATGGCCATCACGGCGGGCAGCCATCACAAGCCTCGCGACGCGTCGGCCGGCCGCTTGCCTACCCCCCTACAGTTTTCTCAACGGATTTACACGATTCACAAAAATTATACTTTCGGCGGAAAAAAACTCGGATCCGCGGAAAATTCTCATCCCTGATTGATCAAACTAATGTTACCTTCTGATCTCCACAAACTTTACTGTTCAGTGAAGAGAATCAGAGTTTGTTGAGGATTTCTAAAAAATCCACAGGTGAAGGTCTGAGAAGAACTCAGATGGATGGTCTAAATGTGAAATCAAGACTCATGGTCACAAGTTTTAAGGCTTCTGTTAACCAGAAAGTTCAAACTAACAGAGAAGTACTGAGAAACTTCTAAGATTTCAGTCCTCAGACTGTCTGAAGGTTCAAACTAACAGAGAACTACTCAGGAACTTAGAAGATATCAGTCCTTGGACTGTCTGAAAGTTCAATGTAACAGAGATCTACTGTGGGACTTAGAAAATTTCAGCCCTCAGACTGTGTGAAAGCTCAGGTCCTGAGGACTCGGGAGGTCTCGAGTCTTTGGAAAGTCTTGGAACTGAGGGTCCAACCCTCCAGCACAAAGGCTGAAGAGCCAACCTCCTGAGAAAAACGGTTGAGTCGAGACTCGAGTTAAAAAAAAGCTCGAAAACGATAAAAAATAGATGATAAATGCGCAAAAAAAAGAAGAATTAGTATCTGAGCAAATATCTCAGGGGGATAAGAAGAGAGACTACCAAGTGGAAGGTAGCTGGTTCAAGACCCACCACCGGCATTTTTCTTTGTTCGTCTTTGTCAGGATTTTGATAAAATTTAAGAAGTGTCTGGTCTTGAACCAGCAACCTGCAGCTCCACAGGCAAATCCTTAACTCCCTGAGCTACAGATCAGATGAAAAGAAATAATTTCGTCATCCCTTTGGCATCGTAGTTG
Source organism: Amphiprion clarkii (assembly GCA_027123335.1). NCBI lineage: Eukaryota > Metazoa > Chordata > Actinopteri > Pomacentridae > Amphiprion > Amphiprion clarkii. The sequence continues at coordinate 25,717,647 of CM049568.1, forward strand.
CTGAAGTCACCACATGGGTGGAGCTAACACGAAGTCTGGGTGAAGTCAGGGCGGAGAGTAGGCGGGGAGGTGGGTGGCGGCCTCCCTCCTCTACTCCCCCACCTCCCCCCACCACCCACCACACCTTCCCCTGCCTGACGAGTTCTTCGAGTCTCGACAGGTTTTCCCGAGGTTCTGGAGTTTCCACCAGGTCGGAGGCAGAACAAGTTGTCATGAAGAGGTGTTGAAGTCGGCCAGGATGGACTGACTTTTTACAGCGACGAGAAGCAAGATTAGTCTCTTAAAAACCAAATAATAAATTGGATTAGTCAAGAGCTTTAAATTTCTTACTTTGTCATATTTTAAATATGACAATTTGACCTGTAATTGGCGTTATATAAATAAAATTGAATTAAAATTCTATGTATTTTGTAATGTTGGAATAATTCAGCCATATATGTTGGAAAACACATTTTCTTTGTCCATTAATCTGTTGATTGTTTTCTCCAGTAATTCATTTCTTGTTTTGGTTTGTAAAATGTACACCCAAATATATTCAGTTTACTGTCATAAAAACCAAAAAGATTCATGATGCAGGAATCAGGCAGTTTTTCACTTTTTAATCTTAGTTTAGTCAGAAAGATAGTTGATAATGTGTGAATTGTTGCAGCTTGTGAGCCGTAAAAGGTTTTAATCTTTGGGGCCGAGTGTCAGAAAACATTTAGAAACCAACATCAACAAAACACTCAACAAAGGTTTGAACATCATTAAAGGGAAATCCAACTTTTGCATGACAATGTCTAATTAAAGGACATTTATTTCCAACGTAAATGTGTGATATTCATCCTCTGGAGCTTTCTCTTCACATCGTCTTCCACCTGGACTGCTCTGGTCGGGAGCATGTGCAACAAACATTTGAGAAACTGCACTTTAACATCAATGAATGACACTGAAGTTTAATCTCTACATAAATGAGACTGAGTCTGGATGTGCTGCTCTGTCATTAACTCCTAAGTTTAGGGAAAGTTCAAAGAAAAGAGGACAGTTCAGATAAGACTTGAGAATGAGCTTATTTTGAACAAACATCTCAGACTTTCTGAGCTTCAGCGCCTATAGCAAGATATATTAACAACAAGCAACTCAAGAGATCCAGAAGTTGGAGAGAGTTAGCTTTAGCTGAGCCAAAGAACATGTGGGACGCTAACCTAGCAAACATTTCAGACTTTTCTCTGTGAATTCTGAGAAATAGTTTCCTATTTAATGACAGAGCTACACATCTTAACTCAGTCTCATTAAAAACAAACTCTAAGTCAGTGTCATCCATCCATATTAAAGTGCAGTTACCCAAAATGTTTGTTGCATGAGCTCCAACAAAACCTGTGCAGGTAGAAGGCCACTTTGACAAACAGGAAGTGGACGATTCCAAGCAGATTTATAGAAGGGGGAACCGGACTGTACTAAGTATGGTCCAGTATAGAGGGGTGTTTTGTGGGTTTTTAAGGCTGATAATGATTATTAGTGAGACATTTGGAGTAGATATTCATTTGCAGTAAATGAAAGTATTTAAAATCTTGGAGTTAAACTTAGAAGAACAGAAACTCTAACAGAAAACTTTGTTGATACATTTTTGTTTTGGTTACAGATGTTAAAGAAAATCTTACCATAGTGTTTTTCATGGCCTCCTTTACATTATGTCATCATATGGCACGTTTTTACAACATGTTAAAAAATGACATTTTTCGACATAGTTATATGATGGCGTTTTTTTGCGTAAAAATTCATGATGATTTTTTTTCAAAGAAAACCTTTCTGGAGTGTTTTTCACGGCCTCCTTTACATTATTTCATCATATGGCACGTTTTTACATGTTGAAAAATCGCATTTTTTTTCGACATAGTATATACTATGGCGTTTTTCTTGCGCCAAAATTCATGATGATTTTTTTTTTCAAAGAAAACCTTACTGGAGTGTTTTTCACAGCCTGCTTTACATTATTTCATCATATGGCATGTATTCACAATATGTTGAAAAATTACATTTTTCAACATAGTATACTATGTTTTATTTTGGTGCAAAAAAATGCGATTTTTCAAACATGTTGAAAAAACATGCCATATGATGAAATAATGTAAAGGAGGCTGTGAAAAACACTACAGAAAGGTTTTCTTTGAAAAAAAAATCATCATGAATTTTGGCCCAAAAAACGCCATAGTATACTATGTCGAAAAAAAAATGGGATTTTTTTAACATGTTGTAAAAACATGCCATATGATGAAATAATGTAAAGGAGGCCGTGAAACACACTCCAGAAAGGTTTTCTTTGAAAAAAAAAACATCATGAATTTTGGCCCAAAAAAACGCCATAGTATACTATGTCGAAAAAAATGCGATTTTTCAACATGTTGTAAAAACATGCCATATGATGAAATAATGTAAAGGAGGCTGTGAAAAACACTCCAGAAAGTTAAAGGATTTTATTCGTGACGCATAACCAATCAAATCACTCCAGAAGACAGAGCGACCACAGGTAGATTAAGGTTCAGAGCCAAAGTAGGGCCATTTTAAAACGTATTTATTACCGTTAATCAGCAAAAAAATAAAATACTGATCATCAGTAAATCAGTCAGCCCACAATTACTACATTTCTACTATGTATGTCTCTTTCCTCTGACTTGTTAATTGTACAATATACGATGTATATGATGGCGTTTTTTCATACCAAAGGCTATACTATGATGTTTTCTAAGAGACATACGATGCTACTCTGTCTGTTCTGGCCCTGGGCCGCTGCACTCCTCCTCTGTTGTTTTCTAGATTGTTCTCAGCTGCATGCCTTCGTCCACCCGGCCTCCGTTGACTCGTCCTGCCTGCTGTCTCTGGAGCTGAAGCTGGACTGGAACCTACCAACGTACAGTCCAATCACGATGCCAGCTGCCTCTCAAAAGGCTCCTTCATCTGGCCGAACTTCTTCTGAGGGGAAGCTGAGCTGGCCCGGCAGAACTTTGGAGATGTGTTCCAGTGGTTGGTGGATGTGTAGGGAGATAGAGAGGGACCTTTGAATTGTTCAGAAAGGAAAACAGGAAACCCATTGGTAGTTTTAGTTTAGGGTGCTACTGCGATGTGTTTTTGGGCTTGAAGAGGTGAACAGGAAGAGGTTTTTTTCGTATTGATTATCTTTTACTTTGTTCCTGGTTGGAATGCCCATCAATGTCAACATGAAGTTCACTTTTAGTTCTGTTGATTTATTTTTTATTTTTTTACTAACACCCATTTGCTTTTAACCCCCTCACATGTTGTGTTGTTGTAAACTTCCTCTTTCAAATAAATACTCGTCTAAACCAGCGTTTGGACTGTGTTGGTGTTGCTCCTCACCTACTTCAGACAGCCAGGACAAAACAACGTTTTGTGGACCAACGGCAATACGATGATGTTTTTAGAGCGACATGCTATTCTATGACGTTTTTAGAGCGACAAGCTTTGCTATGACGTTTTTAGAGCGACATGCTATACTATGACGTTTTTAGAGGGACATGCTATACTATGACGATTTTAGAGCGACATGCTATACTATGACGTTTTTAAAGCAACATGCTATAATATGACGTTTTTCAAGCCACATGCTGTACTATGACTTTCTTGGGCGGCATGCTATACTATGACGTTTTTAGAGCGACATGCTATACTATGACGTTTTTAGAGCAACATGCTATAATATGACGTTTTTCAAGCCACATGCTGTACTATGACTTTCTTGGGCGGCATGCTATACTATGACGTTTTTAGAGCGACATGCTATACTATGACGTTTTTAAGAGCGACATGCTATAGTATGATGTTTTTAGAGCGACATGCTATGCTATGACGTTTTTAGGCGACATGCTATACTATGACGTTTTTTGGACCAAAGGCTATACGATGACGTTTTTAAGAGCGACATGCTATAGTATGATGTTTTTAGAGCGACATGCTATGCTATGACGTTTTTAGGCGACATGCTATACTATGACGTTTTTTGAGCGACATGCTGTACTATGACTTTTTAGAGCGACATGCTATACTATGATGTTTTAAGAGCGACATGTTATTCTATGACGTTTTTAGAGTGACAAGCTTTACTATGACGTTTTTTGAGTGACATGCTGTACTATGACGATTTTAGAGCGACATGCTATACTCTGACGTTTTCAGAGCGACATGCTATACTATGACGTTTTTAGGGCGACATGCTATACGATGACGTTTTTTGAGCCACATGCTATACTATGACGTTTATTGGACCAAAGGCTCTACTATGACATTTTTAGATCGACATGCTATAGTGTGACGTTTTTAGAGGGACATGCTATACGACAACATTTCAAGAGTGACATGCTATAGTATGACGTTTCAAGAGCGACATGTTATACTATGACGTTGTTAGAGCGACATGCTATACTATGATGTTTTTAGAGCGACATGCTATACTTTGACGCTTTTTGGACGTAAGGTGATACTATGACGTTTTTAGAGCAACATGCTATAATATGACGTTTTTCAAGCCACATGCTGTACTATGACTTTCTTGGGCGGCATGCTATACTATGATGTTTTTAGAGCGACATGCTATACTATGAGGTTTTAAGAGCGACATGCTATACTATGATGTTCTTTGGACGACATGCTATACTATGACGTTTTTTGGACCAAAGGCTATACTATGACGTTTTTAGAGCGACATGCTATGCTAAGACGTTTTAAGAGCGACATGCTATACTGTGACGTTTCAAGCGCGACATACTATACAATGATCTTTTTTGGACGACATGCTATACTATGACGTTTTTTGGGCGACATGCTATACTATGACGTTTTTACATCGACATGCTATACTATGATGTTTTTAAAGCGACATGCTATACTGTGATGTTTTTAGAGCGACATGCTATTCTATGATGTTTTTTGGGCGACACGCTATACTATGATGTTTTTTGGACGACGTGCTAAACGATGACGTTTTTTGAGCCACAATTGCTGCAGACCACAATTTTTTTTTAGAGATTTGATCCGTCGGAAATCATACGACTGAGCAGCCTTGGCGGAGTACTGCGCTCTCTGAGTGCTTTTCTTGTTTAAGTTAATGTTCTTTTCTCGAAACCAGATCTAGTATTCTCTTCGGAGTGTATATTAAACCTACAAATGGACAAATATTCACTGACTCTGCTTATTTCCTTCTTCTCAAGTGAGTAATTTAAAATAATTCAGCGAATGTCGTCGCCAGAAAACGCTCCACGACGTCTTGCAGTCTGAGACATAAATTTGTAGGTGAATTCTGTGGACTGGGAACTTTCACATATTCCTAATACCCCACTAACTTGCTAACACGCTCCCGCCACCTTCTCAGCCTCTGTCTCTGCCTCTCGCTCTGTCAAAGCAGGAAACTGAACATTACCGCTGGGGCCTGAGGACTTTAAATCCCGGTTCCAGAGCACAGAGTGGGAGGTTGGAGGGAGAAGGGGGGGGAAGGATTAGAGAGAGCTGTCTCTGATGTTATTTAATCTCACCGGCCAGGGAGTGAGCGAGCCAGCGCACCCCTGATGCACATTATCAACCTGTGATGACCAGTGAGGAGGGAGGGAGGGAGGTGGGGGGGATTGGGCGCCTTTAGATGCCACATTGCCTCCAACTCCGCCTGCTGCAGCAACACTTGGAGCCCCCGAACCAGTCAGCAGCTCAATTTGGGTGATGGCAAAGCGTGCTCAGTCAGGGGAGAAGTCAGTCCCGGATGATTTCCTCCTTCTCTGCTCGTTCTCCTCGGCATTGACACCCCCTCCCCTCCTCCCCTCGCCTCCCCTCCCCACCTTCAGCTATCATCCAAATGTGCCTCTGTCCTCCCTTTTCCCTCCAACTTGCCTCCCCCACCCCTCCTCAGCATCGCCTCTCCCACCTTTACCGCTGAAACTCAAAGACCCGGCAATCACTCAGTTGCTCAACTTATCTCAGGAGCCTGTCTCGCTTCAACCGACCCCCCCACCCCCACCCACCACCACCACACCTCACCCGCCATCCTCAGCTCTTTTTTTTTCTTCCCCACATCCCTCCACCCCCCTGTGCTCTCTCTCTCCCACCCACCCAAGTGCATTCCAGCATGACAAACCACATGGGATTTCGCTAGTCCTTTAAAGTCTGCTGCCTCTGGGAACCACTCTTCTTCATGCAACATTTTAGTATTCCAGGGAATACGTGACTGGGGAGGCAACCAATGCTGTTATATTCCTCCCCGTCTCCTCCTGGTTGTTATTTCTGTTGATGCTTTTTGCAGCAGCAGGAAGAAAAACAGAAAGTTATCAGCTGATCATAACCGATCACTGATTTTTTTTCCTTCTTCTTTTCTTTATATCGGTGGGTTTAATTCTCACACCGTCTTTGGTTTTTTTCACATCAAACATTTTCCGTCAAGATACATTTTACTGAAGCCATTTTTTTTTATTTTAACACATAAAAGCATCACAACAACAATATACAAATTCTTAGTAATCTTTAAAACCAAAACACATTTACACATGCAACAATAGGGTTTAAGACAATGAGTAACTTATTGAATAATTTTGTTTTTGGAATGTATTAACGTTACTTTGCAGGAGAAAAAGGACTGCAGAGGAAAAGTCCAGACTATCCTTTAGCGCCAGAACAACATCTGATATGTCAAATATGTGTAATGTTCTGTGTTTAATTCTAAATTTGAATGCTTTCAACATAACCTACGATTCCTTACTGCCATTGCTCCCTACCTTTTAGACAGGTACAATCTTTAGTGATCCAAACAAAGAAAAAACAAAAAAAAGGTATGATGACCTATGTAGTTTAGTTAAAAACATGTACTTGGATCATCTTTGAGAAATGACCTCCAGACAGCAGCTTCGCCCATAAACACCTGGCGCTGTCACAATCAAATGACGCCCAATTAGAGTTTGAAGAAGTGAAGCTCACCACACAAGACAATGTGCCCTGTTCTGCAGCGAGTCCACTCAAATTAAGGAAACACATCAACAAGCCCGTCACAGAAGCACCGCTGCCATCCGTCGCATCGTCCCCCTCGGTGAGACGCATCCAGCCTCAACGCTAGCACGTGGTTTTCAGATGGAATTAAAGACAAACCCAGATTATGAACCAGTTCCACTAAAAATAACTGAAGTCAACAGAAAAAGAGAGGTTGAGAATAATCAACAGAATAGATTATTGCTCCAGAGTGAAGTGTGTTTTGCTCGTTATATCATCAATACTTGTGGCCTCTTCTGTTTGACGGATTCAGTGTGATTGTACGATTGTCTGTTTGAGTCCTTTACATAGGATTGGCTGTAAAACCTACAGCCACAACACTGAAAACACATTCATAGACACCAAAAATATACATTATGATACTGTCAAAAGGTACAATAATTACACAGAAAAGGAAATTACAGAGTTAAAACAACACCATTATGTTTTATCTTTTTGTCTGTCCACTTTTTCTTCTCTCGTCCTCTCCGAATGTGTCGGGCATGTCGGGTCCTGGGAACCCATGAAGTGCTCCTGGCAGAGAGTCAAGAGTCCCACCTGCCCTTCTGCTGGACGGGGCGGCCACGGCTCGCCTTTCTAAAAGAACCACCGGAAAGCTTCGCCGTTGTTCACCGGCGTCCTCTGCGGGAGACAAGATGTGAAGGACACATTTTAATTTGCAGATTTTGAGGTCGTGTCATTGTCATATTCCAATCCCAAAAAAACCCCATACATATTCAGAAATTACAGACATATTTAGAAGCCAATAATCAACAATGTAGGGAGTGGTGGATAGCAGCAGTTAGAAATAGCACGGACATTAAGTAAAGTAAAAACCCAGAAGGGCACTTAAAAAGGCTATAAAGCACAACCACCAAACCAAGTATTTCATCAAAGCGCTAGCCAAGGTGATTACATCCACGTCCCACCCACACCCAAATAATCATTACGCCGGATGAAATATTCAATACAAATTCCCAAGAAGCAACAATGAGGCATTTAATTACTGTGAGCTCTAGCCGCAGTGAGGGGGAACAGTGCATCATTTCAATTTGAGCCTGCGCCAGCAGCCGCCCCTCCTCCTCCTCCCCAAAACCTCCATGCCAGAGTGACAGCCTCTCCTTTACGAAACTCATTTGGAAGTCAGAGACATAAAATACTGAAGTCTCCCACCAATCCCCATGACCAATTAGCACATTTTTTGATTTTTTTTGGGCCTTTTTTTTGCTGTTGACAGGAGGAAATGGTGGGTAATCACAACTGAAATCACTTTAGTCTGAGTGGAGGGCAATTTGACATTTTAATACCGAGTGTCATTGGTGGCTCCTTAAAGGCATGCTAATGAGCGCTTTAGCACCAGACGGGCTCCTATTTTCAAGCTTATACAGATTACTGACCACATCTAAACACTATGTACAGTGTACAGTAGAGCTGGACGATAATACAGTATTATTTTACATGCACTTCCCAAGCATTTGTAATTGTAAAATAAACAAACGGTGTTAGTCAAATGTGTGGAGAGTTATCCAGTGTAACGTATAGGAAGCTGACACAATTAGTAAATGTCATCTGCAGCAATTCTGATCAGTTTAAATGATTGTTTAAGAAAATGAAATGTCATTCAACCTTAGTATGTGTTTTGTACAATGTTTGTCCAGAGAGAACGGTAACTGTGACAGATTTTCTTTACATTTTAATTAGAATTTTTTGCTACAGTCCCTCTTTGGTCATTGATTTTACATGAAATAATCCCTTCCTCATAATAAATGGCACAGATGTAAGTCTACACTGTTGCTTTCTTTAGATAATACAGATCTATAAAGTCCCTGCCTCTCTCTCCACTCCCAACACCACTCGCTGCAGTAGGAGCACACCAGCTCATCCAAAACTTCACTCAAACACTGTAAAACTACTCTACACAATGGTAAGTTGTAATACTGTAGTAACTTTGCCATATATCCATATATACCTGAACTGGAAACTGATTCTGACGAGGAATAATGATAAAGAAAGTCAGTCCCACCCTGAAAGTTGATATAATTGGTTCTTTGGATTTGTTACATACAAAACCTCAGAAGTCTCAACCTGTGTTTTAGAGGCTGTCTACGTTACACTGCAGTTTTAAGGTGGAAATGGTTATTTTGCTCTCAGTCATATGGGTCTTTCCAGAACTGGAGGACATTTGGGCTTCAAAATTTTTGAAAAATAGCTTGGCTTGATTGACTCAGCTTACACATCAGTGGTACCATTTTTATTCCATGTTTTATTTGTTGTTTGCTAACCCTACTATAATCACAGTAACAGGGTTGCTAATCCATGCTAATGTTAGCTTTTTCTCAGGAGTAGAAGCTAGATATTTAGCTAGCTGTTACTGCTGACCAAGAGGACACACTTACTGATGGAAAAAAGTCAAGAAAAAAGGACAAAAGAATTTATCTCATCCTGATAATATGCATAACAGGGTTGCATGAGGTAGAGTGACACATTCAATCAAGACTGACAATGTTATGAAAAATAGAAGAGAGGACATAGCTTTGCTCTACCCATTCTTTAGTAAAACTGTTTGATGATGTTAATTCCAGTGTTTCGTGTGATTCACTGTTTTCTTCTTCTTCTACCAGATAAAAAGGTTTTGCTAACAGGGTTGTTGTGGGACACATGAATAATAATAATTATTTAAAATATTATGTTGCTAAATTTTTTCCCCCACAATTACAAGAGACAACAATGAAAAAATGAGATTTAAATTTCATTTTAACTGTTGTTTTTGCGATTCAATTTGGCCATCAGGAGGGTTGGACAAGAGAAAATTTTCATTTTAGGGGGAACTCCAGACTTATTTGGTATTTTAAAAATATTTTCAAACATTCTTTTCTACTAGTTTTTTTTTAGATTTGGTCTCAGGACAAGTACATTTACACAACAGCTGCATGTTTTAGTATTTTGCATATGGATTATTTGAAATTCGATAGGTGGGAGGTAAAATGTCCTTCAATTCTGGAATGACCCATATATTAAAAAAACACCATATTGATATGTTAACAAGGTAAAACACTTGATTTTCGATAGAGCGTTATACCATTATAGATCCGATTCACTAGCAGCACATAAGTTTCCTAAATCATTATATCTTAAAATTGTGAAATATGTACAATGTGTAAATGTAATCTGTGTGAAAGCTTGTGGTGAATATTGTGTTCTAAAAATGACCGCTGGCCGGCACCCATAAAGGCCTCACGAGCACATTACTTGTCTGGCAGTTGGCTGCCTGACGCTACAGACTTTGTTTTTTGAAGACAAGTGAAATAGACTTTCTGCAGCCCTTTAGCTCTGATGACCAAACAAACAACCCTAATAACAATTAATTAGAAGAAGCATGAAATGAGTGGATGAGGAGTCTGCAAACACCTCATCTGATAAGGCTATCAGCCCCCTGCGTTTGTTAAACTGCTTAACTCCGACAAAGCACAACAAATCATCACTAGGCCTCCAGTCACACCACTTGAAAGGTTAAGAACCACAAATGCTCATTAGGTATAATGCAATAGCTGTGGCCTTTATGAAATTTTGGATAGTCCCATTTTGCTGAATGGAGATTTTAGCATTCAGCTTTACATACACATTTCCTGGCTTCATTACACCTATTTTGGACGCATACATTACTTCCTATGTCTGTAGCAGCCATTTACCATTTTTTCACACCACATTAAGCAATTATTATCATCCTTCCAAGTGAGTAATGGAGGGATTCAGAGCAGCAGGATACCATCATCACCAATTTAAAACCATGAAGGGTCGAGATGCTCCCACACATCTGATGTTTTTTCCGGAATAAACTGATTGTTATGTCACTGTAGCTCCATTAACAGTGTGATCTTTTTTTAAAAACCATTTGGAAGGCCTTTGTTAACGTATTTTTATGTCATTTTTGCTGTATTCAATCGGTTATTTGACGGCATAGAACAACAAGTTGGGCAAATTGAGAGTGAACATCAAGGTAAATCAGTTTCATTGATAAAATCTGGTGTCTTCGTAGTTCCCATGTTACCATAGGTTTAAGAATATAAGCGATTATTTCTTCTAACCGCTGATTTCCTTCCAAGTCCCCCGAATAAAAACTACATAAACATGCAAACTGACAGATTTGCAGTCCATAATAGCTTTCTTGTGCAGATGATTCAGTGCTGAGAGCTTTAAGTGCTCAGGACTTTAAATTTTTCAGCTCAAATCAACCATTCATTACCTTTTCATACATAAATGCCTCCTTTTATTTGACAAATTATGTCATATAAAAGCAAACAATTGGACTGTGATTTAATGTGCGAAACAGTAATTATTCACATTTCCAGCACCAGTAACTTGGAGTTGTTGGAAAAAAACGTGGGGAAAAAAAAAGAGGATTTTCTAAGGATGCACTGGCCACTAAGTAAAAAAAAAACTTATCCTATCCCAGCATATTATTAACAGAAGTAGTATTACAGTAATATTTACTAGCTGTCTAGTTATTTTTTAACTTCATGCCAGAGACACATAACACCCCTGTGTGCTTTTTCTGTCCATCTGAAATCTAAAATATTGAAAATAATATTAACCAGCAGCCACCACACAATATTTTCAGACAAAGTATTACAACACCTTTAACTAGATACATTAGTTTCACTGATACAATCTAACAGTATGATAAAAAAAATATATAATAATAATGACACTGTTAAAATGAAACCTAAACCTAATTTTTTGGTACTTTTTTTTCATTAATGTCTCTGGTAATTATGGGAACATTTTTTTTAAATCAACACAATATTTTAAATAATTATTGTCCATGGAACGTGTGTCCCACAACAACCCTGTTAGCATAACCTTTTTATCTGGTAGAAGAAAAAGAAAACAGTGAATCACATCACGCATATTATCAGGATAAGACAAATTCTTTTTACTTTTTTCTTGACTTTTTTCCATCAGTAAGTTTGTCCTCTTGGTCAGCAGTAACAGCTAGCTAAATATCTAGCTTCTACTGCTGAGAAAAAGCTAACATTAGCATGGATTAGCAACCCTGTTACTGTGATTAGAGTAGGGTTAGCAAACAACAAATAAAACATGGAATAAAAATGGTACCATTGATGAGTCAATCAAGCCTTTGATAGTTTATTACCTATTATTGATAAATATGCAGCAGAAAATTGTAAAAGAGTAGGTCTATTTTTCAGAAACTGTGAGGCCCAAATGCCCTCCAATTCTGGAATGACCCTCCCCTAAAAAACTGAACGCTTCTTCATTAACCTACAGGAAACATGAGCGTGTCTGTTTGAAAACTACAATAGTGTTTCCTGCTGAGGTGCAGTAAAAATAGCACAACAAGTGTGTATGTGTCTAATGTTGCGGACGTCATCAGCATTTCTGCACCGTTTACATCCACAGAGGTATTTCCAGGTTTCAGCTCTGCTCTTTCTGTCTACACTGTGATGCTCTGGGAGCTGAAGCAAAGAAGAGAGGAAGGGGAGGTGAGAATGTTTATCTTGATCCATATTCTCACATTGATCAGTCCCTGGTGGAAGTGCGGCTCACCAGAGACAATAATGACCCAGATCTGGGCACTCGGCATGTCTCTGTTTTGTTAAGTTCCCATGTTATCGATCCAGTGGGGCTCTTGAGTGCTGCTTGGATTCACTCCCAGGCCTCCTTGCCTCGGCACACTGCAGTGACCGGGCACAAAGAAGGCTCAATTAGCACAGCTCTGCGTTGTCTGCTCCCCCACCTGCATGCGCCTTCGAAATCACTCCATCAACTGGCAGGAAATGTGAGGGAGTAAAAGACACGAGAAGACAGAAGCGAGAGGGGAGAGAAGGGGAGATACGGACAGGATGGGGAGGACGTGAGGGCTGATAGTGTCACACCGGGGACAAGGAAGCAATGCCAAAGTTTCACCTCAAATCAAGATGCTGTGGCAGCAGCTCAGCCTCACGTCAACACCGCTGCCTCTGCAGCAGAGCATACATAACAACCCGGCTACAACGACACACCGAGGGGAGACAATTTCCCGCTCCGGCAATGAATGCACACAACAGAGTATTGAACCGACTGAAGACGGAGGAAGAGATTTCTCAAGACCTCAAATTAACCTCACCACACCACCGCGGTCGGCCGGGTTTTCTGAGTGTCTGCTGGTGGCTTTTGGTGATAACGACACAGTAAAACTGACATGTGGTGGAATAATTCTCTGCTGATTCTGGTGAGGCGGTGTGAGGTCTCTGGGCAGCCATGACACCCTGTGATCCTAACGAAACCTGGCAGGTGCAGTTAATGCCGAAGCCGCGTCATCAGCTGACTGAGACGAGGTGGTAGAAAGACAGCGGCGGCTCCAAACGGGGCGGTGAATCATAATCAAAGCGACTGCATAAAGCAGGCTCGCTAAAGGCTGCCCTAACCTCTGGAGGACCACGAGCACGCGGCACAAACCTTCAATCTTAAAGAACAGGTTAAGGCCGAGCCTCTCCATCGTTTTTCTCCCCACAAATAAGAAAAAGGCATGAACAGTCCTCAACCCTGAGCCCACCGCTGCCCTGCCCCTCCTCTCCTCTCCCCTGCAGCCTTGGCGTCACACTGAGCCGGGGCCAGAGATAAACCACTCAAGACGATGAGGATGATAATGGCAGACGCCGCAGCGCCTCAAAATTCAATCAGCGCCCGGACGTCAATGCGGATGAGTGTAAAAGTGAAATATGCTCGCCGGCGTGTGTTAAAAGACGCCACACAGGGCTCGCAGAAACAACAACAGGAGATGAAGAGGACGATGAGGGAAAAAGGCGAGAGAGGGGAGGGAGAGGAAGGAAAAAAAGAAGAAGAAAAAAAAATGAAAATAATGTGTCTCTACTGCTCTGCTTCCCGGCACAATCCCACTGGCATTCTGAGCAGCCCTACTTTAACCACAGACTGTGAATAAATTACCCTTTTGAACTCGGGGTGATTGCAAATGTGCCCCGGTTTCTCTTGAGACATGTCTGGCACTAACCCTCAGCTCTGTGCTCCCAGCCAGCCTTGTCACAGAGGCCTCCCCCCTCCGAAACCTTCTCCATCCCTTCCCTCCCACCAGCTCACACTCAGAGCTCACACACAGGCATTCACTGCATCATAAAACTTTTAATTCACCATAATTATGGGCAGGTTTTTTTTTTTTTCAGCCAGCTACAAACTTCTCCCATTTGTTTTCTTTCTGTCTAGGAATTCTTAAGAATCAGCTCGTACTCTGAAACAAAAAAAAAATGTAAGAGATGAGAGATGATCGAGGAAAAAATGTGTCGAGGCAGAAGAAGAATCAGAGAAGAGATGGGATGGGTAGAAGCAGCAGAGAGTCGGATATGTGGGAGAGGAAGGGAGGGAATTTCAGGGCGAGACGGCAGCACTGGGCAGGTTGAATAGTGGCCTGTGGGAGTGTGCTGATGTGTTTCCAAATGCTCTTTATAGCACATGGCCCATACATTACTCTGACAATAGCCATTATATATTAAGTTACAGTGCGGGAACCAGGCCACTTTTTATAGCCACAATCCTTTGGATGCAGCTCTGACAGGCTGCAGACAAAATAAATAATTACCACTGACACATACATACACACAAAACCTCCAGTTGAAGCTGCTTTAGTTGTCTGCACATTCACTTTCTTTAAATATATGACTACAAATAGTCTAATTACCGATAATTAATTTGCCACAAACACCTTGCACCTTGCAAACCCCAAACAAATCCAACACCTCTGAACTATGGAAAGAAAAGTTATGTCTGTGATCATTTTAATATAAAATGCTTTGATTATGTTCAATCCGGTGGCGAGGCAGGCAGAAATAGGAAGAGAGAGGAAAGAAGAGTGAGAAAAGAGCTCGTTTCATCAGAGTCAAGGAAGGAGGACTTTGAGAGCCAGCCAAACATTCAGGGCCGATCTCCAGGCCGGGCGGCGGCGGCGGAGCTGGTGGTGGGGTTTCAGGGGTGCAGTCAGCCTTAACTGATGTGTTATATATTGCCTGTCACTTTATTCTGCAGAAATATTGGGGCGTCGCCAAGCTCAAACCTGGAAGGTATAGCAATCCATCACCTGCACCGTTACCGGCGTTGGTGGGTGGGGGCTGAAATCTCATCTTGAAGCTTGTAGCCAATATTCTAGCCACCCAGTGCCGTTTATAAAAGGTACCCCTCCAAGGCCGCTATCACGGACAGACCACTCATCTAGGCATCCACACACCACTGCCCCCGGCGCTGCATCCCAACACCGTAATGCAAACACACTCTGTTCCAGCAGAAGCTTGAACCTCGATGTTACCTCAAGCATTGGCGGTAATGAACAAATCACTAATAAAATAAGCATTTTGCTATGACAAAATCATATATGTACAAGTTGCTGAGGTAATGTCGCATTTTTAAATGTACACTGCAGTAGCATTACAAAGTAAAGCTACAAATGATGCATTAATACACTGTAGAACCTAAATCAAGGCTATATTATAGGGCACTGTCCAATTCAGATACAGCAAAAACAGAAGTATCTGACTTTTCAGTGAGAGCAGGAAAACTACGGAATACAACATATGGGTCATTCCAGAATTGGAGAACATTTGGGTTTCAACATTTTTGAAAAATAAACCTTCTCTTTTGCAGTTTTCTGCTCCATATTCATCAATAATAGGTAATAAACTATCAAAGGCTTGATTGGCTCAGCTTACACATCAATGGTACCATTTTTATTCCATGTTTTATTTGTTGTTTGCTAACCCTACTCTAATCGCAGTAACAGGGTTGCTAATCCATGCTAATGTTAGCTTTTTCTCAGGAGTAGAAGCTAGATATTTAGCTAGCTGTTACTGCTGACCAAGAGGACAAACTTACTGATGGAGAAAAATAAAGAAAAAAGTAAAAATATGCATAATAGGGTTGCATGAGGTAGAGTAAGACATTCAATCAAGGCTGAGAATGTTATGAAAATATGAAAAATAGAAGAGAGGACATAGCTGTACTCTACTCATTCTTTTGGAAAACTGTTTGATGATGATAATTCCAGTGTTTCATGTGATTCACTGTTTTCTTCTTCTTCTTCTACCAGCTATAAAGGTTATGCTAACAGGGTTGTTGTGGGACACAAATTCCATGCAAAAAAAAAAAAAGTATTTAAAATATTATGTTGATTAAAAAACATGTTCCCTCAATTACAAGAGGCGTCAATGAAAAAAAAATAATACCGAAAAAGGAGGTTTCAGTTTATTGTAACGTTTTTATTTGAGATTCAATTTGGTCATCAATTGGGTGGGACAAAAGTAAAATGGCATTTTAGGGGGAACTCCAGACTTATTTGGTATTTTAAAAAATATTTCCAAACATTCTTTTCTGCTAGTTTTTTTTTTTTCTTTTTAAAGATTTGGTCTCAGGACAAGTAAATTTACACACCAACTGCATGTTTTAGTATTTTGTTCATGGATTATTTGAAATTTGATGGGTGGGATGTAAAATGTCCTCCAATTCTGGAATGACCCATAAAGTAAGTTTGAAAACAGGCACTGCTTTTTAAAATCAGACATAAAATAAGGTTAACATCTATACAGATATGTGCTCATTACTGAGCTGGCATTTTCACGCATATTTAGTGCATTAGATTTTCTGACTATACTGTTTGTTAAGCTGCCATCACAGTTTTCATTTTTGTTTCAGTTGTTGGGACTATACAGATTCAGATGAACTCTCGTGCCAACTGTGACATATTGGTGGCATTTTGCCCAGCAACATACAAGGTTACCACGGTATTTTCTGGTATGCTTGCAGACATTTGCCTTCTAACGGTTATTCAAGTTATTTCCAACACAGACCACCAGTTTATTTGATTATCAGTGGAGGACTCTAAGCCAGAGATATAAACAAATTAAGTGGAATACCATAAGATATTTCTTTCTACCTATTTTTCCTCTAAATGTGACGTGTATTCAAATAACCACGCCACTTGAATATGCTCGCGGCGCGAATGCACACAGACAAAGAGCCCAAGTACATCAGAGTGTGATAGCATTCCAATACTGAAATACAGCTACAATCTTTTAATTCAAGGTCCAGCCTTGCGCTAGGCATCCATTCGAGCAAATCAAGCTAAGTGTATTGCGGATGTTTGTGAGTAATGAGGAATTTGGGAGTTTTTCGCTGACTAGGCACGTATGGGCTGGGGGGTGGGGGTGGGGGGAATGTATGATGGTGTACTTAAGAGCTGTGCCTGGGAGAGGCGGGGTGGTCACAGGGGGGAGATTAGGCTGAGGGGCAGCGAAGGAAAACCAAATCCATCTCCATCTCAGAAACATCCTAAAGCAGATTACTTACTTCAGTGGGAGAGGAAGGGGGGGGGGGGGGCAGAGGAGCATGGGATGGATGAGGACGCAGAGGAAGCGAGAGAGAGAGAGAGAGAGAGAGAGAGAGAGCAATTAGCATAGATGCAATTCTGGCACAGTCCTCTGACTTGATATTTGACCTTCTGCGAGAGTCTTGCCAAATATCGCCTGAGAAGCACAGACGGACCATATGGCAAAGTGCTGCTGGAGGCTGAGTGCGGTGTGACTCCAAGCCTCCGTATGCTAATGGGGGAATGTAATTACAGTGCAGTATTCCTGTAGGACGTATATTTTACTCGCCCTCCATAGGAGTGGATTTGCAGTGAGATGGGCCAAGCCTCTCTGGCATCAGAAAATAAAAACACTTCTTTACCAAACAATCGGGGAGCCATTGAGTGGACAGTGAAATAGGAGGGGTTAGAACTCCTGAGGTGGGACAGCAGTACGTTCGAGTAAGTCTGTATATGTAGATGGAAATGGAAACCGTCCGTAGTCACACACTTGTAAATCCACTTTCCATTTATGGAAGAAACCTGCTGCATTCCAGTCTGCTGCTCTCCTCTGAACGCTCCTCAGTCAGCGAGGTAACAGCAGATGTTTTCCGTCGGCTGCCAAGAGCAAAACACCTGCTGAGTCGGTGACGTCACCGATCGGGGTGAGACTGGAGGTGCAGGAGGCTTGAAAGGTGCAGACCAGAGACGGTTGTGCAGCTCTGGGCCGCTGCTTTATATCGTATAATGTGGACTTGCCTTTTAAATCTTGGTACGGTAGTCAGTTATGAGTGACGATGAGCAGAATGAGAAGCGTAATTAACAGGCAGCCTGAGTTCTTCAGAAGAACAGCAATACTGGCTGAAGGTTTAAGACAGGGGTGTCAAACATGTGGCCCAGGGGCCAAAACCGGCCCGCCAGAAGGTCCGATCCGGCCTGCAGGACAACTTTGCAAAGTGTAAAAATTACAGAGAAGACAATAACTTTTTTTAAAATTTGTAAAACTATAAATTTAAAATAATTTCTTGACCTTGATAAGTTGTTTTGATCATAAAATAAAATACTATATTGCTCATTGTTCTTTTGTCATTTTGTGTCTCATTTTTGTGTCGATTTTGTCTTGTTTTTTTTGCTTTTTGTCTTTTTTATGTCTGACTTTTGTCGTTTGGCCAACGTTTTGGTCGCTTTGTTTGCACTTTTTCTCATTTTGTGTTTCCTTTTTGTCTCACTTGTGTTTTTTGTCTCATTTTTGTCATTTTGTGTTTCGCTTTATTC
This sequence comes from Amphiprion clarkii, assembly GCA_027123335.1. NCBI lineage: Eukaryota > Metazoa > Chordata > Actinopteri > Pomacentridae > Amphiprion > Amphiprion clarkii. Next base: position 25,736,257 of record CM049568.1, read on the forward strand.
ATTGTTTAGTGTATCATTTTTGTCGTTTTTTGTTTCACGCTTTTGTCATTTTTTGTCTCATTTGTGTCGTTTATCCACTTTTTTGCCACTATGTAACTTTTTTGTCAATTTTTTTGTCTCTTTTCTGTTGTTTCATGTTGTTTATCTAATTTGTCATTTTGCTTCTCACTTTTGTCTTTTTTTTTTTTAAGGAAAATACTATATCGTTCAGTTCCAGATACCTGTGATTAAATGTTTTGTGCCTTTGTAGACACTCTGTGATCTGTCAGTTGTAATGTGTAAAGGTCAAACTGAGGCATAATATTGTTGAAATTGGATTTCTTTTTTTCTTTTTAAAGAAATTTCAGGTTGTTCAGGATGTTTTGTAAAAAGAGAATTCCTTAAATATGAACATTTTCAGACTGTACTTTTTTGCACTAAAACAAAGGAAAAAATTGGAGTTGTCATTATTTATAGGTTATTATGCTGTGATTTTCCTGACCGGCCCACTTGAGATCAAATTGGGCTGAATGTGGCCCCTGAACTAAAATGAGTTTAACACCACTGGTTGAAGAGGTTTAAAACCGCTGACGTTTACATAGGTGACTGCTTGCATCGATGTGAATGAGTGCAGGTATGATTTATTCTGGTGTTGTCGGTGCTGTCGCTTGTTTTACAATAGATGGGGCAAAACTCATCAACCTGGTGAACAAGAAAATGGAGGAGGAGGTTGTTCCAATTGTCTATTTTAAGAACAATCTTCTATGAAAGCTAATCTAGTAGACAAACGGTCTAAACTTAACCAAACAGTAGTTTTGCTTTGCAAGCTAATTCTGTTGAACATATTGGTCCGGCTGCACCACAGTATCATCCTGCTACATGTGGTCTGTTTGTAAAACCAATCACAGACATCATGGGTAGAGCTAAGTGAAGGACGCACCTGAAATGTGGAATCATGGTGGAGCATTTGCAAAACTCTGATTAAAATGGATAATTCACCAAAACAAGAAAATTTAGCAGGGCTGCCTTACTGTGCAATCCACATCCTCTGCAAAACCTGACATTGTCAGTGTGGTAGGATGCTGCTTGGAGGCGGCTGTTATCCTGCTGGCGGAAGTGGGGGAAAGAATACTGACTGAAATGATCAGCCACTGGCAGGCTTATACCTCAACTACATCTAAAAATAATGGTCTCACATTGGATAGAAACCACTCTCCTGTGGGTGAAAGTCTTGTGATTGACTTGTGCTACCAGAACGCCCACAACCTCCAAATACAGATGGTATTTGGAGGTTTGTTGCTCTTTATTTGTAGACATTTGCCATTTTTGGAGTCCTTGGCAATCAAGCTATTCTGTCAGTTAGCGCTGTACAAGTGTTAAATAGTTTAGAGTATAGTGTGAACTGTGTGCATGCGGGCTTGATTTGTTTGATATTTAAATTTTCCGTAAGATATTTTACCTTTACTGGATATGGACAGTTACTATAGATACAGAAAATAAATATGCAAAGAAAGGCATGCAATGTGTTTATTATTCCGCCAAGGAACAACGGAATTATGTGACGATCAGTTTCTGTCTGTCTGTCTGTTGGCAACATTACTCAAAAACGGACAAACGGATTTAGATGAAATTTTCAGGGAAGGCCAGAAATGACACAAGGACCAAGTGATTAGATTTTGGCAGAGATGCAGCTTGTAGTCTGGATCCACGGATTTGTTAAAGATTTCCATATCATTGAGCGATAGCAGCACGACGTCACTGTAACCATTACAACAAGTGAACACTACGTCAGCTGCCTGCTGATGATCAAATGATTGTGATCTTACTACAAATCCACTGCTGCAGACTTATCAGGACTTATCCATCGGAAATGATCCAAGGAACAATTGATTAAATTGTGGGGGTGTTTCTGAGTCCCATCAATTCCCGTCGCCCACTACATATTTAGGTCACGCAATTCGGTATCCGTACATAACATACACATGCATAGCAGAAGCCTGTGGTCAGCGCAAGGTCATTTTGTGGGTACATCTATAATAATTGGCCACAATCTGTGTTGCCGTGATTTCTGCCACAAATTTTTTCAAGATTTCATCTGTCGGAAATGACACAACGACTGAGCAGCCTTGGCGGAGTACTGCGCTCTCTGAATGCTTTTCTTGTTAAATATGCAACTTTAAGTTTTCCTTTAAATGAGTTGTGCAGGTGTTCAGCACTGAGGTTAATGTCATCAGATGTCTGATTATGAAGGCATGCATTTAATTCATTAGTATAGACAGGTAACATAAATGTACAGATTTTAATTCAATAAATAGTTTATAACACATTGTCACAAACTGCCTCTGAAAAATCACATTGATATGCAACTAATTTGCATTAGAAAGGGTGCTGTAGATTACACAGTACTGCTGGGTTTTTGTAAATCAGCACAGCAGTGAAATGATTAAATTAAATGTATATCCTAACCTTTCAGTACCAATGCACAAATGTCAATACAAAACATGAAAAATGTTCACTTTCAACATCTTCTAGTTGTTTTCTCTTTCATATCTGCTCCTGTCAATCAGTGGCAAAACAACAGATGGGATGTGTTGACTTTCAATATTTAACCAAAACCTCAATCTTTCTCTAGCCTGAACAAAGTAGCTGGAAGCGCTTCTGCTGCTCTGCTAACGTGCTTCTCATGCTACGCCTTCTGTGCAGACACAGTGTAAATCTAAAGACATATGAGAAGCAGCATGCAAACTCCAATTTCCAGTGTCGAAAACGTGATTTCAATCGCAGATTCTGACCCCCTGCTCATGATTTCTGCACAGGAAACGAATGTCAAACTTCCCAGATTGGATAAAATAAACTGGTAATTAAACATAATCAGGGCTGCAATTATGTTTCAATCAAAATTTGCTGGACATGAACATATGTTTTGAACATATGTGCAATCATCTTTGCTAAAAAAAAAATTGATTTTTTTTTAGTGATTCACCAGCATCCAAATAAGGAGCAATAGCAAAACACACCTAAAATAGTAGTTTTGGTGTTGTCACTTCACCCAGTACGCTAAAATACTAAAAATCCCATTCCTTAGGTAGAACCCTGCCACCATACAGAGCAGATTAGAATCTCACACAATGCACCCATGCAGCGTGAGAGATATCTAGGTTAAAAACGGTGCAACTTTATGCTGCTGAGGCAGACGCCATGCCTCTTCCATTTATCATGCATGAAAATCCCTGCCCACACAGACGGAGGCTGAGCCGACCCTCGTAGGAAGAAACCGAGGCAGCACCCTCAGGTCAGAGGCTGCCATCGGTAGCCGGGATCACCTACCTGCCACTAAGTACAACAATGCCGGCCTCCATTTCAATTAACTTCCCCCTAAGTACCCCTGTCCAAGTAAAGCGATTTTACACAAGGCTGCTGCAAAGCTAACTCTCCTCTGGGAGCAAACCCTATATGGAAGACAGCGGAGAAGCTTTCAGGTGCTGCTGAGATTTCAGAAAAACAAAGCAAAGGGATGCAGCGACGAGGTCAATTGAGCTCCACGACAGGAAATCAGGGCAGCGTGTGTGTGAGTGGGGGAGAAGAGCAGGAGTTGTGGGATGGCAGCGGGGGAGGAGGGGGAAGATGAACAGGACACGCGTTTGAGTGTGTAGATACCTGAGGGATCTGGTATGGAAATCCCCAATTTCTCAGCCAAGTTGCAGCCCTTTGAACAGCGAAAGACGTCAGCTAGCACGACGAGAAGCCATGTGGGTGTAACGAAGCGAGGGCTAAGCGAGGCAACATGCTGCCAGTTCTCTGAAATGTTAAATTGAAATGCAAAGTAGGAGCAGGCCTTCTTGTTTTCAGCAGATTTCTCAGCATCTGTGTGGGAGCCCTTAAACTTAGAAGGTCCATACGCAAAGCTCTGCATATTTACTGTAAATCAACATAATATTTAGGTTAGGATTAGAAAATACACACAGATGAAGCTGAATCTTTAATTTCACTCAGGTAACTGAGAGTCAAACCAATCTGTTCATCAAATTCAGGGAGTAACAAAAATTTCATTTCGGTAAATGAGATTTTGGATATGTACAAACCAATTATCATCTGTACAATGTGGTGCTTTCACTCTAGATTGTGCAGCTTAGACCTTTATGCTTTTCAGATACATAATCTAGGAGCAAAATATGCTGGCATTGACCGATTAGTGGTTATACAACATGAAATAAGTTATTTTGGATTGTGCCCTTCAACAAGAAGAAGTGATTAAAGGTTTAAGAATTTGATACTAATTCAACTCTCATTCTGAAAGCAAAAACCCAAGTTCAGGTGACTCACAGTTGGAGCTCTTCCATTTACTGGATTGACATGAAAAACTGTGCTAGAAGCATCTGATTCTTTGATTATAAAATTAATTATGATACGTGTCTGTGAACACAAAAATATAAGACAAAGAAACTATGACTACCAATGTGTAAGAAAAATAAGAAAAAAATATCAAAAGGCTTAAAGTTCTGTCACAGGCACTGCTAGCATCTGCTAATGATTTAAGCAACTGTGACAACAAAGCTTTTTGAATAACTTACTGGTTTGATTCATGCCTTTTTGATGCCACATTGACAAAAAACAAACTGCGGAAATCATAAATAAACTGGTTTTTAGGCGTCAAATAATGTCTTTTTGTCGCAGCCATTGGTGTGTCAGAATTACGCACAAGGTGTCATTTGTTTAACCCACGTCAATATTCCATGCCGATAGAAGTATAGGAGTTTTCCCAGTTTAAAAGAACCTTTTTTGTGAAGTTGCAGGGTGGTTTGTGATTTTTCATGGTTTTATTTTTCACTTAATTGAATTTAGGGATCCAAAACTTCTTGGTTAAGTTTCAACAAATATCATGGTTTGGGTTAAAATACACCGTTTCATAACAGTAACTATAAGTACAAGTCAAACTTTTTGTTGTATGAAAAGGAATGACACTGACAACCTCAGCAGAGAACATTTGCGGTGTCTATTTCTGACATTCACATACATTTATATATCAACAGAAGTCTCGAATGTGATACCAAGGGGTCCTGACAATGTAGGGTTATATTATGAATTGGGAGTGTGCTCCACAAACCAGACTGAGTGATGAAAAATACTTGTGGAACCAATGCCTCTATCAAATTTGCAGTTCTATGAATAAGAAGGTAAATCTGAAGGTTGCAAGATCAAAATTTTAGTGTTTATCCAAATAAAGGTCTTTCTGGTTGAACTGAATTTGTCCAACTATCCAAACATGTGCAGGAGGATGAGATACAGTCCCGTGGCTGCTTCTTCACATTATTATTGTATATAGGCCATTTACATCTGTTTTCCTCTGCATTTCAAACCTCCCTCCTCACTGCAGTTGAACCAACCAATCAACTCGTTTGATGTGCACATCTGCATAAAGCGTGTTGAGATTTGGGAGTTGAGCCATCTCCATCCCACCCTTCTCCGCGTAGGCTCGCATAATTCCAGCTTAAGGAGTCACAAGCCAAAAAAGATTGGAAACCATTGTACAAATGCATTTACACAGTATACACTGTCGGAATATCCAAGGCTGCATGTGTATGAAGTCCTAATATGATTTTATTTAATTTTGCTGAGACACACGGAAAATAACAGTGAGGTCAGGTCTCTAGGCTGGTGGAGAAAACCTCCCAAAAGAAAAAAGAAACAAGGATTAAAGTCATCTCATGAAGAGTCATAAGACTAATATTCCACCTGAAGAAACCTAAAACGAGGAATTACATAAGTAGGCTTTAGTTAAACTGGAACTTGACAAAGACAAAAACAAGGGAGATAGCATTAGTAGGCAATGTAATGTGCTAAAGGCAGCATTTAAAGCAGGACTAATCCAAGCAGACTCCCCCCTGCTTAGTCATTCCGGCTCCACACTGATCAGACGGGGAAACTGGTCACAGTTTCTCTAAATACAGCTTGCACTCTGAGCAGATTGAAATCATTTCTCGACTCGACAGAACGCCACTGTTCTGTCAAGGAACAACAACAAACTGTGAACAAGTCAATGGTTTATCAGTGGTGGAGGACAAAGGATCCCTCGGCTCAGGAATGAAAATATCCACCTGATGTCATCAACCGGTGCATCATAAATCCCATCCTTCGCCTGGGGACCACAGACTGACTTCACACCTCTGTGACACTCTCTAACCCCAGGGTTTCTGACAGAGAAAGAAAAAAATAAAAACTTGAAATGTCTTTCTGGGCATGGTGTCAGATGCTCGCCATGAAATATTCATAATCTGAGAGCAGAGCCACAATAGAGGAGGTGGCAGCATGCGAGGATTTGACTTGCAGAAGCCGAGATGCTTAAACCACGCTGACCGATTTCTCCCATCACAAGTCGTCACTCACAAATTCACTTTCTCGTCAGTTTTTTTTGGGGGGATGAATGGCACAAAGCCATCTGTCATTTGCTGTCTTTTAACTTAGAGACATAAACGCCCTTAGTGTGTCTGTCCGACTGCAATTTTCCCTTTAGCAATGAGGTAAAAAGAATTTGGTTAAACAGACTTTTCTTATGTACTGTTATTTTTACATACTGAATAGATAAAGCACCTTTCTGATGTTTTCCTCACTTTATGTCATTACCTATGTAAAAGCTTTTTATCCATTCCGGATATCCTGAGAAATGAATTTGCTGCCCAAGAGAAACCATTTTAAAATACAAAACCAGAAATCCAAATGTAAACAAAAGATATACGGATCTCAAAAAATCCAGGAACGTCTAAACTTTAATTTTTAACATTTGTGATGCTGTTAAAGATTTGGAGGTGGATATTTCAATTGTGGCTATTAATGAGACTCGAATTTACCTTTTTGGCGTTTACTTTGTTTTTTTCTTGCAGGATTCACTGACAACATTGCTTAAAAATGTAAATGGATTTGGGCTGCCCAAGCTCTATGAGGACTTAACCCAACAAGGAATTCTTTATTATTATCATGCATTTGATAATGTTTAACTCAAGCAGTCCAAAAGTCACATTGCGATTGCTTATTTATTTCAAGATCTAGGTTTGTTTTGATATGACAGTGACAAAAATGGAAAAACAGCTTCTTTGAGGGTAAAAATGACACAGGACAGACTTTGGAGAAGTATGGTTAGCTGTAGAAAACATCCGCAAATTTTAAAAAATGGACTTTAAAGAGGAAGAAAAAAAACGAAAATGTACAGCACTTTTAGCACTTCCATTTCTGGAAGTAGAGAACTTCACACCAAGGCCAGATGAGACAGACAACAAAGAAAGATTTTGTCGCATCTTAAAAAAAAAGAAAAGCACATACACTACCATTCAAAAGTGTGGGGTCACTCAGACATTTTCATGTTTTCCATGAAAGCTCAGACTTTCATTCATGTGCTAACATAATTGCACAAGGGTTTTTTGATCATCAATTAGCCTTTCAACACCATCAGCTAATACAATGTAGCATTAGAACACAGGAGTGATGGTTGCTAGAAATGTTCCTCTGTACCTCTATGTAGATATTCCATTAAAAATCTGCCGTTTCCAGCTAAAATAGTCATTTACCACATTAACAATGTCTAGACTGGATTTCTGATTCATTTAATGTTATCTTTTCTTTCAGAAATACGGACATTTCTAAGTGACCCCAAACTTTTGAACGGTATATATATATATATATATATATATATATATATATATATATATATATATATATATATATATATATATATATATATATATATATATATATATATATACTGATATTTTATTCATGTCAACCTGAGTAAAGCCATTTTTTATTGTGCCAGGGCGTCTGGCAGTGTACACAAAAACAACTCTATAGTCCGCTTATAAGTTCTTGCAAGATCTGTCTCGTAATCCTAAATTCACTGATCTACAGTCACAAACACTTGATGCCAGAGCGATGGCAACGTCTTCATTTTAGGCAACAACACACATTAAGTCAACCACAGTCACAGCAGCAATTAACAAAGGCTGCATCTCTGAGTATTTTGGTTTTGACATCAGAACCATTTCAGAGGTTTGAGATGATCCGAGGGAAGCGGTGAGACTGCATGCTTTAACCATGTCAAAGGATAAAAAGGGGAAAAGCCATTCGCTAATTTAAATGTGACAGGTTCTTTTGAATGGGTCCGACTGTTGGACAGTCTTCTTCTTTTTTTTTTTCCTGTTTTGTACCTAATTGGGGGCAAAATAGCAAATAACTGAATCTAGTTTTGTATTTAAATTGTTCACTGGATTATCATCAGAAGAAGGAACGGCTGGATAACTGCAAATTATTTCTGAAAAGTAGAATTTTCTGCCATCGCATATGTAAGATATCACTTTACAGCTTGTTCAGAATTACAGTGTAGCACACAACGAGATAACTCAATGAATTAGTGATTGGAGGGAACCAAATGAAATGTCGGCAGAAAGTCCCAGTGTAATGGAACAGCTGATTCACTATCACGGTGTATGAAACTAGGATCTTCAAGATGATGCCGTAAATTAATGAATTATTGTCAATATCATGAATAAGAAATTAAAGTAGTTAGGAATGAAAAAAAATGTGGGAAGTGCTTTAGTAACTGCAAGAAAACATGGGGGCTGCACAGTGGCTTGGTGGTTAGCACTGTCACCTTGCAGCTAGAAGATCCCCAGTTTCTGTCCTGACCTTCCTGGGATCTTTCTGCATGGAGTTTGCATGTTCTCCCTGTGCATGAGTGGGTTTTCTCCGGGTACTCCGGCTTCCTCCCACAGTCCAAAAACTGAGGTTAATTGGTAACACTAAACTGTCCGTAGGTGTGAATGGTTTGTCTCTATATGTAGCCCTGTGATACACTGGTGACCCATCCAAGTGTCCCCTGCCTTCGCCCTAAGTCAGCTGGGATAGACTCCAGCCCCCCACGCCACCCTAATGAGGATTAAGCGGTGTTTAGATGATGGATGGATGGATGGATGGATGGATGGATGGATGGATGGATGGATGGATGGATGGAAGAAAACCTGGCCTTTCAGTATGACAACATGATGCTCAAATGAACTAAACACACCACAAGAAATGTCCTTAGGGCTCTGAGAGTTGCTACATTTTGCAGCTGTCACTTTGCCCCTTTCCTTTGTCTAATGGAAAGTTTCAATAAAGGCACCATTGTGTCTTTTTTTTTGCTCGGTTTTTAGTTCAAAACAGATGATCATGCTCCACAGTAACATTCACTATAATGGTTTTGTTGGCAAGAGATGTGATATATAAAAGTGCTACTTGTAGACTTACTGTTTCTGATCTGTATGTGGCTGGCGACAGAAACCAGATACACGGATGTATTCAAGGTAGAGTTCTAAACCCTCTCAAGTCTTGTGCGACTGTAAACTTTCATCGAGGCTATTGTATTTATGCTATGAATGAAGTTGGAGCATTATGAAAACTGAACGCTGTTCCAACACCAAACTCTTCGATCCTGCTTGATTACTTCAGCATTGTGCTATTGTGACAACTGCACATTAACTTTAGCCTGCCTGTCTCAAAGCCCACCGCCTCTCATACGAAAGACTTTACACTTCTACACAGAAAGTATTTCAGCTACATTTTCCAATTGTCCATCTCATACATGTCTTACTAGACCAGTATTGTCCAATTTAATTCCATATAGCCCTATAACAGGCTATGCTGTAAGGCGTAAACACAATCGTGAGCAGTTTTTACACAACAACCACCTCTGGGCTAGTGACCTACCACACTGATAATTTTCAAGTTTTGCTGAAGATTTGGATTGTACAATAAATCAGCCCACAGCTGCTCCCATTGAACGATTCCACTCTTTTGAGTTAATATTGTTGCTGCATTTTGTTCTTAGCCCCACCCAACACGATGAAGTGTAGTCAGACCATTCTAAATAGTACTGCGTCAGTGCTCTGTAGAATGGTCTAGCTAATGTGAAATGATGCTACACTAACATTCAAAAGTTTGGGGTCACTCAGAAATGTCCTTATTTTTGAAAGAAAAGCATTTTTTCAATGAAGATAACATTAAATGAATCAGAAATACAGTCTAGACATTGTTAATGTGGTAAATTAATATTCTAGCTGGAAACAGCTGATTTTTAATGGAATATCTCCATAGGGGTACAGAGGAACATTTCCAGCAACCATCACTCCTGTCTTCTAATGCTACAGTGTGTTAGCTAATGGTGTGGAAAGGCTAATTGATGATTAGAAAACCCTTGTGTGATTATGCTAGCACATGAATAAAAGTGTGAGTTTTCATCAAGAAACGTGAAATTGTCTGGTTGACCGCAAACTTTTGACTGGTAGTGTATGTATAACCAGCGTGCGAACAACAGGGTCGCCAAGGGGCTCTTGGCACCTCTTAATAATACATTAACTTTCTTTATAAAAAAAAACAAAACATGATTTGTGAAATTTTGGGGGGTGTTTCTAAAATATTGACCATGCTGCTTTTGCCAAGCATTTCTATTGTTCTATCTTCATCATGGTGGATCACTGTGTAAATTTAGGCTGTTCCAGATCTGAGATTCATGCTCGGCTACAATTCATCCCTAATTCACTTTAATAAAGGTTATATAAATTTTACTGTCTTTAACTGAAATATGATGACAACTGCATTAAACATACAGAACAGAGCGTTAGAACCAATCCACCTCTCTGCTGTTTCATCTGTTGTCTTATGCTTGTTAATAGAATTTTATTTATTGCAACAAAGTATGTGAAAGGTAAATCATGAGCTTCATAAATGTGAAAAAAGGTGAAAAAACCCTAGTGTGATCCACACAATGCAGATAACTACGATGACATGTTATTCCAAACTGCAGGTGACCTACAGCTCAGTAATGCACCTGAATGCATGCTGTGTAGATGCAGACAGAACATTAGAGCTGTTGTTCCGCTAACATGATGCGCAAACTGTGCTTTCAATGTAGACATGGCTTTACCAAAAGTATTGTACCTACACAATCTGAAGGATTGTGTAGGTACAATACTTCAGATTGTGTAAGTACACAGTTTTTTGATATTGAAAGTCTTTGTTTATGGCTCAAATGTGATGCGCTTTTTGTTTTTACAAGCTCTAAAAGTCTTAATACTGTTGAACTGAGAGCACTTGCTTCCATTGTTTTAATGCCTGGTGCTAGGAAACCATATTCCATAATCTTTTACATGAATTCTATAAAAAAATGAAAATAAAAATAGCAGTAAAAACTGTTACACGAGTGTATTAAATTAGTGTAACACTAGATATATTATTTCAGTTGGTGTTTAATTTGTGAAGTATTTTTGTTGTAGTAGCAAGTAGCCAGTGAGTTTTCTCATTACCATCCAGAAATAATATTTTCCCTATGTAGTTCACTACATTTTCCCAGACAATTTAATAATAATAAACCATACAAAAGTAGCAATATGCTTGTTGGAAGCATTTGATAAAAACTCGTTTTCAAATTTCTAGAACCAACTTTCTCAAGAACAGCTTTGCTCATCTTACATCACTTATTTGTGCTTAACATTAGAGTAATAATTCTTTAATAGAGAGTGTCCGTAAATAGTGCTAGCAGCATGTAAGTCTCATATTACAGCCAAAAAACTGAAATAAGTCAAGAACCCAGCATCGCAGTAACACCTTGTTACGATACTCTGCGCTCGATGCGATCCCCTGATGCTATTACTGGAGACTTTTCTCTCACACTTTTTCATACGAGCTCCCAGTAATGACGAGATACCTTTTAACTTCTCAGCCAGAGTCAGCATCAATAATTTATTCTCATCTGTTTAAAATTTAAAGTGCCACACATTAACGTCCTCCCGCACCTGCTCTTTCACGCTGTCCACCCTCCACCGGGCTGCTTTCTACCCCCATCCCTCCCCTTCCTCCCTCTCTTTCTCTCTCTCCTCACACTATAATAAAGACAATGACGATGAGTTCTCTCTTACCACTGAACCAGGGATGTTAAATCAAACAGGGGCAGAGGAGGCGACAGACCACGTAATGTAAGGGCATCGTCCGGACGCCTCCAATTACGCTTTGGCCTTAATTGGTGGCGGTGGCAAAAAAAAAAAGCGATGAATTCTTTAACAGCGCCGAGCAGTCGTGCCGTCGCGACGACAGCAAAAGCCCAAGGAGGACGGCTACTCAGTGCAAATGGAAGCTGACAGAAAATCCACATGGCACAACCAATCTAGGGGAAAAAGGGCATGACAATGACTAAGGGGGCCGTGCTCTTAAGTAGCCGAGGCTAGCTCGCAGGGAAGATGTGTATAATTAAGCGGTCTGCATTGTGGTTCAGATGGCAAAATCCTATTGTCTTGACAGGAGCTTACTGTTGCCCTTTAGGTTGAGATGCGCAGCAGCGTGCGGCCTCATTTTTCTTTCTTCCTTTTTTTTTTTTTCACACTCCCTCAAACCTATGCGACCAAATTAATCTGCAGTTTTAAAGCTTGAATAAATCCGGTAAGTTAGAGATCTGCAGATCTAAAGGCCGTACGTCCCTCAGGCTTTTTCTTCTCTGCTTTTTTTTTTTTTTTTTTTGCCTTTACCCCCTCTGCTATGCCCATGGAGATTGACTGGGAGCACTCAGTGTTATCTCCAGGGAGGCAAAGGTTGGGGGGAGGGGATGAAGGCCACAGATTTGTCCTTATCTATTCTGAGCACACCTAAAACAAATTAGACCTGGCTGCCGTTGCTTATTTGGCTCCCGCACTCTCATTAAGGGGTTGAATCCGAGCTATTTTCCTCAAGGTCCTGCTTCCACCCATTTTGGGCCTTGTCTTTTATCACAATAGCAAAGGTTTCTAGGCAGCCATGCCACCTTTTCATCTCACCCATTTCATGTAGTCATATCAACACTGCACAAAGAACAGAGAAAGAGAAAGAGGGAGAGAGAGAACATCTTCCAGCGTCAGGAAGCTGTTTTCCTGCACAAGACTTGATGCTGGTCTTTGACATTTGTTAACTGAAAGAGGAATCTGTTCAACCGGATTTTGTTTTGTTCTTTTTCCTGCTTTTATATGCAGTGTTACTACGCTGCTATTCAAAAAGGGGCCTCTCAGTATTGTTTTGTGTTTCAAGTATTTTGCTTTGTCTTTGCAGTGTCGTAGGATGTCAGAAGTGTTGTTTAAGTAAAACTGTCCTTGTCAACACACTCAATAAATGAACACTTGAATACATGAGGATGCTATGTTTCTGTCAAACAGTATAATTACAGATGACGTCTGTCTCTAGGCTTTAGATTGCTAATTCAGTGTCTTTAGTATTGAGTCATTCACAAGCAAATCCTTGAAAAAACCCCATAAATAATACATGCGCAGTTCAATCAATTATGCAAAATTAAAAAATGGAATATGTAGCTTAGCCAGAATGTCTTGAAGGAACCATTCAGACTGGTCAGCGCTTCTCTTAGAGAATTCAAAAATTTTCTTGTATGAATTAAATGAAATGTCTTGACAGCACAGGACAGTGAAAAAAAGACACTAACTTACATTTTCATCAAATACTTGACCTAAAATAATCTTACTATATTCATACTATTAGCTGATTAGCTATTTCTAATATTTTAAGTAATGCGGTTTTACTTGTTTCAGTCTTGGTCATGTTTTGAAATCCTACTCACTGTGGCAACACTATGCTCAATTCCAGGCTTCTATTTTTTATTCTGGGACTCAGCAAAAATACCTATCCTTGATTCATGGCCAAGACCTCCATCAAGGCCAATGCCCTCGCTCACAATTTTAAAGAAAGTGATCCAGACCCACACCAGAATTTAATGGGTTCTTCCTTTTCCCCTGCTCCACCTTTCTACAAAGTTTTATGAAATTCTGCCAGGCAGTTTTATGTATAATCGTGCTGACAGACAGACAAACAAACAAATAGCACTGAAAATTAAACTTCTTTGCCAGCGGTAAAATCCCTATTTATCAGTCTTATCTGCTGGAAACGGCCAGTTATGCAGCCCCTCTGTTTAGCATCTGCTTGAAATAGGCAATATTAGTTAGAGGCTCTTTATTGCTGCCCTCCCTAAAAGCCAACTGTCTCCTGATTGGCTGCATTTGTGGAAGCCTCTGTTTGTGAGCATCTACATTGGAAATGGCAGCTTTTCAAGTCTTTACATAAATGTTGGAGGCCCAGTCCAATTATGAATATGATAGCAAAAAAAATTACATCAGGATGTCTTTGTTTTGGTAACTATCACGTGCAGTACCTGACAATGGCTTCAATCTTTAACAAGCTGTATATACACTACCATTCAAAAAATTGGGGTCACACCGACAATTTCATGTTTTCCAAGAAAACTCATACTTTTATTCATGTGCTAACATAATTGCACAAGGGTTTTCTAATCATTAATTAGCCTTTCAACACCATTAGCTAACACAATGTAGCATTAGAACACAGGAGTGATGGTTGCTGGAAATGTTCCTCTGTACTCCTATGTAGATATTCCATTAAAAATCAGTCGTTTCCAGGTAGAATAGTCATTTAGCACATTAACAATGTATAAACTGGATTTATGATTAATTTAATGTTATCTGCATTGAAAAGTAAATGCTTTTCTTTCACATTTCTAAGTGACCCCAAACTTCTGAACGGTAGAGTACATCAGGAAACAGCCAGGGTAACATAGCAAGTAAAATGTTGCTCTGCTGCATAGTATCTCCCTACATGATTGGTTATTTGTAAGCTGAAGTACATTAAGTGTTTACAATAATACTCCCTTTTAAGATTTCCTTGTAAAAAACATATTTGAGCTCTAGTGATCACTTCAATGACAATGTAGAAAGTGGGAAGCATTGCCAGTTCAGAGATGTACACAGTTCACACATCTACATTTGCATTAAACACAAATAGCACAAATGAAATAATATCTGCATAAATTAGAATAATATACTACCGGTTAGTCACTTGTTGGATTTTGTACACTCACCAAGCAGAGGGTCAACTGCCCCTTTGGATTCTAAGATAACCCAGAAGAGACTACAACATGGAGACAAAACAAAACAAATCCATAGTATTTCTTTAACACTAAGATAATCTTAATTTTGTTAGCATTTTTTACTACTCTGAGAAGGAAGATTGGGGAAATCACGTTCACAGCAAGTCCAACATCCATGATAATGGGTCAGTAAATACTATACATGTGATACATATGAATGCCCTCATAGTATTTGTTTATTTTATCTGTAGAGCCACACAGGGAGCCGAGCGTTTTGTATCTAAAACAAAGCTAAAGCCCTCTGCATGAGCATCTTTGCAGGAATAAGAGTTAATGTGAGGTAAACAGGTGAGGTAAACGGAGGAGAAGCCACAGCTTGCCCACATACATGCAGTATTGCATTTGAAAGTTAATGAAGGACCTTTGAGCCATCTGAGCTCAAGCTATGCAAAGGTAACTGCTCAGGAAATGTTAGGTTAGATGAGATTCCTCTGCCAGACTAATCCATCCTGGAGCCTGAGAGCAGCACAGAGACAGAGCAGAGAGAGAGCGAGAGAAAAATCTGCTGCAGAACAGCACAGCAGTGACACAGGGCAATTCTCTAGGGCCTTGCATTAGCGCGCTAAATTAAAGGGGGTATTAGATTAAATTGGCTCTCCGATTTCAGGGGTGTGAGTAAAATTCTGATTTGCATTTTCCACCGCTGCTTAAGATATAATTAGTTCAGGGTGATTCCCATGTGGAAAACACTGACAGCCAAATCTAACTGGCTGCCAGTGGCTTATCATCTCTTCCAAGGCAAAAGGTAGACTTGGCTCGCGTTCGGCGTGTGCGTTTGTTTGTGACTATGTAGTGAGACTGTGTGTTTGTGTGAGAACAGGTGAGAGACACAGTGAGCATACGTGTTACGTGTGAATTTGCACGGATGCCGTAAATTCTCTTTCTAAATATACAGCAGCAACCCATTCCTCACGCTTCTCGATCTGATCAGATGAACTTTGAGCGACCGTTCAGTGAGCTGTAAAGAGAACTTCTCTCACATAAAAACTTCTCAAAGCTGGCACACAACTTCTCACCTCTGAGATGCCTCTAAACTCAAACCCATTTCCGCAGCAGAAGGTGCACCTGTAATTACGGATGCGGAGTCAAAAATAACAATTACTGCTGGAAAAGTCCACACTATGAATTACTGAAGTCAGTGAAGGAGCTTTTACAAGCGAGTGTGGATTTGTTTGGGGGGCTTCACACCCTTGGTAATTCTAACCTTCTTTGCAAATGGATGTTTTCCAAAAATGAGTCTACCCACAGATTACCAATGTGAGTCCGGCTTCCTGCAGGACACCTGTTTGAGACACCTGTTAGTGCATGTAATAGTGAGTCAACATTAAATTAGCTTCCGACTGACACCTTTGCTGCATCTACATCCAATCCATAACCAACTGGAAAAGCACCGAGAGAGCGCAGTACTTCGCAGTTCATTCCCACATATGCCACTGTCAGAAATGCAGCGTTGTTTTTATTTTAGGAATGCAGCATTTGTTTATTTATTAGTCACTGAATGTGGCCATTTAATATAGATGTACCCACAAACAAAAGGAGTTTGCGCTGAGCACAGGCATGTGTTATTCATGTGTACGTTATGTACGGATACCGAATCGTGTGACCTAAATATGTAGCGGGCAGCGGGAATTGATGGGACTCTGAAACACCCCCACAATTTAATCAATTGTTCCTTGTATCATTTTGGACGGATAAGTCCTGATAAGTCTGCAGTGGTGGATTTGTAGTAGGATCACAATCATGTGATCATCAGCAGGCAGCTGACGTAGTGTTCACTTGTTGTCATAGTTACAGTGACGCCATGTCGCTATCTGGCAATGTTACAAAAATCTTTAACAAATCCATGGATCCAGACTATAAGCCACAACATTGCCAAAATCTAATCAGCTGGTCTTCTGACCTTCCCTGAAAATTTCATCCAAATCTGCTAGCCCACTTTTGAGTAATGTTGCCAACAGACAGACAAACAGACAGACAGACAAACAGACAAACATACGCCGATCGAACTCCGCAGTACCTTGGCAGGGTAATAACCCCACTCAGTGACTCATTTAATTAAACTCCTAAAGCCTTAACCTCAGAGTTTTTCCACATTTCAAACACACAGTCCCAGCCTGGTGAAACACTCAGTGTAAGCTACAGCTGACTGTCATGACATTTTGTTTCTAAATATTTAAAAACATTACAAATTAATATATTTCAAGACTCATGCCTATTAGGCTGTTTGAAATTTCAGTTCATAGCATGATTTTGTTATAAGACAAATGAGCCTTTGTGAAGATTTCAACTCATTTGGACAGCAAATCTTGGTTCATACATTCAGAATTTTCAAGGACATGTGAAAATCTTTTTTTTTTCCAGTGGATGTCTACTCCAAACTGCTCCTAATTATTTCTCCGTGTTGAAGGATTTGTCTGTTTCCTTTGAGACAGGTAGGCATTTTAGACTCAATTATGGACAAAAAGTCAAATCTGTAGACATTTTCACTGTATACATAAATGGTCTGCACTTAAACAGCACCTTTCTACCTTAGATACTCAAAGCACTTTACAATGTTTCCCATTCACACATTCACACAGCAAGGCTGACAGCTGCCATGCAAGGTGCCTACATGCCAAAAGAAGCAAGTTGGGGTTCAGTGTCTTGCCCAAGAACACTTTCACATGAGGAGGGGGCTGGGATGGAACTGCCAACCCCATATAAACAATTCATTCTAACAATTTTATCCATTTTTAAATGGGCATCTATCTTAGTAATTAAATAATACTTCCTTTTTTCTGTAATGGCTGACCAACTGCTCGGTTTCAGGAGCTAAACTGAGCAAAAACAGTCTGTGGCAAAGCTTTCGGTGTTCCTGACAAAATCATGAAGAGTTAAATCAGGGATATAAGGTATGAAAGACCAGGACTGATTTAGTAGAAAACCTCCATGTATCATTAGATTGTCGAGCAGAAGGGACAAAAAAATGTAAGAATGAAATGACAACATTACAACATGTTATGTCACGAAACCTTCTCAAACACTAAATATTTAGGAAAAGGCAACATTATATCATAGAACATAAGAAATTAACACCTTACTGAGCATTCATCTGTAGAAATGAACACAAAAATTAAGGTGGATGCAAATAAGAATCAGACACCTTGAATTCATAGCTAACAAAAGAATCCACACATGGTGTTTTTCCATAAGTAGATATCTTATATTCAACCTCAGTTTCCTTCTTTTGTAATGAGTTAATTAATGACCAACGTATCTGGCCCTCATCTTGCATTTGCTGGAAACTCGTCTATACAGGACTGTGTTCAGTGAGCAAGTTCAAAAAGTCAGGGTAAAGAGAAACATATCTGCCATTTAACATTCAGAATGAGCTCTGACAAACAAATGCCAGCCAGTAAATAAGTCAATTAACATAAACCTCTAAAAACCATTCTGGCCTTTGATTGTGTCCTAATGAAGCCTTTTGCTACTTGTCAGTAAAGCCAGTGCTTATTATGTTTTTCTATCCTCTAACTAGCACAGACTATTTTTTTTGCCTTTCTTGATGTGCATCGTGCCCCAGATTGAGGCATAATTGCCCATAGTGACACAAATATAGTATAAATTAACACCGTCTTGGCCCTACTGTATATGCACAATCAATTCATACAGGATGAGTGGGAAGGGATCAGTCTGGGTGCTTGGCTCCCCTCCCCACACTAAACTTGGGGGATGTTTTGAGAAACGCCATCAGCAGCTCTGCCATCACTCTCGCCATCTCTTGGTGGTCGGAGGCTGAGGCTTTGTGGGATATTGATTCTCCCCATCCAGAGACGGTTTCCATAATTGGTTAAAATGACCGGGTGCAGAGAGAGATGGCTCTCTGCTGAAAACCATTTCCCAGCCCTGCTTGGAGCTGAGCCAAGCTCGGGGTTGTTCGGATGCGTTCCAGCCCCAGCCTGACTGGCAGCAATTAGGGGTGTCTGAGCCAAGCTCAGCTTGCGCTCCGCACAAACACCCCTAATTACTGCCAATTAGGCTAGGCGGGTAGGCAGATTTGAGAAACCGGGGGGATGTTCAGGCATGGGTGGGCATGGAAACAATTTTCAAGGGCTTAGAACGTGACTGGATAAAAAGGTTAATGCTTTAGAGTGCAAGGGGATAATAATAAAAGAAGGGGAAGCAGAGCCCTGGTGCTCACCTCCAGCGATGAGCCTGGCTTCTTCTTCAGCTCCTCGCATTTCCTAAATTTGCAGATCTGGTGGCCCGTTTTGCGGTTCCGACAACTGCTGCAGACACCACAGTTGATTAGCCGCCTGCAGGGTGCACAGACCCCACACCTTTTCCTTTTCTTCTTCGCTGGGTTTCCACTGGATGCTGAGGAATTATTCTGTGGGCAGTCTGCCAGATTGGCAATTTGAAACGCACTGTCTGTAACGGCTGCTGAGGCTGCGGGGGAGTGAAGGGCTGTCATGACGATGACCCCGGGAGGTAATGAGATGCCCCCTAAAGCCGGAATAGCGGAAAAAGTTCCAACGCGTTCTGGGAGATTCATTATCTCTGCTTCAGCAGCGCCGCATTTCAGCTTGTTCATGCATTCTCCTGCTAAAGGTCTGCAGTGTTCGGGGGATAAGGTAGAGAGGAAATTATTATTTGCCATTTGCAGCGTCTCTGGCGGCACGCCAGGCTTCCCCGGCCTCTGGGAGTCATTTCTATGCATGCTGGTCCTATTAGGGTTTATTGCCGCTGATTTCCTTCCCCAGAGCATGGCGTTATCACAGTTCCAAGGGGACATACCAATTCTAGCACTGGGAAAAATGGGCGTCGTGATACGGGCAATCTTTGCAGTCTGTGGAAATGCCCCGTTGGTTTTATAAAAGTTTGCAAAAGACCTGTACCTTTCCATTTCTGCGTTATAATCCAAAAGCTGGCTTAATCCACCATCCTGAAGATTATCCTTTTGTAAGAGCGACACATCTGCGTTCTGTCCGTTTTCAATGCAAAGCGCATTGTTTATGTTAGACATGGCTGAGGAGCGGTTGTCAGCGTTTAGGAGGAGAGAGCGAGGTTACAGCGGCCTTTGTCAAACTGAAGCTGGTTACCAACAATGTGTTACCATCCTGGTTTATCTTCTCCAGTGCTAAAAGCAAAAGAAAAAACAAAACAAAAAATAAGAAAAAACAACAGTTAAACATAAAAGAGGCATTTTTTCTTTCCACTCTAATCACGTTTCATTTCTATGCTTCAACTTTTCTCTGGACACAACAGCTGAACATTTGAAGAATACTCTGGCACATTGTTTACGCGCTGAGGTTTCATAATGGAACTATCACAAATAGTCAGGACTGATCTTCATCTGGCGACAGCAACGTGATAGCTGTGACAGACCAGCATGTCATTATTATAATGGGGAGGAGAATTAGCATGCTTCAAAAAATGCCACAATTTTAAGATATTTTTTCACGTCTTGTCAGGGTATTCTTACATATTTTCATGAAAATCCAATCAGCTTCTGCACAGAATGAAAAAAAATACACACGGGTGCATTTCATCAGAACAAAAAGATGTGATATTCAATTCAAAATATTGCTTTAAAAAAAAAAAAAAAAAGTTAGACAGGAGCCTCACCAGCAGTCAGATTAGCTTCAAAAACACAAATGTTTACCTCAGGCCTGCGATATACATCTTTAAAAATAACCTGCTGAGGAGCATAGTTTAATCTTTTCTAATTTCTTGATTTTCTCTGTAACGTTACTAATAATGGAGGCAGCTCGTCCGTGTAAACAAGCCTCTGTCCGGCCTCTTAGGAGCAGCAGGTATTCCTTCATGGCCGCCTCTATTACATTTACTCAGTGACAGCCGCTGGTGAATTTACAACCAGATCATGGACCAGACCAACTACAGTGTCAGCTGCCTCAGGATGGGGCCGTGTGTGTGTGTGTGTGTGTGTAGGTGTAGGTGTGTGTGTGTGTGTGTGTGTGTGTGTTGGAGGGTGGTGGTGGAGGTGGGGGTGCTCCATTTCCTCTCTCTCCCTCCACCAGTCTGTCTGGATTTGGTTTCCACAGATAAAAGCCCATTAGACACATCTCCCCCTACTTCCATTACCTTTTTCTGGGCTTTCTCTCTTAATTGCCAAAGCTGATCCATTGCTGGAACACTAAAGCATTTCAAATCACTTCCATGGTGCTACCCAGCAGCTGTCTTGAAAAGAATGAATTATAAATATGCACACATGGAAATGGAGCGAGATCGTACTGGGTGGCAGTATTTAAGTCTTGCTGAAGTGCATCGCCTTCTTAAGCTGGCAAATATTTGCCTTTCTAACAAAAAAAAAAACACCAAATTATCCAGATAATCCACTCTCAATGGCTGAAATCAAATTTTTGCAAAAAGTGTTGAAGTCTCAGTGCACATTGTGGCATAATTTCTTTGAAATTTAGATTTCGATGGCACATGTGAAACCAAGAGTCTTAAATCCAACCATCCCCTTCTGAGATCCGGAGGTTCAATGTCGATGTGGCATCCAAAACAAGCAGCAGCCACCCGTAAACAAAACCTCCTTGGCTTAATGATCAGCCCTCCTCAGGGTCATTATTACTTAATCAATTCACCCCTGGAGCGAAATACGCAGCCCAAAGGCAATCAAGTCACGGACATTGATTTTGCAGCCTGTAAACAAAGTTTAGAGAGACAGAAATGTTCAATACTTGGGAGAGGGAGAGGAGGGGAGAGGAGAAAGAGAGAGAGAGAGAGGGAGAGAGGTGGAGAGGAGACCGAAGAAAGAAAAGTAAAAAAAAAAAAAAAAAGCCACGTCCGATGACGAACCATTGTGCCGCCGCTGCTGCTGCACAACGATGCCATTAATTACAGCTCTGTGGCAGACATTCAGATCAAAGGTCATGCATAGATAATCCAGAGAGGGGGAAGGAGAGGTGCAACAGTGCAAATAAGAAATAAAAGAAAAATTAATCTGACTCTGGCGGGGATCACTTGGGCTGCAACGCGAGGGGGGAAAAAGACGCATGCAAGTGGACGCCAAAACATGGATGGACACAGAGAGAGAGAGCATCTACCTACCAGGTTCCCGTTGAGAAGAGCTCCCAAGATGCTACCAGCCTGCGACCATGTAACGGCACATTACTGCGAGGCGATGCGTGTTGGGGGGCGCTGAGAAAGAAAAAAAATATAATAATTGCAAAGACGCGGAGAAGACGCGCAGACAGAAGCAGCCGGAGGAGAGCGGGGCGACTGAGTGTGTGCGCTCAAAACAAAAGGATCATTTTTATCGACTTTCTTGTCACGTTAGAGAGAAAAAAGTACCGCAAATGAGCCAAAAGAGGACCGAAAAGGGAAGGGGGAGGGAGAAGAACTAGACCTGGAGGGGGTTAAAAATGTGAAAATTCAAATCGCAGAGGGTGTTTTTGGTGGAGGTGCTTCCTCTCCGCTTGATCCGGGGGCTGTATTGTGCGTCTCCGCTCGGTCCGTGTCTCCTGTCGCTGTGTGTGGCTGATTGGTGCTGAGGTGAGGAAGCAGGGATGTGGACACCTACTGATCATTGGCTGGAAATTACTATAGAAACACTCGGGAGGTGGGAGGGATGGATGGCTCAGGGCGCCCTACAGGGAGAGGAGGGAGAGAGAGAGAAAAAAAAAACATCTTCGGGAAATATCTTGCGCCCTCGCAGTTGGCCTCTTTGGCACACACAGAAAAATAAATAAATAAAAGGAAATATTTCATGACGAGACATTTACAGAGGAAGGGGAAGGGGGGTTGTCATTTGTCAGACGCGTCTTTTAATAAGGATGGGGGGGGAAAGTTGTCAAATTAATTTGAATGGAGCTGAGCTGTGATTAAGATAAAATGCCTCCGCCGGCTTGTTTCCCCTCCTCTTTCACTCTCTCTCTCTCCGTCCAGCGACAGCAGCCATAATTACTGAGACCTCGGGGATTCATCACATTAGAAAATCCCGCCTGCTGGCCACCCAAGCCCACAGCTCCCACTGACAACACGGACTCGCGTGGCCACATTTATCCCACGAGTCTCCATGTGTGTGACACTCAAGCTCTGGGTTGAAATCATGACCAGATCCCCCTTCCAGCTCTGCATTTAGTCCATATTAAGCTCCAGTGTGTGGAGTTTAGAAACAAACATTCTCCTCTGCAACTGAGCTCTTGGTATAACTATTAATTATTAAAATGAGAAAAATGAGCCACACTACAAACTTTACAGCAGAGGTGCCAAACTCATTTTAGTTCAGGGGCCACATTCAGCCCATTTTGATCTTAAGTGAGCAGAAAAATCACAGAACACCTATAAATAGCCACAACTCCAAATGTTTTCCTTTGTTTTAGTGCAACAAAGTTCACATTTAAGGAATTATCTTTTTACAAAACATCATGAACAACCTGAAGTTTCTTAAGAAAAATAAGCTCAATTTCAACAACATTATGCCTCAGTTTATCATTTAGACATTACAACTTATAGATCACTGTTTATCTACAAAGGCACAAAACATTTAGCCACAGGTATCTGGAACTGAATGATATAGTATTTTACTTTTATGATCAAAATGACAAAAGTCAGATGAAAAAAGACAAAGAACAACTTAAAGCAAGACAAAATACTCTAAAAATGAGACACAAAATGACAAATAATGAGACAAACGACATGAAACAAAACAACTAAGAGAAAAAAATGAGACAAAAAAGTTACAAAGTAGTAAAAAATATG
The DNA here is from genome assembly GCA_027123335.1 of Amphiprion clarkii. Lineage (NCBI taxonomy): Eukaryota > Metazoa > Chordata > Actinopteri > Pomacentridae > Amphiprion > Amphiprion clarkii. The sequence goes on from CM049568.1 coordinate 25,759,940, forward strand.
GGCAAGCGACACAAACGAGACAAAAGAAGACACAAAATGCCAAAAACAATACACAGAACAACAAATAAAATGACAGAAATAAGACGAAAAACACAAGCGAGACAAAAAGGAAACACAAAATGACAAAAATGAGAAACAAAACGACAAAAACATGAGACAAACAACAAAAGTCAGACAGAAAAAGACAAAAAAACTACAAAAACAAGACAAAATATTATAAAAATGAGACAAAACGACAAAAGAACAGTGAACAATCCAGTATTTTACTTTGATCAAAACAATTTGTTATGATCTAGAAACTAAGTTAAGTCAATGTCTTCTCTGTAATTTTTACACTTTACAAAGTCATCCAGTGGGCTGGATTAGACCCTCTGGAGGGCCGGTTTTGGTCCGTGGGCTGCATGTTTGACATCCCTGATTTACAATAAAACAGCAGGAACATAAACTCACTGGAATATTTGTATGTAAGGTGTCACTATTTGCTTTATTAATGCCCGATAAATCATTTGCTTGATAGTTTTGAACATCTAGTGGCCAGATGGTGCAGAGTTTTCACAAGCTGGTCCAAAAAAGCTATTAATGGAAACAACTTGTACGCTCATGATAAAGTGTGTCTTATTAGAATGCAGGTTCTTCAACTTATCAGTTTTCTCATATTCTCACTTCACATGCAGAATATTTGCTCAATTAACCATCAGTCAGAAAAAAATGTTTAAGTTCCTAAAATGACATCTCCAAAATGACTTGCTTGTCTGACCAATGATCCAAAACCAAAATATATTATATTTATGGTCATAGAAGATCAAGAAACCCATAACCCAGTTCATATCTGGGTCAAAAACAAAAACTTAAATGTACAAATTTTATTCCAAAGTCTTTGTTTTAAAGATGTTCTAATATTAGAGTTGTTGTTAAAGAGGTTATTAAAGAGCCTTTAAGTTGTGACTATTGGCTTTATCATTGGTAAGTAAATCATTTGGGACTGTTTGTTTGGTTATTTTAAAAATAAATAATTTTTAAATACATTTTTAAATTCAGTCAGGTATGTTGTTGATAAATTACACACACACACACACACACACACACACACACACACACACACACACACACACACACACACACACACACACACACACACACACACACACACACACACACACACACACACACACACACACACACACACACACACACACACACACACACACACAGTGGTTAGATGAAGTTTTCAAAAACTGGCCTAAAAGTCCATTATGACTGACATTAGTTACAACTTGTCTTGCCTTACTAGAATGTGGAGCTGCAATTTGCCATTATTCTCACCATCTGTTAAGATGTAGAGACAATGCTAAATTAACCATCAGAGTGAAAAATGTACAAGCTCACAAGAAACTTCCCAGACCATAATTTGACATCCCCAAAATGACTTGTTTTGTCTGACCAATGATCCAAAACCCAAAGACTCAATTTACTGCCATAGAAGATTAAGAAACCTAGAAAATATTCATGGTTGGGTCAAAATCTGAAACTTAAACCAGCAAATCTGCTGTGTTTTTGCTTAAAAACTGATATATTGTTGCCAAATATTTTCTGACAATCAAGTGTCTTTGAGGGTTGTCATTACTGGTGTAAATTAAAGTTAATAAACGATGTGTTGTTTGGTTGTTTCAAATGTAAATAAGTCACTCTTCAGGAGCTTTAATTTAAGGAGTATGTTGTTTATAATCTATTATCTATAAACTAGTGACATGGTGGTGTATAGCATTTACTACCTGGCCCGAAAGTTGCTCTGTTAAGATGCAGAATATTTGCTCAATTAACTACTAGAGAGTCAGAAAATAGGAGAAAACTCTCCATTATGGGTTTCCAGACCCCAAGATGACTTCTTCAGATTATTTGTTTTGTCTGACCAATGATCCCAAACCCAAAGATATTCAACTAACCATCATAAAAGACTATGAAACCCTGCAAAAGTTCATATTTCGGTCAAAAACAGAAACTCAAACCAGAAATTTTTTTTGTGTTTTTGTTAAAAAGTTAAATGGACTAGCAGATTTCGATGACATTTTCAGGGAAGGTCAGAAATGACAAAAGGACCAAATGATTAGATTTTGGCAGTGGTGTGGCTTATAGTCTGGATCCATGGATTTGTTAACAATTTCTTTATCATCGGGAGATAGCGACATGGCGTCACTGTAACTATGACAAGTGAACACTACGTCAGCTGCCTGCTAACGATCACATGATTGTGATCCTACTACAAATTGACCGTTATGAACTTATCAGGACTTATCCGACGGAAATGATACAAGGAACAATTGATTAAATTGTGGGGGTGTTTCTGAGTCCCATCAATTCCCGCTGCCCGCAACAAATTTGGTCACACAATTCAGTATCCGTACATAACGTACACATGCATAACACACGCTTGTGCTCAGCGCAAGATCATTTTGTTTGTGGGTGCATCTATAGTAAATGACCACATTGCCGTGATTTCTGATCATCAATAACTAATAAACAAATGCTGCATTTCTGACAATGCCTTATGAGGGAATGAACAGCCTTGGTGGAGTACTGCGCTCTCTGAGGGCTTTTCTTATTTCTCAATCTAACCGTCTTTCTTTCTATTTGAGAGTAAGAAAAATGTCCATTATAAATTTCCAGACTCCAAAGTGACGTCTTCAAATGATGTCCTCTTGAATTATTCGTTTTGTCTGACCAATGATCCACATCCCAACTATCATACTATCACAAAAGATTATGAAACCCTGGAAAAATTCAAATATGGGTCAAAATTTGCAACTCAAACCAGCAGATCTCTTTTGCTTTTGTTCAAAAACTGCCATGTTTCCTGCCAGAGTTGTTTCCGAATAGTTTTCTGTTGATCGATTAATCAGCAAACTGATTAATCACTTGGGCTCTGTTTGACATTTCACTTAAAATGGCGTCAAGCCACAGAGGAATAAACAATCCCTGTGTTGCTTCTACTTTAAGACAGGCTTATGTGTGAGTAAACAAACTGACAGCGACACTGACACATTTCTAAGTCATACAGCCCTTCCAGGTGAGCTGTGTGACACAGGCCTATAGGCTGCTAAGGGCTACACTTTGATGAATTTATTTAGAGCTGGCAATGGATGGGACTGAGAAGAAGCAGACTTTGACGGTAAATGTTGAACAATTATATGCAAATTTTATTTTAGAATTTGTTTAAAAGTAATATTTGGGTTGCAGGAAATAATTTGCAGTGGAGATTCAAGTGTCTTAACATCCTGATTGTTAAAGTATAAAACACCCATGAACAAAATGTTTAAAGAGGAGTTCATATCTGCTGTTTAATTGCAAAATAGAGTGAATACACAATGCTGGCTATATGCTTTAATGGATGGCTTGATGGAATTGATAGTCATAAACAATCTGGCCTGTTTTTCTTTATGTGTTTTTTTTGTGCTTGAGTCGCTGCCTCGTCTATAAAACACTGTGTGACAAACCTCAAACTCTCCAACTCTTGTGTCAAATCATCACCTCTCAGTGGCTGTCAATCATGGACATGTTGAACTGTTTAGGTTTGGAGGGTGCAACAGATATTTCAATCAAATGAGAGAAAGCCCTAAACGGGATTTAAATGATTTACTCATCATAGTGTGCTCCGTAAGGAAAGGCTGAAGAAACATGTGACCCCGTGGTGACATCATCATTTTAAAGGGGTAGTTAAAGTGAAGATCCGAATTGATTTGATTGATTTGACCGATGATGAGCAGCAGAAAGACCCGTAAATGCCGGTTGTGATGAAAACCGCAGGCGAATGTGAGTGAAGGAGGGTCGCATCGATCTGAAACTGAAATGACATCTGACAGCAGCAGAGAAAGGAACGTTTCTAAAATCTGACACTGTCGAAAATTACTGGCTCGGAGACAGAGGTTGTGGCAGAATCTGATTGGTTTAACGGAGGAAAGAATGGCGTCAGTCAGCTGATGTGATGAGTTAAAAGAGGGAGGAGAAAGAGAGTGGCTGTAAATAAATAGCGCGAGCATGATGAAGACTTCTGGACTGAACTTTGTTTAAGTTTCATTCGTCCCAGCAGTCAGCAGTGGACGTGGTAAATGGACATCCTTAGAGAAATGGGCGAGTCTATCAACACAAGTGTGTGGTGTTTAGAAGATCGTGTTTGAAGTAGTAAAGCATCAATAGTTCTTCACCAAACCCCACAATCCACCGTCACCTTTAGGATGTGTAAGCCCTAATGTCCTGCATTTCTGTCACCTTTACTTCACCCAGTAATAAAAATTACAGTTTAACCACTACATTTTCTGTGTAGGCGCCTTTTCTTGGTCACTTTAATGAAGGTAAAATCATTATCAGAGTCGATATAACAAACTAGCAGACCCAGATTTTTGTCTGTTTTCAGTATTTGGAGAGTGTAAGGACTTCGGACAGATACACTACCATTCAAAAGTTTGGGGTCTCTCAGACAATTTCATGTTTTCCATGAAAACTCCCACTTTTATTCATGTGCTAACATAACTGCACAAGGGTTTTCTAATCATCAATTAGCCTTTCAACACCATTAGCTAATACAATGTAGCATTAGAACACAGGAGTGATGGTTGCTGGAAATGTTCCTCTGTATCCCTATGTAGATATTCCATTAAAAATGTGCTGTTTCCAGCTAGAATAGTCATTTATCACATTGACAATGTCTAGACTGTATTTATGATTCATTTAATGTTATCTTCACTGAAAAAAACTGCTTTTATTTAAAAAATAAGGACATTTCTAAGCGACCGCAAACTTTTGAACGATAGTTTTTGTTTTGAAATTTACCATCTTTTTCACATGCAGACATATGAAAGACAGTTAGAAAATCATCATTTGTCAATTCTTTACAAACCATTGTAACTTTGTCTTTATCACAATGCTGTCATCAGATATTCAACATACTACACTGCCTGTCCAAAAAAACATTGCACACTGTTTCATTGGACTGCCTTTAGCTCTGAGAATGACACATATTCACCGTGGAATCGTTTCGATAAGCTTCTACAATGTCACAGCATTTATTTCTGTCCAGAGTTGCGTAAATTTTCTACCAAGATCTTGTATTGATGATGGGAGAGTTGGAACGCTGCACAAAATCTCCTCCAGAACATCCCAAAGATTCTCAGTGGGGCTGAGGTCTGGACTCTGTGGAGGACAATCCATGTGTGAAAATGACGTCTCATGCTCCCTGATCCACTCATTCTCAATGTGAGCCCCATGAATCCTGGCATCATCATCTTGGAACATGTCCATGTCATCAGGGAAGAAAAACTCCACTGATGGAAAGACCTGGTCATTCAGTATATTCAGGTAGTCAGCTGACCTCATTCTTTGGGAACATAATGTTGCTGAACCTGACCAACCCCAGATCATAACCCTAACCCCCACAGGCTGGTAGACACTAGACATGATGAGTGCATCACTTCATCCGCCTCTCTTCTTCTTCTTCTTCCTCAAAGATGATGGTTCACCACTATCCTTCAGGTTTTAATAATGTGTTGGACAGTTCTTAACGTGGTTTTAGTAGTTTCAGAAATCTCGTTTTCTTTGCTTGATGCAGGCCAATAATTTGACCTGTCTGACACAGATTAACATCCTTTCCATGACCACAGGATATGTCTTCCAACATGGTTGTTTAAGAAATGAGAAGCTCCTCACTGCATCAGCTAGGGTTAAATAAGTTGTTTCCAGCTGAAACATATTCATCATATGAAGTAATTATTCAATGGAAGGCTCTTACCTATTTGCTTAGTTAAATCCAAGTGGCGACTTTTTTGTTGTTTTTTGGACAGGCAGTGTATTAACCATGCATATAAACAGCTATTTTCTTAAACTGATTACTGACTAAAGTCACTTTATCAATATTGAATTGTAGACTCAAATATCTATCTAGTGCAGCCTGGCCAGCTTTAAAACCCCACAGTAATAGTGGTGATGTTTGCTTTATTTTCTTCTCCTACTTATGGTCTCTGCCTGTTTTCACTTCTTTGGTCCATAAACAGACACATATAAAAAAAAAAATAAATAAATCTTTCGACCCAACTTTCATCCCATTCACCCAGCGGTATGTTTCATCCAATTTATATGAATCATTTCCTTGTCTCTTTGTGCGATCAGTCTTGTAGTGTCCTTTTCACATGGCTTTAAACCGCGTGCTGTTTTGACACAACAAAAAGCGCATCTGACAGAAAAAATTTCTTGGCATTTGCCCAAAAAATAATGATCAATCAGACCTTGTGTTCTTCGACACGAGACGGGACTGACAGTTACATGTGAAAAAGAAGAAAGAAGGAAATAAATAAAAGCGCCAGTCTTGCAGCGTTATTTTCGACAGCGTTCTCTGTATCAGACCCTGTGCATCTGCGTGTGGAAGCTCCCCTCTCTCTGAGAATCATTTTATCTTCCGGGCGATAATAGCCCCCGAGGGAAATCTGCCTAGGTGGTCCTAACCTCCGTCTGCAGAGCCATGACAGTATGCGGGTCTCTAGCGGTGGGAGGTATGAACCTACGTGGCAGGCCTTTGTTCCTATCTGTGTGCTCCAGCGTCGCTCCCCGTGCGGCTGCTCCTCCCCCCGTTTCGCCGGGCTTTCAACTAAACTCGGAGGACTAATTAATAACCGCGACCCTCGACTTTAATGTAGCCCGCGTTCCGTCGACGGGAACGGAATCACGCGGGAGAAAAGTCATAAGACATGGGTGTTTGAGGATTGATGGTGTGAATCCATTGATTCATCTGTCTCAATTTGATGTGAGCGCCGGGCTCACAAAGACAGCAGCGATACAGGAGATGTAGAAATGTCCAGCTGCATTTTCTCCTGCTGCAAAATCAGAACAATCCTGCATATCAGCCTGAATTGATAAAATTGAAAAATGTTAAGTTCTGGTCGTGGAAATAAGGATCTGGTGGAGGACTACTGCGCTTGTTAATTGGAACATACTATACCTCACTCTTGTTTGGGGTCTAAAACAGGGGTGTCAAACTAATTTAGTTCAGGGCACCACATTCAGCCCAATTTAATCTGAAGTGGGTAAAATCAGAGCATAAATAACCTATAAATAATTATTTTTCACCCCCTTTTTTTAATGCAAAAAAGGTACATTCTGAAAATGTTCACATTTAAGGAATTATCTTTTTTACAAAACATCATGAACAACCTGAAATTTCTTCAGAAAAATAAAATAAATTTTAACAACATTATGCTTCAGTTTATCATTTACTCATTACAATTTGCAGATCACAGAGTGTCTACAAAGGCACACAACATTCAGTCAAAGGTATCTATATAGTATTTTATGTTATGATCAAAATGACAAGCCAGACAAAAAAGACAAAATATTACAAAAATGAGACGCGAAATGACAAAAGAAGAGACAAAAAATGAAAAAAAAATGTTATAAAGCGAAAAAAATTACACAAATGATACAAACGAGACAAAGTTGGCATGTTTGATACCCCTGGTCTAAAACTTGCAGGATGTATAGATTTTTTGTACAAAAGCAGAGAAAACCACAACAGAGTCACCGCTGTTTCCCCCGAGGAATTACGGAAAAAAACAACAAAAAAAACTGACCAGAAAGAAGACGGGGCTCGACTGTGTCTTGTGGAGGTGTTTCTGATGGACTAACACAGACTGTTATGGTAAACAGCATTCCTCTGAGGCCTTTAAAGCATGAAGAGAAGGACATAGACAGGAAGAGAGTCTAACTGAGGGACAGAGAGAGAGAGAGGGAAGGGTAGAGCAACTTGGGAAAATAAACACTATGAGATTATGGGTTTGGCACAGTGTAGCAGCAACCTTGGCAGCATTTATTTCGAAACCAGCCTCATTTCCTCCTGCAGCCTGTAATGTATAGTGCCCTCACCTTGCACGCATTAGCCTTCCGCTGTGATTTGATGTGTATCACCCAGTTTTGCACCGCTCTCCTCCGATACATCCGAGTGATTCCTCCTCCCTTTGCCATTGCCTGCTAATTGGAGTGTATAGAGCACCCTTAATTATCCTGTTAGTAGCTCTGCGAAAAGAAAGCCAACTCCTGGCACACAGTCTGCTGCAGATGACAGCATCTACGCACAATCGCTTCCACAGAAAACCTCAAGTAACCTGTGGATAGAAAAATCTTCATGTGGGCTACGTGACTGAAATTTTGCACTCGAGATTGTAGATGTGTCTGCTTTTAAAACTTTCTTCAGGCAGGAGGAATGGCACTGGAGATTTCTCTTATTTAACTACTTCTGGTTTGTTATGCTTGTTTTTAAATTTAGCACGTTGAGCACCTGCATATGTAAGACTTACATTCCCTCTACTGATTAGTCCATCCCTCTACATGACTATATTACTCAAAGATGTGTGTTTTTTTCAAGCTTAGAATCTCTGACACACTGGAAATAAAAAAGCCAAAAAAAACAACAACTTTAGAGCAACCAGAGCAGCAACACATGGACCAAATCCATAAAACATTTATTGGAATGTGTTTAAGTCTATTGATCAGTTGCCCTCATGTATGTAGAAGTGGACCTACAACAATGTAAAAACTCAGTCAACTAACAGTAACAGTACTCATTGTGCCAAAAAAATGGATGTCTGTGCATGTTATTTTACATGATATTGTTGAACTGATAATGCTAGCTAACAGCTGCACCTCATTATCATTCTGCAGACAAAATGCGCTGGCTTGTTTGCATTTCTTTAAATCAGTCACTGTTGTACAGGGCAGAGCTACACCGAGGATGCAGCAACAGTTCTCCTGCAAAATAGTGACAGGTGAAATTGTTGTGGTTGAACATTTGCATGCAAGAAGGCAAGCACTGTCTTTAAAATGACTAATTACCTGGAAAATAGCATCCAGGGCTGCCTTACCGCATAATCCAAATCTTCTGCAAAAAACACTGAAATTTCCAGCGTGGCAAGTTGCTGCTTGAGGGTTATTACTCTGCCAAGGAACGCGGTGGAGTTATGTGACGATTGGCGTTGGTTTGTCTGTTAGCAACATTACTCAAAAATGGACAAATGGATTTGGATGTAATTTTCAGGGAAGGTCAGAAATGACACAAGAACCAAGTGATTTTGTCACTGATGCAGCTTATAGTCTGGATCCATGGATTTGTTAAAGATTTCTGTATCATTGTGGGATAGCGGCACGGCGTCACTGTAACTATGACAAGTGAGCTGCCTGCTGACAAGCACATGATTGCGATCCAATTCAACTGCTGCAGACCACAGATTTTTTAAAAGATTTCATCCATCGGAAATCATGCAATGACTGAGCAGCCTTGGTGGAGTACTGCGCTCTCTGAGTGCTTTTCTTGTTTTCTAAAAACAGTAACATGCAGATATTGGAAGATTGGAGAAAGTTGTGTGAAATCCGTGAAAATAGCTGCACTTTAAACGCAGTCTACATCCAGTGAGTTACACTAAGGTGGAGCTAGTTACTCCGACAAGGAACATGGTGGAGTTATGTGATGATCAGACTTGGTTTGTCTGTCTGTCTGTTCGCAACACTACTCAAAAACAGAATAACAGATTTGGATGAAGGGAAGGTCAGAAATGATACAAGGACCAAGTCATTATATTTTGGCAGTGATGCGGCTCATAGTCTGGATCCATGGATTTGTTAAAGATTTCTGTATCATTGCCAGATAGCGGCACAGTGCCACTGTAACTATGACAACTGAACACTATGTGAGCTGCCTGCTGACGATCACATGATTGTGATCCTACTACAAATCAACCGCTGAGGACGTATCAGGACTTATCCATAGGAAATGATACAAGCAAAAATTGATTAAATTGTGGGGGTGTTTCTGAGTCCCATCAATTCCCGCCGCCTGCTACATATTTAGGTCATGCGATTCGGTATCTGTACATAACGCACACATGCATAACACAGGTCTGTGCTCAGCGTAAGGTCATTTTCTTTGTGGATACATCTATATTAAATGGCCACATTCTATGTTGCAGTGATTTCTGACGATCAATAACTAATAAACAAATGCTACATTTCTGACAGTGCCTTATGAGGGAATGAACAGCCTTGGTGAAGTACTGCGCTCTCTGAGTGCTTTTCTAGTTTTATGTATTTGATATGATGTTTGGTAAATTAAGACCAACCAGTCTTCACACTTCATGGATTTAACACTATATAAAACCTTTATCTGAACAGTAAACAGTTGAAATGACAATATTTCCTTCTGAAATGTCAAATATGTAAGTAAAATAGAAAAGAAATTGATCAACTTAAAATAAGGTTCCCGGACTACGAAATTTTCAGTTTTATGCAGCAAATGTTCAATAATTTTCCTTAACTGTTACTCAATAAATTTTAAAATAAATAATTTCAAAAAGAGTTGTGGGTCTTTTAATATTTCTTATTTTATCTGTCTTTAGATAAATTATTTATCTATCTCTTTTATCTGAAAAATGTCATTGTTTATTTAAAAACTGGCCACTGGCCTCCTGTCATTTAGCAAAAGTGGCCCCCAGGCAAAGCAAGTTGAGTATCTCTGCCCTGGGCTATTTTTTTAAAACTTCCAACTGGAAAAATATCTCCTTATTCAGTAACAGCTACAACACTGTGAGGTCTAAATGAACAATCATGGGCTCTATGGATAAGAGACGCTTTAGACATTTCGAAATACGACAATGGATGACTCAAATGGGGATTTTTATTTCCACCTAATCAAAACTTTCTATTATCACCGTGAGGCTGTAACACTGTGATGTTATTGGATCAGTTTGAAATATTTTCAAACAGAAAATGAATTAAAAAATGAAGCATAACCAATGCTACAAGCATCAAACAGTTGAATGCACAGAGCATGCAATGGTCCCATGCTGTAATATGTGCAAGCAGTAACTGTCCAGAGTCAGGATGTCGAGTGACACCACACCATCAACAGTGGTTTGACAGTGTTACACACATTTTTATGACGTGTGGCAGGTGTGCGATTGCAATTTCTCCACGGACCTTTAAGTGGAGCAGAGATCGATCGCATTCTGTGTCAGCCAGCAGCCAGGATGAGCCAACCTTCATGCAGAGGATCATCACTAATGATGAGAATTGGGTATGCAGCTACCACCGAGAGAAGAAAAAGCAGTTTTCACAGGGGAAAAATTTGTAGTTTCATACAAAAACTACTTCTGGAAAATGAAATTGTACACTAAAGACGACGTGTCAGGTCAGAAGTGCACCAGGGGCGTATTTGCTGTTTTTTGGGGCTTTTTTTTCCAACATCAAGGCCCCATTTACACGACAACATTTCACTCGAAAACACAAAAGTATTTCCTTTGCCTTGTTGGGTTTACATGACAATGAAGTCAAAGAAATTTGCATTTACATTGGAACACTGGAAGGACTGAAAACGCTGCGGTGTGCATGCCAGGCCGGTAGTCGGTGATATAACTTTGTAGAGGCACATCCCATGTGTCCACTGCCCAGGGGTGGACTGGCCTTTTGGCATACCGGGCACTGTCTCGGTGGGCCGGTGTGTAGTGGTGGCCAGTCTACAGGTTTCCTTCCCCCAAATTCTTTTTACTTTTTTCTTTACTGTTTTCCATCAGTAAATTTGTCCTCTTGGTCAACAGTGACAGCTACCTAAATATCTAGCTTCTACTCCTGAGAAAAAGCTAACATTAGCATGGATTAGCAACCCTGTTACTATGATTAGAGTAGGATTAGCAAACAATGAATAAAACATGGAATAAAAATGGTACCATTGATGCGTAAGCTGAACCAATCAAGCCTTTGATAGTTTATTACCTATTATTGATGAATATGGAGCAGAAAACTGAAAGAGATAAGGTTTATTTTTCAAAAATTTTGAAGCCCAAATGTCCTCCAATTCTGGAATGACCCAGCCGCGTATATATTGAATGCACCTTCGCTGATTGTAGTAATGGTGCAACAAATGCGCACTTTTCTGAAGGAGATTCAATAAATTCAGTAGACTCGGCAGCACAAGCCCAACATGGTAGTCTGCCATTATTACTGTTGTCATGCAGTTCGTGCAACTAGAATAAAAGCATAATGCACAAAGCAAAGCGTGACTTCAATGTTCTCACTGGAAACCCTGGCTACTCGTTCACACAGCGACAGCGGTCATTGTGTTTGAGAAAAATTCCACCCTGGAGGCCATATTCAAAGCTTACCATTTTAGGTTGTCTAAAATGCTGGTTCTGTATAAACGGGAGTCTGCAATGCAACAAAACCTAGCATTTCATCCTAAAACCGTTGTCGTGTAAACTGGCCCTAAAAGCGTCTGAGGTTAAACATTTGCCATGAATGACCTGACCTGTGGCGTGTGGCTGTGCCAATGGACTGCACACCCAGCCACAGTGTGGTGACTATGCATGGATCGTTTTGGCCACCACAACACAACTGCTGCTATCTACCCGTCCCATTCACCAGATATTGCTCCCTGTGCCTTCCATCACTCATCCTCAACATAAATTGAATGTGAATAATCACTATTTTGACAAAGTTTAGTGCTCATTGCAGATGGCGCTTCACTATATATGACTGCAGGCAGCATCAGCTGCATTGCAGAGGCTGGGGGCGTTTCATGACTGCAAGGATACTTCAGGATGGTGGCCAAATTGAAATAAGATGCTGGTTGTGATTTCTACAGACAGTCTTGGAACTTTTTGATCAGCTCTTGTATTAGTGCTAGGCGTCTATTGTCGTGAATGTGCTACATATAGCAATCAAAGATAGAAAAGTTTGTTTTGTTTTGTTTTTTTTTTTTTAAAAAAAGCACTTTTACTGCATTTCTTGTATGAATGGCACGATACAAATAAAGATTTTTGTGCACACAGTACATTCACTTAGTTACTTTCACCACAAGGACACCATGAATGTAGGTGACTTGATTCTTTAGCTGACATTAATGACTGATTCCTGACATTCTTTATAACGCTAATGACACACCAAATTCTTTCTCTGAAAAAGCTCACTAAATTAAGATCTTTAGAACTGATTTTTTAGATGAACAAAACAACCACTCATAGTAGAATAAGAACACAGACGTGCATTTTAGATGAGGAGAGTAGATGTGTTGGTGGTTCAGGTGCACATCTGTGTTTTAATTGGCTGTGTCAGAGACAGGGTGGAAGAACAGAGTTGCAGAGGACGGCAGCCATCAGCAGGAATTAAAGGCCACTGCAGGTTACGACCCCCAATCAATACCAGCTCTAACCTGTCACAGGCAGTCCTACTACATGAATGTAAACACTGTGACAATAATGATCCCTCTTCCCTCTCCTCAGTGTCACAAGGTATTCAATTGACCAGAGACAAGCAGGGCTGTAACCAAGGTGTTAGGCGGTTAGGTGACAATTAAATGTTAAACCTGTGCTCCGATAGAAATCAAACTAATATCAAATGGCATTGAACATTCTCTTATTGTGGCAGTTGTAAGATAAGTCTCACTGCAACAAATACTTGCTCTCATAAAAGGGTTATATATTTACTAGGTTGCAGAACTTTCATATTTTTATGAATTTGAGTTTGACACACCAATTAGCTGAAAGCTTACAACCACCATACCGATGAAACTAATTACGCGGATTGTCTCGACTATGATATATTACACTGCCCATCCAAAAAAAAGTTGCACACTGTAATATTTTGTTTGACCACCTTTCGCTTTGAGAACGACACACATTCACCGTGGCATAATTTCGACAAGGCTCTGCAATGTCACAGCATTTATTTCTATCCAGAGTTGCATTCATTTTTGACCAAGATCTTAACTGATGGTGGAACAGTCGGACCGCTGCACAAAATCTTCTCCAGCACATCCCAAAGATTCTCAATTTAGCTGAGGTCTGGACTCTGTGGAGGACAATCCATATGTGAAAATGACATGTCTTGCTCCCTGAATCACTCATTCATAATGTGAGCCCCATGAATCCTGGCATCATCATCTTGGAACATGCCCATGCTATCAGGGTAGAAAAACTCCATTGATGGAAAGACCTGGTCATTCAGTATATTCAGGTAGTCAGCTGACCTCATTCTTTGGGAACATAATGTTGCTGAACCTGGACCTGGCCAACTGCAGCAACCCCAGATCATAGCACTTGTACATAGGCACTAGGCACCACTTTATCTGCCTCTCTTCTTACCCTGATGCGCCCATTACTTTGGAACAGGGTAAATCTGGACTCATCAGAGTACATGACAGACCACATTTGGTCCTTGAAGATGACGGTTCATCACTGTCCTTTAGGTTTTAAGAATGCATTGAACAGTTCTTAACCTGATTTTAATAGTTTCAGAAATCTTCTTAGTTGTTTTCTTTGCTTGATGCAGGCCAATAATTTGACACTTCTGAAAGAGATTAACATCCTTTCTACGACCACAGGATATGTCTTCCAACATGGTTGTTTAAGAAATGAGAAGCTCCTCACTGCATCAGCTAGGGTTAAATAAGTTGTTGCAGCTGAAACATATTCATCACTGCAGTAATTATTCAATGGAATGCTCTAACCTATTTGCTTAGTTAAATCCAAGTAGCGACTTTTTGTTTGGACAGGCAGTGTATCTGGTAAGTGAACAGTCAGTTTGTGGGGAGGTGTAAAGACCTTAGTGAATATGACAAGAGTCAAGTTGTCATGATTAGACAACTGGTCTCGCCAACCCTGTCCATTGTCTGAAGCAGTACAACAAGTGAACTAGAACTTGGAGCAATAGAAGATGTCCTGGTTACATTTCCTTTTACATCACACGGACAGCTGGATACATGAGAGCCATTTTTCTGGGTAAGTGATCAGGATGCATAGTGGAAAAAAGACAAGCTGGTTCAGTTCAGATAGGGTGATGCTCTGTTTAATGTTCTGCTGAGAAGTCCATTATTTATGGCGTCAATCCGGACGACCGTCAATGGAAAACCCAAGAACAACAAGTCTTATCAGTGGAGCTCCACAGTGCAGGATTTAGTGGCATCTAGCAGTGATGCTTTAGATGCAACAAAAACAATACCCTACCCTCAAGACCGTCTCTACAGCTGGTGTTTAGCTTGTTCACTCTGGGCCACCATAGACACATGATGCAACATGGCAGGCTCCATGGAAGAGGATCCTCTCCCAATACAGACACGATGGCTCGTTCTTAGCTAACAAAACCCCAACAATTCTTAATGTACACAGAATTATGAATACTGTATTCTATTTCTGCCAATACTTCCCCTTAAATCCTTCACACTGGACCTTTCAAGGAGCTGCTGCTAACATCTTGCCACTTGATGCCACAGGACACTTTCAGAGATTTTCAGAGGAGGTCAAGGAAGAGCTTGTCTCACATCTATTCATTTTTTGAGTCTGATAAATAGAACACAGACTTAACAAGTAACCTTGGTTGGGATTCAAACCCTGAATGTTGAGAATTTCTTTCGCCAGAGCCAATTTTCAACAGTTCTTCCAGGGAATTTATAACTTGCTGATCCACTGAGGCAGTTTTCTCAGTTTAAAACAAATTTTCAGTAAACAACAACCTGAACTTTCTTCAACTCCAAGTGTCTTCTTTTGTGAACCAGGATTGGGGACACTTTCGTTTTTGTGTTTATGTGTGCAAACACAGTTGCCGTGCTCATCTGTCAGTGCAGGCGAGCAAACAGCTTTGGCAAACACAAATATCTTTTTAAAGCACCTGGTAAGTCCATAGGTCACATTCAGGATGTGACTCCGTTTTAAGGGCTTCACACCACGCTGTGCTTGCACTCACACTTGTCAGATTTTCTCGAGAAAGTGCTCCCATCTGAACGTGACACTGTTGTATCACTGCTGCTGCCGTGATTCTACTTTTAGTTGTAAATGTTTGTTTACCTCATTTATATTTAATGTCGATAGTATATCTGCCATCCTAAATCTGGATTAACAGATATAAAGATTTCATTTACATCTGCTATTTACATGTAATCTGCATCTGTGTGGAAAATGTCGTCTGGTTCCTGATATCTGGGTGAGATTCGTAGACTAAGTATAACCTTGTGGTCTTGTAGGTGAAAGGAAGTGATGCTGCTTTGTGAGGTTTACTTATTTATTCATTGTTGAGCTAGTTTTTTTCCATAGATTTTTTAATTTTTAAAAACAGATCATTTCTTTGAAGAACTTGCTTGAGATCGCAGGAAGAGCTTAAAGTTGGTGAACTTCAACTTTCTGAGCAGTTTACTTTTCCTAAAAATTTGGCGAGACTGCTTTTGCATCTGGTTATTGTCACTCCGCCAAGGAACGCAGATTAGTTATGTGACGATCGACGTACATTTGTCCATCTGTTTGTCTGTTAGCAACATTACTCAAAAACAGACGGATTTGGATGAAATTTTCAGGGAAGGTCAGAAATCACTAACAGATTAGATTTTGGCAGTGATGCGGCTTACAATCTGGATGCACAGATTTGTTAAAGATTTCTGTATCATTGCAAGATAGCGGCGCGGCGTCACTGTAACTATGACAACCAGTGAACACTACGTCAGCTGCCTGCTGACGATCACATGATTGCGATTATATTACAAATCGGCAGCTGCAGACTTATCAGGACTTATCCATTGGAAATCATACAATGACTAAGCAGCCTTGGCGGACTACTGCGCTCTCTAAGTGCTTTTCTTGTTAGTTAAAGTTAGAAAGGGACTCAGAGAGCGCAGACTTCTAATAAGGCCAATGCTGGCTTTACAACCTAAACCAGTTCTTTCACCAATTTCATAAAATTCGGCCCGGTAGTTCTTGCGTCATCCTGCTGACAGATAAATACACAAACCATCCATCATCATTAGCGATACGCCACTTAATCCTCATTAGGGCTGCGGAGGGGCCAGGTGACTTAGGGTGAAGGTAGGGGACACCCTGGACAGGTCGCGAGTCTGTCACATTGCTACATATAGAGACAAACAATCACACTCACATTATCAATTAACCTCAGCATGTTTTTGGACTGTAGGAGGAAGTCGGAGAACCCCAAGAAAACCCACACTGCACAGGTGAAACTCCATGCAGAGAGAGGTAGCTTTTACTTGGAGTGAAAATAGAGATATTTATTCTGTGGTCTTAATTCAGACCAAAAGAAAAAAAAACACCCAGACTCTACACAACGTAACCTAGCACGATTGCTTGCAGGTGACACACTACTATCATGTCTCCTCATATTGTTGTCAGATGTAGGAGCCCAGGTTGATGTTTAGAAATAGCCATGCAAAAAAAAGAGATGTGAAAATTATGGCGTTAAGGATGAGAAGACAGAATGATATTTTTGTTTTTGAAGATGTGATCAATTTCTGTGAAATTGTTGTAATGGCATTTTACCACTACAGATATTTCCATCCATCCATTATCTATACACCACTTAATCCTCACTAGGGTCGCGGGGGGGCTGGAGCCTATCCCAGCTGACTCGGGCAAAGGCAGGGGACACCCTAGACAGGTCGCCAGTCTGTCGCAGGGCTACATACAGAGACAAACAATCACTCTCACATTCACACCTACGGGCAATTTAGAATGATCAATTAACCTCAGCATGTTTTTGGACTGTGGGAGGAAGCCGGAGTACCCGGAGAAAACCCACGTATGCACAGGGAGAACATGCAAACTCCATGCAGAAAGATCCCGGGAAAGCCGGGACGCGAACCAGGGATCTTCTCGCTGCAAGGCGAAAGTGCTAACCACTACGCCACTGTGCAGCCCCTACTACAGATATTTATTGTAGTGAATAAGACGTTAAGACCCATGAAACTGACCAATGTGAAAACATCATATCAAGGCATCAGCAGAATAATTGTGAAATTAACTGGACAAGACAAAAATAGCAGGTTTAAATCTGGTTATACAACAAAATTTTTATGTTATGTGTGCACAGTTCTAGAGTTTCTAGAGTTTATCACATCATTTATTCAGTCTTCCAGGACCCATATGTAAATTTTCCAAGTGAACCTCTACACCTTTGCTAATTTTGCAGTTTTGGAATGGATTAGGGTTAGATTTATATTTAGGTCCGAAAATAAATTTAGAACAGTCAGATCTAATTCTGTTCTTTTGTGCATTTAAGCTTAGGGGCCTCTTGGGAAGATTTTCTCCCATCTGCTGAGCTCATATTTTCAATGTTGCCCAGCATGTGGCCTGCTATCAGTTCTAACTGATGTCCAAGCATACATCACCGGTGGATAAATTACTCAGTTTTGGTCCACTAGTTTCTCCAGTGCACACAAGTTAAAGGTGCTTTAAGTGCAGCTAGTAATGCTTTTGGGTTTAGAGAATCAGACAGACAGGCAGGCAGCAGAGGCAGAATCATCACACACACAAACACACACTCCCTGACACTATCAAAGCCACTCATCACCGTGATCATTTTATCAATATTAGGTGAAATGAATACAACTTTTCATACTTCCTTCACAGTACTGTCAACCAGAACTACCTTCTATTTATCTGCTGACTCAACCTCTGAGCCGCAGCCTTGGCTTTGACAAAGTCCACAATGGAAGATGCTGAATCTGTCTCCTGCACAATAGCAGTGCAGAAATCAATGTAATAGAGCAAAACCGTCTTGAACAACTATGACAGTGAATGAGCTCTGTGTTGGGGGAACACGGAGCGCAACTCGCCAAAGTATCCATGACAGAGTGTGGAGAAGTCATTGTCTTTGATTGTACTATTTTAGAGGGGTGTGTTTACAAACAGAACTCCTATCTAAGTATTGTCAAGATGAGCTTTATTGTGGCAGAAACTCCCTTTTTTACAGAGTTTCGGCCAGGTAGCATGGTCCAGCTGGTACTGGTATAAATGATGCAGGAACATGTGGAAACATACAGAACAGCTGAGGACAACTCTCGCCAAAACTTATTCAGCCAATCCAAAGTATGAAAACAACCAGAGTTGCAACTTTTAGGTCTTCTTTATTGCTCAGACTTGGAATAACTTTTGACTTTTTGACCTACATGCTTGACATTTTGGCATGTTAGACATTGCGTTGAATACAATCCATATCTGAACCGCATGTTACACAAAAATGTGAACCGACTAAAAGGTCTTGGTTTGTTCAGGATATAGCAGCGGAGATTGTTTTTCTCTTTGCTTTATGTTCTTTTTTCCCCAAAGAGTACCATTCTGCTATTTTACTTTGTGCAGAGTGCATACACTGTACCAGTTGCTGGAGTTTGCTTACCAAATGAGTGCAAGTAGTTTCAAACTGAAGTAAAAATTAAATGTTATGTGACGATTGGCGTACATTTGTCCGTCTGCGCGTTTGGACGGATTTGGATGAAATTTTCAGGGAAGGTCAGAAATGACACAAGGACCAAGTGATTAGATTTTGGCAGTGATGCAGGTTATAGTCTGGATCCACAAATTTGTTAAAGATTTTTGTGTCATTGCGAGATAGCAGCACGGCGTCACTGTAACTATGACAACAAGTGAACACTATGTCAGCTGCCTGCTGACGATCACATGATTGTGATCCTACTACAAATCTTCAGACTTATCGGGACTTATCTGTCGGAGATGATACAAGGAACAATTGATTAAATTGTGGGGGTGTTTCTGAGTCCCATCAATTCCCGCTGCCCGCTACATATTTAGTTGATGCGATTCTGTATCTGTACATAACGTACACATGCATAACGCACACCTGTGCTCAGTGCACAGCTATGTTAAATGGTCATGTTCTATAGTGCCATGATCTCTGCCACAATTTTTTTCAAGATTTCAGCCATCACAAATGACACGACGACTGTGCAGCCTTAGCGGAGTACTGCGCTCTCTGAGTGCTTTTCTTGTTTGGTATTTAATAACATAAAAAATAGTTATAACTACATTCTACATTAACGTTTTCTGTTTTCTTTATCATTATATTTTTGCAAGGACTCAACAATCCTGGCACTGCAGGATTTCAGTATTCCACTTTCAATAACAGATTATTGCCATATGTGGTTGCCACCCTTTCACACTTACAACCTGGAAAATATGCAGCTGGACCAACCACGTGAAGCAGACCATGGTATGATGAAACTGTAAAACATCCCTGGTCAGACTCAGAGTTGAAATCCAGGTCAGACTCTGCTCCACTTGGTTTAAAAGTTCAGTGTGTAGCCCTACTTTGGTGTCACCCTCCGTTTAAAATGTCATCACCTGTTTCTCGGGGCAAATGTGACAGCGCATTAGACATTTCCATGAATTCTGTTCTTTAAAAAAGGGGCTCTGGTACTGGCAGGATGGATCTGGAATAACCTGCTCAAATATATCCTCCTAGGTTATGCATGTAAAAGGTGTGTTTCTTAGAGCCCTGATGGGTAAAAAACACCGAGCAGCTGCACTTTTACACCCCGTGTCAGTCATTCTGTGTGGCAGCAAAGCATAGAGGGAGGCATCCATAAAACAAACATGGTAGCAGCAGTGGAAGGGCAGAAGTGGCAGGATGGGAACTGCTGCCAGACACATTACAAGGAGCTCTAATGAGGGAGCCCACACTCTCACCCCCCGCCACCACAGAGGAACGCGAGGCGGGAATTAATTGTGAGGGCGATGATGGCGAGCGAGCTGAGGAGCAGGTCATTACTGCACGCCTCCTCCTGGAGCGCCGCGGGCAGAGCGTGGAACGCCACGCTACTTGCACAATTCCCATGATCCCACAGGAGGGGGAACAGATAGCAGGAGGGAAATGAAGGGGACACAGAGAGAGAGAGAGGAATAGAAAAATATCCTGGAAGAGGAGGCGGACAGCGTCCTTCTTGTTGGGCACAAAAAATAAAAAACACTGATTAGACATAACTATATCAATTATTTCTCTGCATCTTATTTTAAATATGACCATTTGCCACATGCCTTCCACTGCAGACTTGTTTTTGTTATTCTCCATCTTCTCCATGAAATCTGCTAATAATAAACAAGTAAAATGGAAAAGGAATGAGGTTTAATTTGTCCCTAAAGCTCCTTCTCCTGTCACATCTTCCATCTTCGTCACAGGATTTAAACTGCATTATGACATTGTGAGGTGGGCACTGTAGAAGACAAAAAAATACCATCTAAAAAAAATGCCCAATAATCAGATGCAAAAAGCAATGACAAAAATGATATTGCTAATTCCACACCTTCAAGTCAAAGAGGAAGCTGCAGGGGGAAAAAGCAGCTTTATATCAAAGGTAATGATCAGATTTTGTGGAGCTTCACTCTTCCAATCTGCATATGGTGTAATAACTGACTCTTTGTCATTTCTCTTTGTGTGGTTTGTCGCCCTTATGAAACCTGTGACATCAGATTGAATGCATTGGACACATTGCCCTCTAGTGGATATTTAATGTATGTATGTAATGTATATCACAGCCACAGCCCAAAGTGAGTCACACTAGAATTTCTGCTGCTATTATCCTGCTACAGCTAAAATTTAGCACCAGATGCTTAACTAGTAAGGTTGATTTAAATATTCATAAAATGCTTTTAGTTAGGAATTATAATGGTACCATACATTTGCACTGAAATACATTTATAGCAATAGACAAAAAAAAAGAAAAGAAAAAAGTGTCCTTCACCATTAGCCCCGTGTGACGGTGACAAACAGTGGCTCTGACTAATAAATGCACTCAAGAATGACACTGATGATGAGGTAAAACCAGGTAAACACCATTATTTACTGTGGATTTCTCTCATTAAATTCATATTGATCTCAAAAGAGAAGGAGTAAATAAAGTGCAACAGATGAGCTAAAAAGATTTGTGAACTTTGAGATTAACAACTCATATTTTGCGGCCAGCAACTCACACCGAGGAAAATATCCTTAATGTTTTCTACTGGAATACATCCAGCCGATGCAACTCGTATTATTAGTTGCAGCAAAATTAAATTCTCTTCTTAGATATGGAAAATTCATTATGGTTCAGTAATTAGATACAAAAACAGAAATACAAGCAAACACTGACTTTCCCCTGCATATTGCCCCCTCCCTTCCCCCATAAGCGAGGAGCTTTTTGCGTTATCTTAACTTATAACGAGAGAGCAGAGACACACCTCTTTGATGATGTATTTAATGACCCTATTCAGTGCTTTTCCTTTTTCACCGCTTTTATGACTAGAAACCCTAATGAGACCAGTGCTGTTGCCTTAGGGATGGCCAAGCCCATTGCATTAGCACAGGAAATCATTTAGGACATGTCTCTGGGAATAAAAATATCATTATGGTGAAGTTCTCTGTGAAAGCGTGCCGAGAGTCCACCGCTTCCAATTGTTTTTGGTCAAGATGAAATATTCCAAGAGGCAGGAATAAGGATACTGAGGCAAGACTTACCTAAACTGCTCCCCTGCTAGCTTTGCTGTTGAAGACCAGACTGTTAGAAAACCTACAGTTTAGAGTCTAGAGTTTAACCAAAATTCAAACATCTCACAGCTATGCTCAAGTACGTAACTATTAGCTATAAAAACGACAGGTTTAACTGCCTACCAATGGAAAAAAAAAGGCCTTTGTTAATTTCAGGGAGACTGAAGATGAAGCGCTTTTGGGCCAACAATTTTTTGTAAAATTCCTACATTTGTTTTGAATTGTTTTGGTGGGATTAAAAAAAAAATATATAGTTTTTGGTTTTGTATTGGCTGCCCAGTGGCTCGGTGGTTATTACCATGGCCTTGCAGCTAGAAGATCCCTGGTTCGTGCCTGGGCCTGGGATCTTTCTTCATGGAGTTTGCATGTTCTCCCTGTGCATTCGTAGGTTTTCTCTGGGTATTCCAGCTTCCTCATTAAAAAAAACTGCTTTTCTTTTTAAAAATAAGGACATTTCTAAGTGAACCCAAACTTTTGACCGGTAGTGTACATACAACATCTAACATCTGTTTTTAATCATCATGCGCAATAACACTGTATAAGGGTTCAAGACATTTAAAGGGTATTTTTGATAAGAAAAACAAAGATGAACAAACTGGTTATGTGCTCCAAGGAACTTGAAGTCTCCACTAACTGCATGTGTGCAGCCAACATTCACTACAAAATGTCGGGATTTCCTATTTGGAATTTGTGTTGGTGATGAAAATAACCCAGATGTTGTGAGGTATAGGTCAGATCAGTTTCCTTTTCTTGCCAGTATACTGGAGGTGATACTGTAGAACACCTTTCTCCTCATTTTTTCAAAGGCAAGATTCACACTAAAGTTGCCAGATCTGGCATTGCAGTTCCTATCATCTACTCCTACACCTCTTATCCCATTTCTTTGGCTGTTCCTCTCTCATTATATGAACCACAGGAGGGACATGGAAGCTACAATGTCTTTAACAGGGCGATGTCATCCATCTTCACCCATTCAAAAAATGTTGCATGTTTGTTTACCTGATGTTCACATCCAGGTCTAGTAATTCTAAGTGCTACAATTGCAAGTAAGATCTAATCTCTCAAGGCTTATCTATCTAATTTATTGAGTGAGTCAGGATATAATGTGACATACTTATACAGCAGAGTCCAGTCTGCGTGGATATAAAATATAATACTATTGCAATTATAAAACTTGCCATGCAGGAAGATACATAAAGCATGAAAAACCTATACCAGGGTTATTCAATTAAAAATTGACTCGGGCCGGATTTTCAGACTAAGAACATGAGCTGGGCCGGACGTTTTTAGCAGACAGTGAGCAAAGTTAACCATTTAAAATAAACACAAACAGATAACAAACACACTGGATGTTCATTAACGTATTGCCACATCCAAAAGGACATAAACACAATAGAAGAGCAGTACTGAAACTAAACCTGTGCTGAAATACTGCTTCTTTAAATTTTACATTTCAAACACACAACTTCAACACATTTTGATAGGTAAATATAAGCACAGGTTAAGGTGCATATGAACATAAAAACTAAGTGCCAATTAGAAACACCATCTTTTGTTTTGGTCACATCTCAAAGTGCATTAAAAAGTAACTTGCTTAACAGTAACTTTTCAGAACTTGAGACATTTTTCTTCTTTTGAAATAACAAAAAACAGAGTTTGTCCCTGTCCATATTTGGTCTCATCTGAGACAGTCACATCTTCAGTGCATATAATCAAAAAAAAATAAACAGTAGGCACAGTGATAGTTACTATCCCTTTGAAATGAAATAAAGCTGACATCAAAGTGCATAATAAAGTGCAACTAAGTGAAATAACTGTCAAAACAAAATGTCTTTCTTAAATATTAAACTTATAATAAGTGAACAGAAAATAGTCACATAAATACATAAAACTACCTTTAGTGTCTGCTACAGCACGCTGCTTTGTTGCACTTACCATGTCTCGAAGACATCTGTGGCGAGAACATCAACCCTGCGAATGTTTGACGTGTCAGACAGGGGTACCTGTTTGATAGCAGATGTCACACTCGTCTTAACTTGATGGTCCGTTAAAACTTCATCCACGACAGCCAACATGCAGTCCTTCACAGTTTCTGAGTCTGTGAACGGCCTCTTTTTCGTGGCCATTTCCTGAGCTGTGCAAGTCCGCTTCATTGTAGTGCAGCTCCGGTTGGAAGATGCAGTCAAACTTTGAATTATAGCCGCTCTCTCATGACATCCCTCGGGAAAGTTTGTCCGAAACGCGGCATGTTTTTTCAACGTGGTGTCTTCGGACATTATAATCTTTTTGCGCTGCAAAGCACTCGTTGCAGAGGAAACGCATTGGTTTGGCGTTCGGACTTGGTGGTAAATAAATGAATACTTGTCAGTGCACGCAGGATTAAACCGACGGCTTTCCTCGCCGATTTGTCGTTTCAGGACAGAAAAAGACATGCTGCTATTTCCGCCTGTATAGAACTGCTAATATTAACTTTTCAAACGCGTCTCCTCAACACAATGCATTGTGGGTTAGTTGCTAGGTTACGGTAAGTGTTGCATTCAATGTTTGCAGTAATGTTGGAATTTTTGTAAGAACTTGTCAGTGTTGCTGAAAGATGTTTTTCTGTTTTTCTCGGACCCAAGTCCCAATCACTCGGCAGTTGCTTTAGGGCCATTCGAGGGTTGCTTTCGGGCCGCATGTGGCCCGCGGGCCGCTAATTGAATAGGGCTGACCTATACCATGAATACAAAACCATCCCATCCATCCATCATCTATACACTGCTTAATCATCATTAAGGTTGTGAAGGGGCTATTCCAGCTGACTAAAGGTGAAGGCAGGGGACACCAGGTCACCAGTCTAACACAGGGCTACACATAGAGACAAACAATTACAATCAGAAATACAGTGTAGACATTGTCAATGTGGTAAATGACTATTCTAGCTGGAAACAGCTGATTTTTAATGGAATATCTACATTGGGGTGCAGAGGCCCATTTCCAGCAACCATCACTCCTGTGTTCTAATACTACATTGTGTTAGCTAATGGTGCTGGAAGGCTAGTTGATGATTAGAAAACCCTTGTGCAATTATGTTAGCACATGAATAAAAGTGTGAGTTTTCATGGAAAACATGAAATTGTCTGGGTGACCCCAAACTTTTGAACGGTACTGTATATTGAAACATTTTTCGCTTGCTCTTGCTCACACTGGCCTTTATGATGTGCTCCAGATGTGAAGTACCTTTTAAAACAAATTTTACTTGTAGTTGCTATGACGCTCCAGCAGGTTATCACCCAACAATGCAGTCATTTTAGTACAAGATTCCTTCTTTGCTTTACTATCCCTCTATTAATGCCCAGCAATTAAAGATTGTTAGGGAAAACACCAGAAGTCTGTTCTGAAAAGTCTGTAACTTTGGAAGGCATCCACTTCATTTGATTAACTCAGACTGCTGAGGCCTCAGTATGAGTGAGGAACTCGGACATCCAGAGGGAGCTTGGAGTAGAGCCACTGCTCCCTCACACTGGAAACAGACAGCTGAGGTGGATCAGGCGTCTAATTAAGATACCTCCTGGGCCCCTTTTTGAAGGTTTCCAGGCACATCCACCTTGGAGGATAACCCAGGGCAGAGCCAGAACTTGAAGGAAGGATTACATATCTCATCTGGCCTGGGAATGCCTGAGGATATCCCTGGAGGAACTTGAAAATGCTGCTAAAGAGAGTGATTTTAGGGACACACTGCTCAAGTACTAAAACCCAAATCTGGCTAAGTCGAAGAATATAGATGTATGTATGGATGGACGGACGGTGAGGCCTCATATTAGATATACTCTTCATACGTTTTTATACAGAACAAGCACTGTGCACTGACTTCGGAATCATATCAGAAAATTATTGTTTAATGGTCAGTAGAAACAAGAGGAAAGAACATAGCAATCTGTATATGGGAATAATACTTAAAGGCAGAGCTGAAAAAAATGTCAACCTTGCCTTGAATGCCTTTCTTTACTCTGAGCCACAAACCTGGAACCAACCTTACAGGTTCTCCAGAAATATCTGCAGCAGCACAGAACATGATAATTTATGTAAGTGCTTGTTTGTGTGTTTGTGAGTGGTTGGGGGTCGGTGGGGGGGCGGTGGGGTTCAGGAAGAGCTCGAGTCTGTGTGTAAATCATGTCTAACCGTATGCTGCCTTCCTCCGCAGCGCACACAGCTGAAATTGATCATCAACCATCTCCTGCTCACAACAGCGTGGGCAGAGAGAGAGAGAAAGAGCGAGAGCAAGGTCATAACCAAGGACTTGCCACAATCAGTGATAGGCTGCGGAGGGGGGCTTATGTGTCATGGCACAGCTGTTATGCTACATTCTGAGTCACAAGCACATCTCCGCTGCTGCAAAACATCACCTTAATTACCTTAATGCCACACTCTCTCCCTGTCTGCAAGAAATTCTGCTCCCGATCCCTTAATCTGAGCCTAATCTCCACCAGCTTCTCGTTCTGTTTTGGGAATAAAATCATAGCTTTGCCTTTCTTATCTGCTTTTTATTTCCTGTCAGGTTTAAGTGTTTTATGGTTGAGGAGTTTAGAGGGAGGGAGGTTCGCGCCGTGATAGGCAACATGGCAACGGCGGCTGCTCGTCATCCTGAACCAAGCCCGGAGCAGGTGAAGGGATGATTTCATGTCTGTGCTATCTAAAAGGACCGTCTCAGCTGCCAATGCACAGATAAGCAAGGAGGAGGCAGCTGCCGCTTCTGGGCAGCTGTGGGACGGTTGCTTAGCTGTGAGCTGCAGGCGGCTCAACAGGCTGATTGTGCATTATTCCAACCTGACAAACAAGTGGAGCAGCAATCCTGAGCAAGTGCATTGTTTAACATCAAATCTGGTCAGGTACAAAAGTCTAACATTTACTTGTAAAAAGAGTCTTTGGTTGGAAAGGCAATAAAACCTGAGACTGTTAAGTTGTGACTGTGGAGCACATAAAGTATTAAAACTCTAATGATTACAAATCACATTGATAATGACAAAGCAAACGAGAAACCACATTGAATCATAAAATATTCAAGCAAGGTGTTACTCCACTGCAGAAACAGAACAGCTTCAGTTCTCGTCAGCATAAATATCTAATTCAGATTTAAACACCACTGGTGGAAAACTTATGTTGAGTTTTAATGCTTTCAGGACAGTCCAAAATCTCCAGTTGGTGTTAGGTGGAAACCAAGCACTGGATGTCAGAGTTTCTTACTCTATTTCCAAGACAGAGCCCAGACGCCCTACGGAGTAAGCTCATTTAGGCCTCTTTTACCTGCGATCTCATTCTTTCGGTCACTATCCAGAGCTCATGACCATAGGTGAGGGTTGGGACATTGGGGCATTGACCAGTTGTAGTGCCTTTCTTGGCTGCCTGTAGAGTCAGTCAGGTCTTCCTTTCTCTTGATTCCTAAAGGAATAAAACCAGCCATCCATTAAAAATTCCAGTTAGGAAAAATGGAATATCATATGTGGAACATGGGGATGCTATTCCAAAACTAGCTTATACTGTGGAAAAGGACACAACTTGTAGGGGACAAAGAGGATATATTCTGTATTAGATGGACTAGTAAATTGAGAGCTTCACCTTCCAGCTCAGCTCCTTCTTCACCACCATCATCTGGTACGACAACCACATTACTGCTGATGCAGCACCAAACTGCCTGTCCATCTCATGCTCCATTTTCTCACCACTGAACAAGATCCCAAGATATTTAAACTCCTTCGCTTGGGGAAGCAAATGGTTTCCACCGGTTTCCGGCAGAGCGCAGCCCAACCGCTTCACATTTGGCTGCAAACCACTCCAGTGTGTGCTGAAAGTCATGATCCCATGAAGCCAACAAAATGCAGAGATGCAATCCTAAGGTCACTAAACCGGACATCTTCCTCACCCCAACTGCTCCTTGGGATTCTGTCCATGAACACCACAGTGAGGATCAGAGACAAAGGGAAGCCTGGGTAGAGTCCAGCACCCACCCGAAATGTGTCTGACTTTGTACCAAGAATGCAAACACAGCTTTCACTTTGGTTGTATAGGGACAGATGTGAAGTAAAGGCGCAGTTTAATGGCTATAGAATAATGGCCCCATCCACGTTCAGATTCGTTCCCTATCAGCCTTGCCTTAACTATGCACTTTCTTCTGCCACCAGATCCGAAATCTCCCAGGAGAATGAAGCCTTCATTTACAGCACAAAGAATTACTGAAGTCACTGTGTAAACTACCTGACAAATTAAATACCCATTATCGAAGGATGCGAAAAAGAAGAGTGATAAAAACTGAGGTAAAATAAGAGCAAACCTGAGATTCGTATTGACACACTGGCGAGAACTCCGGGCCTTGAGAGGTTTTAAAAACATGTCACTTTTTCTGCTATATCACAAGTAACAAAATCTTCCTGCTTAATAATGCAGCCAGGTGTTTTACCTGACCATTGGGGTTTCTACTTCAAATTGGGATTCTTCAGATTGTGTCTTGCTTTGGACAGTAGCCAGTGGCAAAAAGAGCTTATTCCTTCTCTCTTGTTGTCTAGGCGGTATTGATTGTTTTATGTAATCAGCTGTTGGTAGTTCCGAGGGTCGGATGAAAAAGGAAAGTGATCCAATTCTAAGCAACAGTTGTTCGTTACCACTTAAAGTTCCTTTGGAATGGTAAAATATTTAAACCTATGCTGAGTGTTTCAACTCCCTGATGACTGATCAAGGGGCATTCATCAATCCATTATGTAGACACAAGGGGCAATTTAGAATCACCTCAAGAGGGTAAAGTAACTATATTTTCTCAAGTATTCTCCACTGAACACTTCCACTGAAAACCACGAATAACAAGTCTAATTTTCATACAGTCTGGGTGAGAGGTACAGCACTGCATGTTGCAGACGTAACATACAGGGAGCCAGTAGCCCTGAGGTAATACTTAATAATACTCTCTTACTGTTCCCTCGAGAAACAAAGAGTGTGATGTGTTCTGGCTGCTACAGCAGAGTGTTGCTGCTGGGACAGTTGGCAGGGAGGTGGGGGCAAAACCAGAGGCCACTTGTGGGAGGATGGTGAATCGAGATGTTGTTCAGATAGCGCAGGGACCATCCAAGGCTGCTGTTGTGTGATGTGACATTAACAGTCACAAATGTTAAGTGCCAGCTGTCTGCACACTGAGTGCCTGCATCTTATTTTTGTTCCTTCCAAGGGACACAAATCACATCTCTAGTGCAGGAACAACTTTGTTCTTCTGCAAAACAATAGTGTAGATTTCCTCTCTTTAAATGTCTTTCATTTTATATTACTTATGGAGGCCTAGACTGCTATGAATACAGTGGGAAAAAAAGCAAAACATTTGATCCTCTTCAAAACTGTATACACTCAAACAAGTTACTTAAATTGACAGTCTATAGAGATTAACATAATTTAAAACAAACAGATCAGTCACATAGAAGTAAAAGGTACATTTATAACACCTTCTATTGCATAAAATGAAGGGTTCCAGTGATTAGATTATCCTTAGGGAGTAACAGGCACAACTGTCTTCGTTTGAACATCTGACATCTACAGTGTTCTCTTTGCTATTGAAGTGTGCTGTGTTATCAAGCCAATATCAAAAGAGCTCTGGAAGACCTTCAGAAAAAAAAGTTGAGGATGCCCGGAAACTTAGAAATTTAAAAAGTAATGGAAATAAATAATTTCATTGTAAGGAAAATGATCTAAGTGTCACAGATTTCAAACCACTGCCAGTTAGTTGGATACTGGCTGCCTCAGCAAATTCACCAAAAGAGCCTCAAAATTTCATCACAATCTGCATGTTGGGGCCAACATCCATGAGCGCACCATCAGAAAGACATTACACAAATTTGTGTTGCATGGGAGGCGTGCCAGGAAAAAGCTTTTGCTGTCCACAAAAAACAAGGGAGCAAAACTAGCGTTTGACAATCTGCATACAGGCAAAGAAGAGGTCTTTTGGAGAAGACATGTTGGAGTAAACCAGAAAGTTTTTTAGGGGACTAACCTCATTAACTATGAAGCATGATGGTGATAATGATACTGTCTGGAGTCTCGTTGCTGCCGCAGGGACTGAGCAGCTTGCAGCCATTGATTCAACTATGAATTCTGCCTTATCACAAAGAATGCCTGAAGATACTCTAAGGCCATCTGTCCAAAAGTTGAACCTAAACCAGAACCAAACCGGAATCCAACTCTCAAAGGTGAGATTTGAACCCAACCGAAATATTATGCGAGGATTTGAGACAGGTAGCACATTCAAGAAAACCCCCATACATTGTGCAACTGGGGGTGTTTTGCATGGGAAAGAGTCTAAAATTTCCAGCAAGTCAAGACTAGGGGACAGTTATGCACAAACGTCTGCAAGAAGATGGAAAGACGAACTTCTGCACTTAGTTTCTCCACAAAAGAATATTGCATCTATTGATATTTTTGTTCAATAACTGCCGGAAAAATCTAATTTTTCTTGTGGTGTCTTACAAGTATGTCACCTCCGGTATGAAAGAGGATTAAATGTGTGCTAGTTAAAATACATCATAAAAGCCAAGAGTGTACAGAACTGTGGATTTGGATAATTACAATAAGACATGAAAGAAAACCTGACGTCTTTGATTAAGTGCAAAGGTCTATAAAAGAAAAACGTGAACATAAAATTAGCCAAAACACAAATTTCTTTGGGATTTCTTAGTGACAAGTTGTAAGACAATATTAGTACGCTTGTCTAGAAAATTTAATGAAGAAAACTGCAAATTTGCTGAAACTCAAACACACAATCTCTCTGACAGAAGGATCAGGTCATCATGCTTCACCAGCAGGGGTCATCATCTGCTCCATGCCACGCCAGTGTATTTGGGGAATAGCAGTTAGTAGTGTCAGTCAAGCATGCATGTGGCAGAAGCTTTATTAATTCTGAATGAAATGGGGATTGAGCTATGACAGAGTGTTTTTTTCCCCACAAAGTTGCCAGTGACCTACTGTAGACTGAGATCATTTCTGCTCCAGAACAAAGCCAGTCCATGACAAACTGATAATGTGTAAAATTTTCATTTCACATGTCCATTTACAAAACTACATCTTTTTAAAAATCACATAGTATTTTCCTTTTCAGCCTCCTATTACCTTCAAATATACTAACATCTTTTATCCTTGGGGTCAGTTTGACTCCAGCAATTTAAAATTCCAGAAAATTATTATAATCAAAATTGCTCCCCAAGTTTATGTGCCAGGTACTTTGTCTTTCTATTGACTACCTAAGTAGCCCTTTCAATAAAGCAACCCCCCACCCACTCCCCTTATACATCCAGAATACCAGATCACAATAAAATCCCACTGACTGACCTAAAAAATTAGAGATATATCTTTTTGGTGTTTTAATGGCTTTCTATTATTTCAAAGTACATTTTTGTTCTCTATAACATATAATAATAAAAAAAATCTGCTATTAAGACATGTATTATTTTCGGGGTCAATTTGACCCCAGAAAAAACAAACACAATTTCAAAAAATTCAGGGCCCTAAAGCTTTTAGAAGATTATAAAATTGCATGTTATAGTGACCTCAGTATCTTCCAAAACAACAAAAATTAAATTGTGTAAAATGCTGATATTTCTTAGATGTTTTCTAGCTAAAAGCCTAGGGTCACATTGACCCCAAAGAACACTGATGTGTACAACATGTGTGCACGACACTGAAAACATATCATCACATTAATTTTATGTTTACCCAGTTGCACCCATTAAATTAGGAAAAGTCATAAAATATGAAGAAAAAAAAAGATGTCAGTCATTTATTTAGAGACGTTAAACTTGAATGGGGTCAAATTGACCCCAAAGATACTAGGAGGGTTAATTTAACAAGACTGTTAAAAGGAAAAGTAGACTCCATCTGCACCAAAACCAAAAATTGTCACACATTAAATACCTCAAACCAAAGAAGTCAGTTGATGACTTCCCTCTGGGATGAAAGATTAGAAAAGTGGGTGAAGAGCTTGCATCGCACAGCTGGTAAAATAAAAAAAAAGATCTTTCTGACTTTTAATAGTCAGCTGTGCCTATGAAGGCTTCAGCTGGGGGCGGTGTGAGGGGCAGATGGAAGCACCTGCAGCCGGAGTGCGGGAACCGGTTCTTAAACCTCTGAGAGCAGTTGGTCTCCACGGGAACAGCGGTAGGCCATGATTGGCCTTGTCAAACCCCGCTGTGCCCAGGGAGGAACACTTTGGATGGTGCATGAGCACACGAGCACGCACGTACGCACACACACACACACACACACACACACACACACACACACACACACACACACACACACACAGGCAGTGCATTAAAGTAATTACAAATGTGCAAGAAATGCAATAAAACGGCTAAAATTGGAGGTTTTTGGCACTCAGTAATGTCATATAATTGTCTCCCAGTTACTCTCCCTCTCTTCTGTAAACCCCCGTCTGCACCACCCTGCACCAGAAGCCCTGCTGGGGCTTAAACAATTAGGCTATGTGAGACCCACACTAACGACTCTCCCTTGTCTTTTAAGATAACTACAGGAGGAGGGGCAGCGGTGGGTGACATCTTGTTAGAGGTGGAATCCTGCGGTCAGTAATTTTGTGTATTGGCCAGAGCGGAGGATTCCTAGTTATTACCCTACATAAAGACTTGTGTGTTTAGATTGCCTCAGGTGAGATGTGGGTAATATCACCGGTGATTGTGAGAAGTGCTGCTTTTGTCAGTCCTGGTAGCATTCGGTCACACCTCAGACGTCACCCTTTTCTCCAACCAAAGAAAAGAGAGCCGTAAATCAGCAAACGTCGCAGCACAAATGTGTCTTCAATGAGTTGAGTCTCCACCTTATTAGAACCAAATGATTCACACCAAATATAAAAGCTTTTCCAAGTGAGCTCATGCCCACATAATGTAGACATATGGTGCGGTTTGAACCCGCATAAGGACTTTTAGGTTAACACTGGAAAAAATTGATGTTCACACTGAAATGACAAAAAATAGAAAAAGGATTAAGTCCCTTCATGTGCAAGACCCTCAACTCAGATCACATAATTTCATTTTTTCTTGTCCATATCAACATACTGGTTTTGGAAAGGATCTATTTTTGGTAAGCAAAAGCATATGTATAATGCAGACAGGGAGCCAAAATGGATTCAAAGAAAGATAGTTTCTAATTTATGTCATTCTTAAAATTGCAGAGAAAGTGCTTTGTTATTTATAGATCAAACTGGGTAAATAACAAAACACTTTCTCTGAAATTTTAAGGTAGACACAGTTGCATCAAGTGCCACAAAAAAAACAAACAAACAGAAAGAGTAAGTGCACTTTCTTATAGATCAAACTGGGTACAATTTCTGCCTAACAAATCTCTATGTCAGTCTGCAGTCTTGTGCAGCTAAACAATGTTCAGAAAAGTAGAAATAAAACATTATATTGCATGCTGTCTGTTACTTATTATTACACAGCAAGTAAAAAGCTAAAAAAAAATAGTAATAAATTCACTTACTATCCAGTTTGACAGTTTCCAATTTATGCTTTTGCTGATTTACTTGTACATGACAGCACAAAAAAGGGAGTCAGCCCATAAAAACCCACGATTTAAAGTGACACACAGATCTCAGACCAGAAGCCCAGATCTCTGACCCGAGCAGCTAGCAGGATTCTGTCTTTGTTTTGCTTGGCGTAAATCAGCAGGAGTAGCAGGCCGCAGGAGAAACCGTTTAAATCCCTCACTAATGCTCATCAGCATCTTAGGGTGTGAAATCAGTCAAGTGACAAGTGGGCCTAAATTTTGATGACCCTGGGTCAGCATGAGGCCACAGCACTGTGTTTACAGATGAGGTGATGGCACATGCCTCCACTCCTTTGAAATGTAACTAGGTGAGAGGAAAGACGAGCTAATCTCTGATTTACGAGTTACAGTAGCTTTAAAGGGAAGGAGCAAAGAGTCTCCCTGCTTGACTGCTATTCAATATACACTACTGTTCAAAGGTTTGGGGTCACACAGACAATTTCATGTTTTCCATGAAAGGTCACACTTTTATTCACGTGCTAACATAATTGCACGAGGGTTTTCTAATCATCAATTAGCCTTTCAACACCATTAGCTAACACAATGTAGCATTAGAACACAGGAGTGATGGTTGCTGGAAATGTTCCTCTGTACCTCTATGGAGATATTCCATTAAAAATCAGCTGTTTCCAGCTGGAATAGTCATTTACCACATTAACAATGTCTAGGCCAGGGGTGTCAAACATGCGGCCTGCAGGCCAAAACCGGCCCTCCAGAGGGTCCAATCCGACCCACTGGATGACTTTGCAAAATGTAAAAATTACAGAGAAGACCTTAACTGCAAATTGTAAATTTGTAAAACTAAAAATTTAAAATAATTTCTAGACCATGACCAGTTGTATTGATCATACAGTAAAATATTAGATTGCTCATTGTTCTTTTGTCGTTTTGTGTCTCATTTCTGTAATATTTTGTCTTGTTTTTTTTTGTTTGACTTTTGTCGATTTATGTTTCCTTTTTGTCTCGCTTATGTTTTATGTCTTATTTTTGTCATTTTGTGTTTTGCTATATTCGTTGTCTTTTGTCTCATTTTTGTCGTTTTGTGTCTGTTTTTGTCTTGTTTGCGTTGTTTGCCCATTTTTTGTTGCTTTGTGTCTCATGTTTGTAATATTTTGTCTTGTTCTTGTTGTTTTTTGCCTTTTTTTTGTCTGACTTTTGTTGTTTTGATCATAAAGTAAAATACTATATCATTCAGTTCCAGATTCCTGTGACTAAATGCTTTGTGTTTTTGTAGACACTGTGATCTGTAAGTTGTAATGCGTAAATGATAAACTGAGGCATAATGTTTTTGAAATTGGATTTATTTTTTTTAAGAAATTTCAGGTTGTTCATGTGAACATTTTCAGAATGGACCTTTTTGCACTGAAACAAAGGAAAAATTTGGAGTTGTGGTTATTTATAGGTTATTATGCAGTGATTTTACTGGTCCGGCACACTTGTGATCAAGTTGGACTGAATGTGGCTCCTGAACTAAAATGAGTTTGAAACCCTTGGTCTAGGCTGTATTTCTGACTAATTTAATGTTATCTTCATTGGAAAAAAACGCTTTTCTTTCAAAAATAAGAACATTTCTAAGTGACCCCAAACTTTTGAACAGTAGTGTACATGACAATAGTCAATGCAGCCACATGAAGACAAGCACTGATTAATTCACTACTGGAGCACTGAAGCAGCAAACTGAAATCTGGAAACATTTTTTTGATTGTTTGTGGGCAGCACAAACTACTTGTAAGGACAGTGTTCACACACCATCATCTTTTAAGGTCACGTAGCGAAGTTGTTGGAAAGCAGTTGCTCTTTAATTTGCAACAAATCTTGCAGTTAAGGAGCAACATTATCCTTCATTTGGAGTTGGTTTCTGGCCACTTGGCAAATCTAAGTCCAATATTCCTTCTCCTGTCTGTTCTTGGTCACCACTGTGGTTTCCATTAACTCCCGAGGGAACAATCTGGCTCTTCAAGCTGCTAAATGCTCCACAATGATCACCAGCTGGTTGCTAACTGCGTCTGTGAAGGTAATGTACAGTCATCTTCTGCATGTCGCAATCAAAAATGGCAGTGAAGGCAGTGAGAGAAACAACTGAGTAAATTTACAGACTAGACGATTTACCAATCGGATGAAATTCAAGCTCTGGAAGGCCAAGTTGCAGCAGCTAGTGGCCATTTTTCAATAAGCTTATTACTATTAGACTCTTTCACTTTGTTTTTACACTGCTGTTTGATGCAGGAAACTATTAACAGTGGTTACAGATGCTTTCAGAAAATAAATATATTATAAAATATATAGAAGAAAACATGTAGAAGCTTGTTGCCTGAGAATATTACAAGTTGTCTGTGTTATAAGCCTTGCTGCAACGCTACACCAAATAAAGGAGAACTGTTGGACCACCTTAAATGAATGGCTTTGATCGGTAACACAACTAAATTGAATTATCCAAACTGAGTTAACAAGTAATACTAATGCCTCTGGTTGAAATTTAGATCAGCTTAATTCATTTGGTTCCTCTCAAATGAACAGTTGGCACTGCTGCAACTTCGAATTTAAAGTTTCTGATTCTTCACACTGAAGTATTTGCTTTACTCCCAACAAAAAACATGATTTTGTCAGTAAACTTACTGTTCTTTTCTTTTTATTCCACCAAGGAACGCAGTGAAGTTATGTGACGATCGGCGTACGTTTGTCCGTCTGTTTGTCTGTCTGTGTTAGCAACGTTACTCAAAATGGATGAAATTTTCAGGGAAGGTCAGAAATGACACAAGGACCACTTGATTAGATTTTGGCAGTGATGTGGCTCATAGTCTGGATCCACAAATTTGTTAAAGATTTCTGTGTCATTGCGAGATATCGGCACGGCGTCACTGTAACTATGACAAGTGAACTCTATGTCCGCTGCCTGTGGACAATCACATGGTTGCGATCCTACTACAAATCGACCACTGCGGACCACGAAGTGTTTACAGATTTCATCCGTCAGAAATGATACAACGACTGAGCAGCCTTGGCGGAGTACTGCACTCTCTGGAAGCTTTTCTTGTTGTTTTCTAAAAACAGTAACACGCAGATAGTGGAAGATTGTAGAAAGTTGTGTGAAATGCGTGAAAATAGCTGGACTTTACCCACAGTCTATATTCAGTGAGTCACACTAAGGTGGAGCTAGTTCTGTGATGATTGGCATTGGTTTGTCTGTCTGTCCGTCTGTTAGCAACATTACTCAAAAATGGACTAACAGATTTCGATGACATTTTCAGGGAATGTCAGAAATGACACAAGGACCAATTGATTAGATTTTGGCAGTGATGCAACTTATAGTCTGGATCCATGGATTTGTTAAAATTTTTGTATCATTGTGAGACAGCGGCACGGCGTCACTGTAACTATGATAACAAGTGACGCTACGTCAGCTGCCTGCTGACGATCACATGATTGAGATCCTACTACAAATCCACTGCTGCTGACTTATCGAGACTTATCCATTGGGAATGATAAAAGGAACATTTGATTAAATTGTGGGGGTGTCTCTGAGTCTCATCAATTCCTGCTGCCTGCTACATGTTTAGGTCACGCGATTCGGTATCCGTACATAACGTATACATGCATAACATATGCTTGTGCTCAGTGTAAGGTCATTTTGTTTGTGGGTGCATCTATATTAAGTGGACACATTCTATAGTGCCGTGATTTCTGATCATCAATAATTGCTAATACTGCATTTCTGCAAAAAAAATAATAAAATGCTGCATTTCTGACAATGCCATTTTGGGTAATGAACAGCCTTGGAGGAGTACTGCACTCTCTGAGTGCTTTTCTAGTCTTGAATCTGTAATCCTACTTGAAGAACACAGCAACTGAATTGCAGTAGAAAACTGGAAGAAACAGATGTCAGACACACAGCGCTGAAGAATAAGTAAATCAGATTTTTGCATTTTTGCTGAAATTCGAGTAACAGTTTAAAGGGACTAAGTGTAATTAGGGTCCGAGCACCGAATGGTGCGAAGACCCTATTGGAATGCAAGGAATTATTTCAAGTTGAAGTTCACCAAAGCAAAAACATGAATGACAAAACCTTACACTTCAGCTACAGCCCAGATCCCCCTTTTGACGTTGTAACTGGATGTAGAGGCAATAATTTGGTCAACTTTAAGATGTATCTCAAACATCATTTCACCAGAGATGCTGACAGAGTGTACTTTCTTGTTTACAGCAGCAGCCCGAGGGAACATGGAGATGGAAGGAAGCTAACCAGCCCAAACAACTGCTGAAAGCCCTGCAGCACCAATGGATGGTGCGCTTCATGGTCCGGTGCTAGTGGTTGGTTTACTGCCTTGCTTGGGGGCTGCTTTCGTGGCAGTTGATGAGGGAGGGAAACAAGATCTCCTCGTCCATTCTCAGCTCATCTGGGCATTTAAACTGTGTAGTGACTAGTTCTCTAACCATTAGTTGGGCTGGCTGCAGCTCATGTTACCTGCTTAGTCAATGCAAATAAGAACAACAAGAAAAAACAAGCTGGAATCCAGCACATATCTGCTCTGTTGGTGTCTGTGTCTCCATCTGCAATGACACAATTTGCAACTGTGTGAGGTCTAAACACATCCACCTGTGCAGCAACTTTGTTCTCAGCTAGTTATGATTAGAAATACAATATA
Source organism: Amphiprion clarkii (assembly GCA_027123335.1). Taxonomy (NCBI): domain Eukaryota; kingdom Metazoa; phylum Chordata; class Actinopteri; family Pomacentridae; genus Amphiprion; species Amphiprion clarkii. Next base: position 25,798,480 of record CM049568.1, read on the forward strand.
AAAGAGTGTATTTTGTCTGTGCAGGATCTGTGCAGCAGCGACTCCTCCTTCCTCTCGCTGCCTCTTCCCCTCCCCCATTCTGTGTAAAAACAAATCTCCTTTTCTGCTCTGAGCCTGAAACTATTGAGTCAACAAATGTCACTGCAGCGAGGCAGGGGCTGCTGGGAAAGAGGTGGGGTCTGCTTTTAAGCCTGAAATACAGCTAAAAGCAGATTATTTTCAGATAAGACCCACCTGTTAGTAAAGTAAAGGAGGAACTAAATGGCAAAATGAATGACTATTGACTGCGTTGGCTGGAGCTGTGGCCACATGTTAAACAACCCCCCCCCCCCAGCACACTGCAAATACATGTTAACTATAACTGACTGTCATTTTCTCTAAGCCAGAAAGGACAAAGAAGCTTATCTTAGAATAGTGCACGCACTTATTACACTGGCCTCCTTCCTGTGTATTCCTCAAGAACACTTGTTTTCATAAAACCCTTTAACATTTTATCACTGGTTTGTGAGAATATGATGTTTCTGATCTTTAACTTTAACGTTGCAAACTGAACCTCAGACTTGCAGCTCTGCGTAAAACCAAACCGGCAGTTTTAATATTTGAACACATTTTTAACTGGTGTTATTTCATCAGCATTCCAGGACTAAATGTGTCTTTTAAAATTGCCCTCGGCCCGTTTCTCTCTCACACTGCTCTCTCTATCTCTTTCAAGCCCACGTGGCCAGTGTCAACAGGAGGTGGGTCTTGGCCGACCCATTAAGCAAAGTATGCTGCCTGTATTGCACGACTGCAGAGTTGTCTTACACCCCACTCTAAAAATGAGCCGGCCAGCCGAGCCGTGCCAAAATAGGACACAGGCGTCGGAAACAAGTGCATTTGCTGGACTGGTTGGATCACAAAGCGGCGACATCCGATTTGCTGCAGCAGTGCTCTGAAAAAGAAGCGCTTTCACACCAAAGGGGGAACTTCTCTAACCTCTGACAGAAAAAGAAAGAAGCTGAGATAGATTTGAGTGAAAAGGGAGGGAAAAACCCTGAGTCACTTGGCTTCCTGTCTGAGAGAAGAAAAAAAAAAAGGAAGGGGGTGGAGGCATCTTCCACCCAGCCACAGTCAGACAGTTGAGACCGGCAGTGCAATATTCAACATAAAGTGCACTGGAGTCCTGTCCTGCACGCTGAATCCACTCCAGTGCTTCAGGGCAGCCATCATAGTGTTCACTATTGTGTGCGGCTGAGGGAAGAAGAGAAAAAGGAGGGAGCAGAGGGGGGAAAGAAAACCTGTCTCTTTGTGTGGGAAGGACTCAGCAGGAAAGTGATTTTGTAATTATTTGAGTTTGCCACCAAAAGCAAGGCTCTTCCCCCTGATCTGCGACAGCGTCTCGTCCACTCTATGCGCCACCGCTGCCTTACACAAGAGCCACATGAGTGTGCTTCTCAGGCCGGCAAACAGCGACACCCGGGCTTCTCCTGATGATGAGAGCCGACGTCAGACTGGTTTCCATGAATATTGATGTGGAGGATAGTCTGTTTCATAGAAGAACAGAAGGAGGCAAGATGGCTGCCCTTTAGGATTTGTTAAAGAGGAGATCCAGACGGTTTGTTGGAATTTCTACAAAGTGGAGGGACGCAAAAAGGAGGTGAGAATCTGCTCAGTGTGTTACTACCCTGTTTCCCATTTTCTCCTTTAACCTTGAGTGTATTTTTGGTGTTTTTTTTGGTCAGGTAAAGTACAGCAGATGTCCCCCACCGTAAAAAGCAAGAGCCAACATAATAAGGAGGGGATATTAGATAAAGCTACTCCAACATGGCTGACGATTTTCTTTTCTTTTTTTTTTGCCAGCTGAAATGGAAAGACACTCTCTGTGTTTTCTGGTGTGTCCTGTGTACACTCAACATTCTTGCTGCTTTTGAATGCATCATAGAAAATGGTGTACTTAGACTGCCTGTTCAGGAGTTTTTCTTTAGGCATAATTTAAATGCCTGTATGATGCTCTCATTCTTAACATACCAACCCTGCTTTGTTATTAGACACATACTGAATATGTGCAGGAGTGTGTAATAAATGTGTGTATTTGTATGAGTGAGTGGAAATACATTTTTAACATTTATGTGTAATTAATGGCTATTACAGAACAGTGATTTTTTTTTAATAATTGTGTTTAGATACAGTAAGTGTTACCTTCATTAGCTTCTCATTTCACATCCATTGCTAAATATGTGCTTGTCTGTGCTGTTGTTCAGCAGGCGTCAGTAGGACTCGAGGTAGGAGAGTAAAAGTCCAACCTGGACATGTCTAGCAGTAAGTGCATAGTGTCTGCACAGCCGTGGAGCTGGAATAGCTTCTGGCTTTGTGTATCTCTGTGAATCAGCTTTCATTGCTTTCACTACTGAATGACAAGCAGACACAAAGGCAAATCCCTGGGAGAAGCAAAAGAGAAGACTATAGTGGTGGCAGAGTGTAGTGAAGGCAGACAAGGTCAGAAAGCTCTGAAGGAAATGAAACTCTATCCTACTGCACCATTAACTGGGGAAACAAGAACGGTAATTCTGGAGCAGAATTTGCTTTTCTTTTTTTAACTTGAGGCCAAAGAAGAGGTTGATGCCATGGAGCAGCAACAGACATAACATCTTATATACCTCAGAATAAAAGTTGACCAAACTTAAATCAATGGCAACTTCACAGTAGTGTATATTTTGATGGATTAAAAGCAGTTAAATGTCACAACAGGTCGGCAACTATGTTCTTTTAGAAATAGAGTCATGGGCAAATAGAGAGGAAGGTGTGTGTGACTTTAAGTGTGTGTGTGTGTGTGTGTGTGTGAGCTGTAATTATTTTAATGGGAATTAAAGAAATAGCAATACTTGCATGAACCATTGTAGCATTATTGAGATAATCACCTAAACATGTGATAAGAACATGTATATTCAGATTAGTTACAGGACATCAGGTCTCACCTCAATTAGCAAATACCTAATTGGTTGTTAGTTATTTCCTGTATCCACTAAGTGTTATTCCAAGATTAACATCTGAATGGCCCATTAGAGTGTAACAGATTTCCCTCAGGTTTGTATACTAGGCTTGTGTATTCTACTGACAGTCGTAATGTAGCCACAGCATGGCCCCGGGTCACAACCAAAGTAAAAGCATGTCTGCAAGGTGGTGAATAATGACTTGGCGTTAACTAGGTGTTGTGGGATGTCTACGGGATTTCAGTGTTTACCTTTAATCGGTGCCAAAGTTTTACCAAGATCTATCGTACGCCATGGATAAAAGGGGATATAAAGAAAAGGCACAGTGATGTTGAAATAAAGTCATTTGTCTTCCAGTCCAATGACTAGAAGACAGTCACCAAGCTTTTAAGTTGAGGACAAAGTCGGATGCCATTCTCCAACAACTTCTGAATGAAGTATTTGTGTGGTTGTATCTGCGGAGCATGTAGCTTCTACACTACAAACTCTTCACTATACAAAATCATCTGCTTGTAGTGGAAGAGAATCCTATTTTAGTCATTGTGGGTTGTCACTAAAGTTTTAAACCAGTAGTGGTGCAGCCCTCTGATGCAACGGCGTGGCTGTGTTTTGACACGGAGGACATGGTCACTGACTGTGTAGTATCAACACCAGCACTTAAGCAAGAGCGTTTTCCACAGTGTTCATAAAGTATGTTGTGACTGCATGAGATCAGGTGATCTTTCTGCTTTCGTGTGTGTGTGGTAATACCATTGACCCATTCATGATGTTAAGACTGTAGCTAATGTCTTATGTGAAAGGCTATATCTACCACACTAGTTCATCGCTTGCTTATGAAAGTACAGTTTTAATGGCTGTCACGGTTGTGTAATTTGTGTTCAGCAGCACTATATGCAGGTTTTACAAATGAGAATTCTGACCTGCATAATGACGCCACTTTACAAAATGAAAAAATAAAAACACAGTCTTGCTGGAGGTGTTTTCATGAGTCCCTGCATGGCTGCTGTTACATCAGCAGCTGAAAACTCAGCAGAGCATTAATAGGACTACAGGGGGCTGAGTGGGGGGAAGGGCCGTCCAGATCAATCACATCCACATAGCTCCTCTCATCTATCTACACCTACAGATAAAGCCGTGCGGTTGGATTGCTCCTTCGTCATGGCTCTAAGTCCCCTTTATGTCAGTCCCAGGGCAAAGACAATATCACCTTTGGGAAGAATGTCCAGTTGCCATAGTGTTCCACAACAATGCTATCCACTTACAATACCCAAGCCCTTACTCAAGCCTTCACCTCTGACCTGCTCTGTCCAGCCCATGTACCATTTTTTTCCATCCAGAAGTTGTTGCACAAATGACACAGGGAACATGCCAGTGGTAGGTTGGACATTTTAGATTGCACTACCTGCTGGCTGGTCATAGCTCAACTGCTCTCCGAAGACAAAATGGCGAGATACTGAGAGTTGTATTGATTTCTGCAATATTGATTTCCTTCTCGTCTGCTATTGGGGGTTGTTTTTCTATAGCGAGCAAAGAGAAGCAGCAAGCCACTATCAGGTGCTTCTGCAACAGAATCACAGTGCTTCAATATTGTTCCTTATCCGCACACATTTTCATACATTTGCACAGAATTTACCATGAATAATGCACAACTGTCAGAATGCTCTTGTTGCAAACTAAAAAGTATCAAATGTTCTGCAAAAAAGCATGAATTTCATAGATAAAATTGATAGTGTTTTAGTCTTAGAGTTTTGAGAGACAAGATTTAACCTCACATTACTATGGAATTTTAGTTAACATTTAGTTAACCTAATCGAATGGGTTTTACCAATTTCTGGATATCTGTCATCAGCTCTGAAGTCTGCTAAATGTATCAAAAGGTCCTTTGACTTATGATTGACTACTTTATCTATGGCTTTACAGCAAAACACTGTGGGTTGAAGAGAATTCTCCGCTTACATGAATGTTCATTAACTGAAGCTTGAGCCCAAAAATACATCCCTCCATCCATTATCTATACACAATCTTCATCAGGGTCGTGGTGGGGCTGGAGTCTACCCCAGCTGACTTAGGGTGAAGGCAGGGGACACCCTGGACAGGTCACCAGTCTATCAGGGGGCTACAAATACAGACAAACAGTCACACTTGCATTCACACCTATGGACAATTTAGAATCGTCAGCTAACCTCAGCATGTTTTTGGACTGTGAGAAGAAGCCAGATTACCCAGACCCAAAAATACAGTGTGTCGTTTATCACCAATTACCAAGCCAGATCCAGACACCGACAAAAATCTTGGCTTTCACCCCGAGAAGGCCTTGCCTTTTTACTGAGACTTTGATGTAATTATGGCCTGGGAGGGAGGTTGCTAGTTGTTGCTGGTATTGTAAAGAGGCAATAACATTTTTAAGAGTCTGATCTACAAAAATGTTATCTGTAATTGCCACCCGGCATACGCCGTGAATTCCAAATATGACTCGTGGCCCTCTTCCTTCCGTGGAGCAGCACGTCGTTCGCCGAGTTGAGGCGTGATTATGCAGTGACAGTGATAAGGCTCTGTTTGAATGGCACAGGGCCACTGGGAGTGTTGCTGGCCCTGTGAGCGTGTATCGATGTCAGGGTTTACCTCAGGGGTGAGACAGCGAGGGCAGCAAAAGCTTCCTCCACGTGAGCGCATGCACATGGCCGTTCTGTTTACAAACACTATCCTGGCATTCCGTGGAGAGAGAGAGAGGCAAGTGAGATGTTACGCAACCACCCCAAAGCGAATAGCATCTCTTCCCGCTTCTCGCAAGGCTGCTCCTCCTACGCTTGGACAATCTTATTGAAAGCTGTTTTTCGCTGGTTCCGCTACAAGAAGTTAGGATTTTTTTAAAAAAAATTAATTAAAGAGCCACAGTCACAACAGGGTCCATTCCCGAGAATGTGGCGAGTCAGAGTAGGTCTTTCCTTCTATTCTGCATAGCTGTTGTGGAGGTGAAAGTCTTAACAGCGGCAGGTCTATAGATTAAATGGGCTGTAAACCCTTTTTCCATCTCAGAATATTTCATAAACCTTATTTAAAGTTCCAACTCTGGGACATGAGAATAAAAATGGTGGTACTTGCTTGTGTTCATTCATAATTGCCAACACATGTAGCATATAAAGCAACTACATGGGTTGACACACTCTTAAGGCCAAAGTTTTGCCCACAATGGTGCTTTCCAATGCAATGCACTGATTAACTACATTAATTATTCATTTGTTGAGGAAACTCACTTTGACCAGATTTTAAAGTTGACCATCTCGAAGAAAAGAAACCATCTTCTATGAACATATACTACCGTTCAAAAGTTTAGGGTCACTTAGAAATGTCCGTATTTTTTGAAAGAAAAGCATTTTTTTCCAGTAAAGATAACATTAAAATAATTAGAAGTACAGTCTATACATTGTTAATGTGGTAAATGACTAATGACTATTCTAGCTGGAAATGGTTGGTTTTTAATGGAATATCTACATAGGGGTACAGGGGAACATTTCCAGCAACCATCACTCCTGTGTTCTAATGCTACAGTGTGTTAGCTAATGGTGTTGAAAGGTTAACTGATGATTAGAAAACTCTTGTACAATTATGTCAGCACATGAATGGAAGTGTGACCTTTCATGGAAAACATGAAATTGTCTGAGTGACCCCAAACTTTTGAACAGTAGTGTATAAATGAAATTGGTCAGAGGGAACTCCAGAAAGGTAAAGCAGAAAAGCATTTTTATAAGTCAACAGGATGAAGGGCCTCCTAACATACAGGATGTGGTGTTTCAGCCAAACGTGTAACTAAAGTGTAGCGAGGTAGCAAACATCCAGGCAGGGTGTTAAAAGAGGTGACCTAACCTCATGCTAAGATCTGACCTTTAGAAAGACTTTAATGTCAGTATGTTTGGAGCGCAATCAGTTCCAGTTAAATCAAATCAGTCAGCATGAGGTTTTCCAAAAGGTCTAATCCTGAAAGATTCATTGTTAAAGGGAAAGATTGCTCTCAGGACAATATCACCTGTCAAAACGCATTTTCTGCTGAAACACTGTCTATTCTAAATCATTAAATGAAAAAGAAATCCATAGACATAACATGCCTATCGTGATCCATAAGGCTCTGTCATCATCACACAATCCATAAGGGGTCTAAAGTGGTCTGAAGAACAACTTCTGATCGCTGTTTGCGCTCTTCTAAAATGGCTGTCAGATATGAAGCGTTTTGCTGCTAGGAGCTGTCACTGCAGAGGTGAAGCCCCATGACCCCCTGTTGTCTCCACAAGGAGCACAAAGACAGACAGCTGGTCCTGATTGTCATTTAGAAGCGTAACCCTACCAAAAGCTTTGAATGACATCACTACTACTTCTGAGGGCTCCGAGTGGCTCAGGCTCAATATTAGGTTTCCTAAGTGGAATGTACAAGTGCAGCAGCTGGTGTCTTTCCAAACCATAGTCTCAATGACAACTGGACGAGTCTGCATCCATATATGTATTCATATTGGGAAAGGTTCAAAGTCAGGTTTTAGCTCTAGGTCTGAAAGAATAGAAAGTCCTAGATGGAATATTTTGCAGCATTCGCGCAAAATTTCGAGCACGGTGACACTTGCTGTACCTAAAACCAATCTTATAAATGTTGCATTTACAAATAGTTTCTACTAGGTGGTAAAGCAACCCAACAGTTCAACAATCAAACAATGTGCAGTGACAGAACTGATTAATTATTGCTTACAGTAACTATTCTTCACAATTGACTCCTGAGGTGCGAGAGAAGAAGTGAATGATTTATACAAGCCTTACACTGAAGTAATGAATCACAAAATATCCTCACTCAGGAGGATTTGTAATTTCTGTTCAGTGAGTCACGTGCCTCCTACTCAGTGGAGGGAAAGAGGGAGCTTAGCAACAGCGGCTTAGGTCAGGCTGCCTAGAAACCAATGAGGGAAGGAATATCACCACATTCACTTTATAGATGACAGAAAATATGTCTTATTCAAAGTAATTGTGGGCACTACTGCGATATTTTTTGGCCTCACGTGTGATAAAGAAGAAAGGAAGTAGAGGTTACCAAAAGTGTCTTACCTTTTCTTCATAACAAACCATATTCTGCAGCTCAGTCTTCAATAAAACTGAAATCTGCTGTGGTCCTGAATCCATTTAGAATTCCTTCACTGCCATGTATGTGTGCCATGTTGCAGCGTCCCTCCTATAATAATGTTTCCCTTTGCTCTGTTTACTGTTCAGCTCTACTTCCTGTTTAACTGGCAGCTGGTTTGGATCAAGCAAACAGAATTGGAAATATGTGCTAAATGTATGTGCCTGTGAGCTACCCACACGCCAAAACAAGAAGTTGAATTTCAGAAACATGCAAATCAGTTTGTATATCACCAGGTTTTGTGGTTGAGTTTTCCATCTCTTGCCAGATTGTAGTGGACGGGGAAAAACAGGATGAGGTCAAGATAATATAGTTGCCATTGTAACATTTATTTCATCATTATTTATTCATTTCCATTTCAAATTGCAATTCTAAATTGGAAGGTGTAGATCGGCACATATAACTTTCTGAATATGTGGCACTACTCATTTACTGGCAATGCATAAAGCACATGTGCACACCACGGCAAAGCAGCCTACTCTGTAGTCAGCCGTGCTGGGGTAATGTTTAGACCAGATGGGCTTTGAAGCACTCGTAAGATGGTCGCCATGGCTACTGTGCACTCCGAAAGAAATTAACTTTGCTCTGCGCACAGTTCATCAAGTTAGAGAGATATACTGACTGTTGCACAGAAAAAACGGTCAGAGGGCAAAAGAGACAAGCAGTTGGGAAAGTGAAGTGTAGCGCCGTGAGGGGCCGGGGCAGGTTAAAGGGTTCGTACGCTCAGGAGTCCATTTCTTAATTAGAGTCTCCATGTGATGCAGCTTGAAAGCCCCCCAAAAAGGTTTAGACTCTCCGTGTAAGCTATGCTGACGGAGTAGCTGAGGCAGGCAGGGTTTCTTTTTTTCAGGTTGTGGTGGTTAAACAGACAACATTCAGGTCTAACAGGTTCATGAAGTGAGATCTGGGCTAATGTTCAACTGCTGTCTACTATCAGGATTGACCTCTCATAGAAAAAAAATAGTGCTGACAATCTTCTCTGTAAAAAGGCACTGTGTCACTGCGATGTTTTTATTTTTCCTGACTTTTGGAGGAAAGGCTGGTGGGTGACTGATTTGATCTATAACACTGTGGTCTGTTGCCAGTAGTCATTTGAGTGTTTCTGGTGTGAGCCAAATGAACAAACCTTTAAAAAACAACGCAAAGAAATACATTACAATCTATTCTTTCATGAAAGGGGACATCTTAGGTTTTCCTTATTCTCTGTAATATGTCTCTCTCTCTCTCTCTCTCTCTCTATATATATATATATATATGTATATATACATATAAAATATATATATATATATATATATATATATATATATATATATATATATATATATATATATATACAATGTCTGATGGTAATAATAAAGGCGGCTACAGTTTCAAACAAGAAAAGCACTTAGAGAGCGCAGTACTCTGTTAAGGCTGCTCAGTCGTATCATTTTCAATGGCTGAAATCTTGAAAAAAATTGTGGCAGAAATCATGGTACTATAGAATGTGGCCAATTAATATAGATGCGCTCACAAACAAAATGACCTTGCGCTGAGCCCAGGCGTGTGTTATGCATGTGTGCGTTATGTACAGACACAGAATCGCATCACCTAAATACATAGCGGGCGGTGGAAATTGATGGGACTCGGAAAAACACCCACGATTTAATCAATTGTTCTTTGTATCATTTCCCACGGATAAGTCCCGATAAGTCAGCAGCAGTGGATTTGTAGTAGGATCACAATCATGTGATCATCAGCAGGCAGCTGACGTAGTGTTCACTTGTATTCATGGTTACAGTGACGCCGTGCCGCTATCTCGCAATGACACAAAAATCCTTAACAAATCCGTGGATCCAGACTATAAGCCGCATCACTGCCAAAGTCTACTCAGTTGCTCCTTGTATCGTTTCTGACCTTCCCTGAAAATTTCATCCAAGACAGACAACCAGACAAACCAGCACCAGTCATCACATAACTCTTCCACGTTCCTTGGCGGAGTAATAACAAGGGAAATATATGTTGAAGTAATCCCTGTTAGAACTAAAGCTTGAGATGGCTCTGAATACTAGCTTTCCAATAGGTTTTTCTACTCTCACAACAAGCTGGCATCAGTTTGTTTCCGACTTTGTTGTATGGCCATTAGCTCCATGTACAAGTCAAATTGTAGGTTTTATGATAAATACAGAAATCATTTTCAGAAAACCGTCTATTTCAGTAGAATCAAAAGCATTTACTGTCGTCCTACACACAAATACATTATAGGCAGGGAGATACTATACAGTCACTTTGCTAGCGATGATACCGTTGCATCTAAATTGAACAGAAGCGCAACATGTGTGAACAGTAACCGTCAGTAATCATGATGGTACATTATGTACATCAGGATCTGTGCTACACACATTTTTGTGAACAGTGGTAGGTTCACGTTTACAATATCACCATAGAATGTTTTAGATAAAAAAACTCACATACTCTCAGTCAGCAGACCGGAATAAGTTAACCTTCATGCCAAGGATCATCACTGGTGATGATAGGTAGGTCTGCAGCTACCAGCAAGAGAAGAAACAGCAGTTTTCACAGTAGCAGGGCCTGCAGTTTCCAAAACTGGACAACGCACATGAGGGTAGAGCCGCACCAGGAGCATGCTCATTGTTTCCTTTAACATTTCCTTCCTTTAGCTGCCCACCTTCCCCATTTAGCAGATGTGGTTCCCTTGGACTTTTTTCCTCTACCCCCAAGACGAAATTCAAGTTGAAGGGTCATTATTTTGACACAGTTTGAGAGATTCAACGCTCATGGTGCTTAACATATTACACAAATAATGTGAGTTGAAAATCTAAAAATGCATGTAACAAAGGTCCTGCTGTCATTAACGTGGTCTCATGTAACATCCTGACTTGTGACAGTTTCTGCTCAGACATGTTGCACCCATGTCTTGGAACTTTTTGATTAACACTTATACACATATTGACTGGAGATCATAGAGAACATTTCTATCAAGATTGTGATTGAAAGGTTATATCTACTGTTATGTCACACAATAAGCAGGTAATTAATAATATCTACCTAACAGATATATTACCATGGGTGTTTTTTGTTGGTGCAGATGTTTGTTCGCCTACTGTCATAATCTGGACTGAATTTGGGCTCGAACAGGTACTGACGGATTTGAGAAGTTGCCATTTCCAATCAAGAACAAGAAATAATTTTCCTTGGTAGTTTTGCAGTTTGCTTTAAGAACTTGATGATGAGGTGGTGCTCACAAGCAAAGGCTACCTTAAAGCCAGGAATCAGACGAAAGTTCGCTGTTAAGAGCCCAAAGCCAATATAACTTGTTTCAGGAACTAAAAGATAAATAAGGATTTTTATTGAATGTTAAATCATGCAAACCTACTTTAGTGGAGTCCTAAAATAAAAATATAGAGCTGGAAATGAGCATAATATTTCCCCCTTTGAGCTTTCAAAGCAGAATTTTAAGAAAAACATTAAAAACTAAACAGATCAGACTGATTTAAGTTGAGAAAAGCAACACATGAGGTTAAGGTTTTGTGCGTGTGAGTGTTTGTGATTTTTCCACACCTGCAGAACCAGTTGTATAGTACATGTGCAGAGGTGGGGTTTGTCCCCTACAACAAAGTTGTTGAGTTACTCATGTCAGTGTCACCTACAAGCCACTGCATTCTGCCATCTCTGAACTTTACTGTTGATAAGATGTTCTACATTCAGTGACTCATCAGGTACTAATCAGACATTTACCACAGGATGTTACAGCATCAAAACTTAGTCAGATTCACATCTCACCACAATCTTTCTCAGTTTGTATTAATAAGTTGAACCACCCTACATATATGTGTGTGTGTGTGTAAAAAAAAAAAAAAAAATCCCGCATCTCTAGTTATCTATTAGTTTAAGGGTATTAGTGTCAAGAAAAAAATGTCAGTTAGTCCAACCCTGCCCTTGAAGAATGAACTGCTGCAAAACCTGTTCAAAAACCAGCCACAAAACACTGACTGTTCTTCACTTGAACACCTTCCTCTTACTCTTGATGCTTAAATATTTTTTTGAGTCTTGGCCCTGCTTTCTGAACTCCACAAAGATAAAGTCCAATGAACACTTTACAGTGTCATCAAACAATAAAGGAGTGGCATCGACACTAATCATCATCATGGCTATAAGCATCTGTATATGTTTTTTTTGTTACAGTGCCAGTTAATCTTTATCTTTTTACCTTGAGGGAAGTTTAGCATCCAAACAACTACAGCATTTCTTAACTTGGGTCTGGACCAGTACTGTATGTTTTTTCATTGAACTATTTCACCCTTCACGCCCCAGCTGGAAGATTTTAAGCTGCTCTCCCTTACATAGGAAGTTGCTGTTGTAGTATCTAATGTGTCCTTTTGATAGTTGGTTGTTGTGTGATCCACATGTTTAAAATGACATTCATTTGTTAGGTTCCAGCAGCAATGTATGACAAATTCATTTACTCATGGTTGATTAAAAGTAAGACCTCTCAAAACAAAGTGCCTATATGTTTGCCCTTTGCTAAAAATGTGAATTTAAAAATGAACTGATACTGTCTTTAGGATGGTGTACATACCCATATCCAGAACTGTAGGTTTCTACATTTTAACTGTAGGATTAATGGATCTCCATTGTATATTTAATCTGTATTGCTAAAACACACTCAAATTGATTCAATAAAGCAAGTCTGAGTAGTTTCAAATGTACTTTCTCAGATATTACAGTTAGGTCAAAATACAGTCAGAGAAAGCAATGGGACAAAAAGCAGTGGGAGCTCAAAGACTGCAGGGGATTCTCCATGAGTCGGCCACATCTGTCTTGCATTAGACATAAAGAACAATGAAGATTGTACAGATCCCCTCTTCATGTGGAGGGGGAGGAGGCTTTCTCACAAAGAAATTACAAACAGAAGTGTATGTCCTCTATGTCTCGGTCATAACTTACTGATCTTGTCTTCAGATCCAAAGGGGGAAAAAATCAAGATGCTGAATAGTAATGGCCTGTCTTTGCATGCATAGATCACAGGAAATTCTTCCTTTAATGTAAAAACAAGATGCAGAGATTTTTGTATCATATTTATGTGGAAGAGTGAGGGATTTCTTAATCGGGGCTCAGTTCCTGAACAAGCTGATTGTACCTCCAGTGCTGCCACGGTTTTTAGTCAACCATTGAAAAAAGAGGGCAGAAAAGAGCAAAAAAGCAGATCTGTTTGCCTTTGTTGCCATGTGATGCAGCCATTAGCTGGATAGCTCAGTGATTAGCCCTGACTTTGGAACAGGAGATTGGTGGTTCAAATCCTGGTCCAATGAGGACCCTTAGGCAAGGTCCTTAATGCTGCCTCGTCTACCTACCTCATGTTGTATCCATTCTCGGATGTACGTCGCTTTGGACTAGGGTGGGTTGAATCTGCAGCAATACCTCCAGAGAAAGGCTGCATATTCAACTCACACTGGTAACAAACTGTGCTTCTGCCCTCAGGAAGGAGGTACAGGTCTATGAGAACTCAAACCACCAGATTGAAGGGGATAGCAGAGCTGTAAACTCTGTACAACCTCACGCACATTCACGTTAAAAGCTTGAGATGAGATGGAACTCAAACTGCACCTTGCGCTTTAAACAGTCTGAACCACATATATTTTCTTACTTTTAATGTATTTTTACTATTTTTAATGCACTCTATGTTTTACTGTCTACGTCTTTTAGTGTTTACTTTTACGCCGGTACTACCAACAAAATTTTGTTCTTTCTTGATTCAATAAAGATTCTTGATAAAAGCATCTGCTAAATGAAATTGTAAATCATTAGATCACAACCTTACAATCCAGGGCCACAGACAGCAACAATAGGTAACTGCTTTGTTCTACCTGACAAGAAAAACTAGACCTAAGGTCATACAGTGCAAAGTCAGACCCCACCCCCATTCAGCAAGCCGCAGAGAAAGCTTTGTTGTCATTAATGGAACCAACATGTGTCACCTCAGTAACTTTGAACCTCAGACATCTGAATTTCTGGTAATAACCTTCATGTGTATTTGCTTCTATACAGTAATTAGTACAAAAGATCATTGTTTTAATGAAGAGCAAAAGCTTTTTCAGTTGCGAGGTGCAGAAAAACTTGGATGATGATACTCTGGCACAGTGTTACAACTTAACAATGTACATTTACTTTTAGTCCTAAAACAATAATCTGAAATTCTGGGAAATATTGCTTTCTGTTTCAGAGGTGGATCCAATGAATATGGACTTTGTGTTAATATGATTATACTGAAGCGACACACAGCAGCCAATTAGCTTATTTAGCACAAATACTTTAAGTGGAGTTTGGGGAGGAGAAAGTTCAGGAGAGGACAAGATGGCAAAGAGCTCTCAGTAGTGTTATCTACTTTTATCAACATTTGTGTCCCACATTTCACTTTCACTCATGGTTATTTTAGGGCTGCAACTAATGGCAATTTTTCAAATGAGTCAGTTATTCTAAACAGTTAATGTTTCTCCTAAAATGTCAAATGGCCATTTCACTTCCATTCCTTTTACTTTGACAAACTGTATGCATGTATGAAAAATGCAGCACAGAAAATGAAAACAAATGTCTAAAGTGCAAAACTGTAACTGGAAACATCCATCTGTCGATTAAACCTTAACCATAACAAGTTAAGCCTGCATATTAAACAAAGTTTAACATGGCAATGGTGGATATTTTACAAACACAGAGCAACAAAGGCACCTCCTGTCCTTCTTATTGTGTGATTGTTCTCTTTGAATTCTATGAAACTATATCCGAACTTGCAGCACAGCTGTCGTCTTTAGGACATGCGTATGGTGAGTTTGCCAGACATGTCATGGTTACAATAAAATGCAGAGCAGCCGCTAGGAAGTGAATGACGGTTAACATGAATGAGCCACATTTTAGTCACTACTTCATACTCATTCCATTATCTAATGGCAGAGACAGAAAAATATATGTTATACGGTAACAGTTCTTTAGAAATTAGGTTGTATTAAAATACAGTATATGTGAGTTTAGGATGCAAGAGAGAAGCAAACAGATGGAAGTTACCTCCATCATGAATGTGTTCCTGCTTTTTTGCCAATGCTTGTTTTGTAGGCTGCCCAAACTCTGCAAAATCTACTCTGATCTGATAGTTGAGATAATTCGTACTTCTTTTCTTTCGAAGCCATGGGTCTTTCGAAAGTTTTAAAGAGTGAGGTGCAGAGTTGCTGCAGTTACTACTTTGCCAAGGAACACGGCAGAGCTATGTGACGATCTACATACGTTTGTCCATCTGTCTGTCTGTCTGTCTGTCTGTCTGTCTGTCTGTTAGCAATATTACTCAAAAGCGGACTAATGGTTTTTGATGAAATTTTCAGGGAAGGTCAGAGATGACACATGGATCAAGTGATTAGATTTTGGCAGTGATG
This sequence comes from Amphiprion clarkii, assembly GCA_027123335.1. NCBI lineage: Eukaryota > Metazoa > Chordata > Actinopteri > Pomacentridae > Amphiprion > Amphiprion clarkii. The sequence continues at coordinate 25,814,025 of CM049568.1, forward strand.
CAGCTTATAGTCTGGATCCACAGATTTGTTAAAGATTTCTGTATCATTGTGAGAAAGCGGCACGGCATCACTGTAACGACAACTATAAGTGAACACTACGTCAGCTGCCTGCTGACGATCACATGAGTGTGATCCTACTACAAGTCCACTGCCGTGGACTTATCGGGACTTCTTCATGGGAAATAAAACAGAGAACAATTGATTAAATTGTGGGGGTGTTTCCGAGTCCCATCAATCCCCACTGCCTGCTACATATTTAGGTTGAGAAAGTCAGTATCCGTGCATAACGTACACATGCATAACACACACCTGTGCTCAGTGCAAGGTCATTTTGTTTGTGGGTACATCTATATTAAATGGCCAGATTCTATGTTGCCGTTGTTTCTGCCACAGATTTTTTCAAGGTTTCAGCGGTCAGAAAGGATACAAGAACTTTTCTTGTTCGTATTTGCTTTCTTTCGAAGCTACTGTTTTTTTGAAAGTTTTACGGAGTGAGGTGCCGTAGTTATCCAAAGCTGTAGTGTCGAGTGCAGCTGACCAATGACTGGAACCCCCCCTCAAAAAAGCAGCCTTCAGTAGTACTTATAATATGTAAATAATGATGTAAAAAAAAATGTGTTGATTAAAAAAAAATTATATTATTTTACCAACTAGGTGCAGCAACTCCATGAAATTTGTTTACATAATTCCTGTCACTGGTCAGGTTGGAGTCGTATTTGCATGTAGATCCCTGTGTTGCTCAGGTTATTCATGTCTAACAACAAGATTGGAGCACTTAGAAGAAAATGTTCCAATGGTCTGCCGAGCATGTGTAGTCTGACTGCAGACACACGGGGCTTTCAGAGACCGTCATCTGTTCAGGCTGATGGAAGGCAGGAGAGTGAAGGCACAACCAACCATGTGAGGTGCATTGTACACACTGCATGCCATGTGACATAAATCACAAGTGTGTGGTGCCCAATGAAGAGACTCACTGAGATGCAGAGCATGAATGAACATCTGTCCTGTCGTGCCTGTAAAGCATTTGACCATTGCAAACAGCACATGCTACCAGAACATTACTTCACATTGTGCTTCATGGCTTGTAGTGTTCTCACCCTCCACACTTCCAGTCCACTCCCCTAAACATTATCTTCAGTGGAGCTATGCAAGCCATATGTCACGATCTGTTAAGATTCGAAATGCTTATACAAGCATCTGAATGAGTGATTAAATGTTGCCTTTTAATCAAGCAAATGTGTATAAATGGAGCTTTTTACTCGCCAAGGAATGCGGTGGAGTTACGTGACAATCGTGTACGTTTGTCTGTCTGTGAACAACTTTACTCAAAAATGGACCAACAGATTTAGATTAAATTTTCAGGGAATGTCAGAAATGATACAAGGAACAGCTGATTAAAGTGTGGGTGTGTTTCCGAGTCCCATCAATTCCGCTACATATTTAGGTCACGTAATTCAGTATCCGTACAAAACGTACACGTGTAACACGCCTGTGCTCAGCGCAAGTCATTTTTTAGTCAAGATTTCATCCGTACTTCGCTCTCTGAGTGCTTTTTTTGTTGTTTCTCCTGATATATGTAGCTGACTCAATGCATTTTTCTTGATATGGCATCAAAAACTATACTTGTAACCCATTAGGTTGAGGGTGCATAAGTACCAACACTCCAGTAACTATAGAAGAAATTCAGTCTTAAAAACGACTGAATTTTTAAGACTAAGAAAAAGTGTGGTCATCTAGTCATTAGAGTTCAATCAGTCCATGAATTTGAAATTCCACTTTTAATTTTGTGACAGAATGTGCCATATTGGATGTACAGACGGACTGGTAAGGGACTAATGCTGTGGTTTCAATGATAAATCACTGCTAAATTCCGTTTTTGATTAAAAAGAGAAATATACTGGTTGTAGTATATGTGCGCCTAAGGTTTTAAGGAGTCATCTGTCTTCATGAAATATTAAAATGTGATTTAGAACTTCATTTTTATTATTATTTTTATATACAACAAACATTTTAGCTCATAAATACAAAATTGTGTTTATGAGTTTCTAAACTGTTTGTAGCTTTTTGACGTACGTTTTCTTGTTTACATAGTCAGCAGGAATGCAGAGTTGTGAGGTCATTGGGTTTGTAGAGCAACAAGTTCAGCTCTATATTTACAGCAGGGATTTAAAACACTAGAATGCAAGCCATGTGACCTAATTACACTGGTAAAGGGTTGCTCAGGATGAGGTTTCACTCACAGCTGTGTGCAGCCTGAACCGTCCTATTCCAGTATATACAGTCATACATTACTTGTACTTTATGCCATAAAATATTCATTACCAAAATTTATGCTATAAACAAGGGCTGAGTTTCCATTCCCATGCCGTCATTTGCTGATGTTATGATTGGTGGAGTGATAAATGAGCAGTTCAATTTCATTTCAACTCGAGAGGTCTTACTAGATTTCACTGTGGCAGCTGTAGTCATGAAATAACACAAAACAAGGGTCTCTGGTTAATGTCTGCACTTTGCTAATACACTCTATCCACACATTATACACTATATTTATATATATATGAAAGTTATCTGTCTCAATCTGAAAAGTCAGTTCTTTTAAAAACCAACATGGCTCAGTTCAAAATTTTTACTTAAAGCAGAACTTATCATTTCTCTGGTATGACTTCAGCATCTGATGGATTGCTATTGTTGTGTTTCGTAGAGAGAAACTGAGGAACTAATATCTCATCTGTCCAGGATTTAAATTAATGCCTCTGTAGTAAATAAAATAAAATAGTGTTGGGTTCTAACATCTGTCATTTAAGGAATGTATAATAAAGTGTGGTTAAGCCCAGTCAGCCATATGAAATTCATGTGCATTGTTGTACTCTGTCAATACCTTTGTTGAGTGAATGTTTTTTGAGATGGAAGACAAACTACTTCTCTCCAATTAAGCTGTTTATTTTCTAAATATCAGTTTCTCAAAAGAATCTTGTACAAGGACCTTTTCTGTTAGGACCAGCCTCACAGAAAAGGATAAAACCAAAAGTGAACACATTTTATTCAGTATAGTATTGTATGGTAAGTTATAGATATAAACATCTAATTCAAATATTGAAATGCGATTGGCTAACAGTGGGGATAAACCGTGGGTTAGACTTAGGTCTCCCATTAATTGATGCACAGATATGTCCATATCTCTTGGCACACAATTCATCCAATCCCCAGGAGCCGCACACTGTAAAAAGAACCCTCCTGCATACTTTTTCCCACTTTCTACCAGTTAGTATTATTCCATTGGTTCTGTAAAGCATCTTGAGACAATTTGACCTGTAATTGGCAACTCATGGATTCATTGCACATTAAATGGTTATTATCAATATTGTACACCCATATGTAATATCAATTTGAGTGTTCCGTTAATAGTACCTTCGTGAGATAAAAATCCTAACAAATTTCAGTGTTCAGTTAGTAGTTCCTCTGTGAGATAAAAAAAAAATCCTAACATCTTCAGTTCAATTTATTAAGGTAATAATTTTACTTGTGATTAAATAAAGAGACCAAATATTGCAGCTCTGATACCTAAATGACCAATAAAGTTGCAAAGCGCAGCAAGCAATGGGGTGTATTGATATGTGACATCTCGATTGGAAACTAATGAGAAACCCAACTGTTTAATAGTGAGTTGTGGTAGTGGAATAAGAGGAGTAACTGTAATAAATTAGATTACAATTAATATTAGCATTGACTATTGATCAGTACACAGAGAGTCTGGGTTTTACCTTTCCTAAGCGCTCTGAAAATTTAGTCGCCAGTCTGGGCACATGCTCCGTGTTCTTATCTCTTAAACAGGAAAATACAAATGAGCCCATTTCAGCAAAGAAAAGGAAATGTACACTTGAGATTAGGGCTTATTCTTGGAACTGTGGTACAAAAAGCGTGCGTTTGATTTACACGTCTGCTCCGAGAGCTGTAGAGGTTTCAACCTGAAAGTGCAGAGACCTGAGCCTCCCAGCAGCTGTCGTTAGTGCTGAATGTCACATGCTGCTGCCAAGTCACGCCAAACAGAGCCCGTCTACTATGGCGGTTCTCATATTTCACTAGGTCTCTCTGGGAATAACAAAAACACAGTGCATTAGGCGCTGTTACACTAGCGCTGGGGAGACGCAGCGATGTGCTCCTGGTGGACTGGATATCCACAGCAACTTGAATCTGTAGCTCAAATTTGTGGATACTTTCAGCGGGATGATGAATAAACAGAAATGAAATCATACCGCAAAAAAAACACTTCCTTGTTAAAATAAGCCACAACTGTCATGTGCATTAACTGCCACCCCTAAATGACTCTTGTGCAAACCGTGTCCATTGTTTTGCAACACTGGCTACACTGTGTCCATGAGTCCACCCTTGCCCCAAGGCTTCAAAGCACTAAAGCAACTGAGCGTCTACAAATGGCAGCAAATACATAGTTACCAAGCCAAACCACAGGCTATTGACTGCTTATCCGGGTTCATAACTGCACAGGTTAGATGGTAGACTGAACAGGAGGTAGTAGATGAATGGCAGGCTTAAGCAGAGATGAACCTGAGGAGTAATTACAGGGCAGAGGTGAGGCTGAGGGAGACGGGAGGGAAACCAAACAGCAGCACATAGAGACAAAGAAACTGACTCCAGGAGGGAAAAGAGAGTTTTGTTGGGAACTCGGTTCGAGCCAAGTAAGTTGAGTCATTATCATAAACTGAAACAGAACGCTCATTTCCCTGGCGGACATTAGCTACTAGAAAGAAACCCAAAATAGATCAAAGCATTATAACTTCCAGCAGGCATCCACACTAAAGCCACTGCAACGCTTCTGGCTTAGTTTAGTGCTCTACTTCCGGAGCAAAAATAGAACTCCCCGTGAATCACATCTAACAGCATGCAGCCAACACTGGAAATGTCTTATAGCACGCAGTTAGAGCTGGACTTACAGCATTGCATAATTTGCGTGTGTTTGTATGTCTGCATCAAGCCCAGATAGGCACACTCACACTCTCACACACAGCTGGGATCTCTGGCTTTGTTCTGGGTTTGCAAAGATTTTTCTTTTTTTTTTTTTTTGTCGTCAATGTGGGTGTATCCAACTGTGACAAGCTGCTTGGCTCCAAACGGTCCTTTGTAAAGCCTGGAATGTCCCATAGGAGCGGAGCTGCTCTGAAAGCAGCTTAGCACCAGCGTTCACCTCTTGACTTTGTTACTGATTTACAGACAGCTCAGAGGGCCAGAAAAACAAAGGAGTAGTCACATGGGCTTGGAGGCAGCATTCACTCGCTTACCTCATTGTTATGTCGTGAAGGATGCTTTATACATGGAGGAGTTCTAAAAAGATGCAAGCATTCCACACTTAATTTGTCGATTGCACACTTTTACAAATGAGATTTTTATACAGATGCATGTCCAAATCAAAGGAGAAATACTGACGCACATAAAAAAAACAAAACAAATGGTGGTGTACAGGTAGTGGTAAACATTATCAGTCAATGTGCAACATGTAAACCAGGGGTGTCAAACATGCGGCCTGTGGGCAAAACCGGCCCGCCAGGGGGTCTAATTTCTAGACCTTGACAAGTTGTTTTGATCATAAAGTAAAATACTAGATTGTTCATTGCTCTTTTGTCATTTTGTGTCTCATTTTTGTAATATTTTGTCTTGTTTTTGTTGGGATTTTTTTGTCTGACTTGTGGTTTGTCTCATGTTTTTGTCGTTTTGTATTTCCTTTTTGTCTCGCTTGTGTTTTTTGTCTTATTTTTGTCATTTTGTGCTTTGCTCTATTTGTTGTTTTGTGTATCGTTTTTGTCATTTTATGTTATTTTTGTCTCGCTTGCGTTTTGTTTCTCGCTTTTGTCATTGTTTGTCTTGTTTTTGTCGTGTGTCCATTTTTTGTCACTTTTTAAGTTTTTTGTCCAATTTTTTGCCTTTTTTTTTGTTTTGTTTCGTATCATTTGTCTCAATTTTTGTCATTTTGTGTCTTGTTTTTGTTATTTTTTTGTCTGACTTTTGTCTTTTTGATCATAAAGTAAAAGACTATATCATTCAGTTCCAGATATCTGTGACTAAATGTTTTGTACCTTTTTGTAGATAAACTGTGACCTATAAGTTGTAATGTGTAAATGATAAACTGAGGCATAATATTGTTGAAATTGCACTTATTTCTCTTTTAATTTTAGGTTGTTCATAACGTTTTGTAAAAAGATAGTTCTTTAAATGTGAACATTTTCAGAAATACTTTTTTGCTCTAAAACAAAGGAAACATTTAAAGTTGTGGTTATTTATAAGTTATTATGCTGTTATTTTACTGGTGCAGCCCATTTGAGAACAAGTTGAGATGTATATGTCCCCTGAACTAAAATGAGTTTGACACCCCTGATGTAAACTGACTGAGATTGTTAACCCTTAGATGCAAAAGTGGGTCAAAAATGACCTGGTGAGGTTGTTGTCTTGCAATGTCTTTGTAATGGAAAGTTATCATTTCATATTCCAGCTATTCCTCAAAAAGCAAGTTTTTGATATCATCCCGTTTAAACTTTTAAGTGACCTTTTATACTTTTTTAGGAAATTGCAATATTTGTATTACTACTCCAAGCTCTTTATCATTGATAATATCATACAAGAGGTGATGCACAACCTTGGAGGGACGGAAAGCAGCAACAGTTAGAGGACAAGAGTGGAAAAATGTCAACAAAATGGATGTTGATATTCTTCTAGTGCTGTTCTGTGTAATATTCTTCTTTTTAAATCTGTTATAAAGTGAAAAAACCTATTTCAAACATTAAATCATTCTTGTGTGGACAAAAATATAATACAAACTATAATACAAATGATTCTTCTGAAACAAAATTACAAAAATGACAGTCATTTCTGACCCACTTATGGAAGAGTGTAGTGTCCAATCGCTGCACTGCTCTGTAGTAGCGCAGTATGTATAGCTGATGAGCTCATCTTTTTTTTTTTTATTCTAAGAGCTATAGCAAGCTGCACGCTCTAAAATGAGCAGATCTGCCACCGATTAGAAAATTCAAACGTCTCATTGTGTTAATGAAAATACTTCCAGATCCAGAGACCACTTGTCATTCATCAAAAGTTGCCACTCACAACTCACAACTCCCACGTGGTGTTACTGCACTCATTTGTCAAAATAACACATTTCAGTTTTAACACGTCTGACATATTCATAAAGGGGTTCAGTGTCGCTTCTGATTACAATGCTGCTGCCGGTATCCCGCTGTGGGACAGCAATCGCATCCATTCCGCAACTTGTTGAACAAGCAGCAAATGAGACTCTTTATCTTCAAGTTCCAGTGATGATTCAATATAATTTCATTGCTTTATAGTTGGAATTAATCTATTTTATGGTAGTCATTTAGTTTGGGTACTTGACCGTAGATTCATATTCCATTACGAGAACAGATCATCCTTAAAAGCCATTACACAGGGAAACCTATAGAGGCACTTTCTAAATCAGTCGTGACAGAAACAATCACATACATGGGAAAAAATATAGAAAATACACATTAAATCTATGGGATTGTCATGACCACTTTCTGTTTAACGACATATAAATACTTAAATTCTAAATGCTTATGACTTCGGTTGTCTCTTTTCTTTCAAATTCGATTGAATAATGTCAAAAATCAGTTACCGTCAAGCTTACTAGTTAGTTTTTAATGAGAAAAGGTTGATATTTGGGACGCGAGACGCCCACGCTTCACCTAGTAGAGACAAAAAGACACCTTTGAGGCTCCTGTCTCTAGCCGATGACCTGAGAACTGTCTTTGTTTTTGGTGTGCTGATTCCCTCTTCCAGCTGCTAACAGGCAGCTGGCTGCTCTGTTGTGACAGCGCTGGGAGCTTCCAGACACCGTTGTAACAGCTCGGCTCGTTAGTGGGGGATTTAGCACTCTAACTGTGGAGGTCTGGAGGGCTGCTAATGTCCTGGAATGGTGATTGACACAGAGGAGGAGATCATTATGTCAACCAGCTTCCCTGCTTAGGCACAGCTTTCACATGACAGTTTCCCGTCATCTTGGTCCAGACGGGCGACTGGGCCACAACTGCAACAGGGTGACTTTTGTTTGGCCTCATTCATGGTCCACGTAACCGGGCTGGGCATTGTGGTTAAAGGAATACGGGGATTTAATAAGTGTTGTCGCTGTGTGCAAGCGAATGGTATCTTGAGGTTTTCAATTGCTTTAGGAAATGGGAACATTTTTTGAAAGGCAATTGAAAATTGTAAAAGTTTCTGGTTGAAAGATGAAGTTTTCACCCAAAATTCTCATCAGCTGAATGGATTTTCATACGATGAACTTTTATTTGTTTGCAAATGACCTCAGAAAAAAACCCCAAAGACAGAAAACTTAACATGTGTATGAGTAGCAGTAGATATTTTTCTAAAATATAGCACACATATGTACAGTCATATCTAAATGACTCATATTTTGCTCATTATTTGCTCATAATGTGGTTGAAATGGCAATTTATATACACACTACCGTTCAGAGGTTTGGGGTCACCCAGAAAATTTCATGTTTTCCACGAAAACTCACACTTTTATTCATGTGCTAACATAATTGCACAAGAGGTTTCTAATCATCAATTAGCCTTTCAACACCATTAGTTAATGCAATGTAGCATTAAAACACAGGAGTGATGGTTACTGGAAATGTTCCTCTTTTAATGGAATATCTACATAGGGGTACAATCAGCTGTTTCCAGCTAGAATAGTCATTTACCACATTAATGTTAATTTCATTGAAAAAAAATGCTTTTCTTTAAAAAAAGAAAAAAAAAAAAAAGGACATTTCTAAGTGTCCCAAACCTTTGAACAGTAGTGTGTATATGTAGCCATTTCAACCACATTATGAGCAAATACGTTACATTTTCTGTCTCTGGGGGTTTTACTGAGCTTATTTGCAAAAAATAGTAAAGTTCAATGTGTGAAATCAATTCAGCTGATGAGGATTTTGCTGTAGTTATTTGACTGCTAGACTTCCCTCAAGGTAATAAGATAAAGTAGAAAAGGGGAAAGAAAGGGGAGATTAACTGGCACCATAATTATAAAACATATACAGATGCTTATAGCCATAATGATGATTCGTGTCAATGCCACTCCTATATTGTTTGATGACATTGTAAAGGGTTCACTGGGCTTTATCTTTGTGGAGTTCAGAAAGCAGTGGCAAAGACTCAAAAAGACATATTTAAGCATCAATAGTAAGAGGAAGGTGTTCTAGTGAAGAATAGTCAGTGTTTTGTGGCTGGTTTCTGGACAGGTTTTGCAGCAGATCATTCTTCAAGGGCAGGGTTGGACTAACTCGCAGTTTGTTCTTGAAACTGTCCAAGCCCTTACACTAATAGATGACTAGAGATAGGGGATTTTTTTTACGGATATATACATTACTGTGTAGAAGAAAGAAAAACCGTAGTGTATATATATAATATATATGGAGACATTTTTTGAAAACACTTGGATGAAACTAGTCGTTTGAAGACAACAGCTGTTCTGCCAGAGTCTTAAGTAGCCGTAACAAGTACCAGATGTGATCATCAGGACCAATGATGGAGCACAATTATGCCAAATGAAACATGCCATAGTACTTTAAATATTTAGCATTTTTCTCTTCTGTTACCCCAAACAACAGTCAGTCGCTATAGTGGAACTATAGTAGGTTTACAATAACAGGGCGGCATTTGTGGGACTCTAAAGCTGGATACCATTATGTTTTCATTGTTTGCACAGTACAATATTTTGGTTTTGTTTTTAAGTTAGCCGTAGCAGCTGTCAGATGTGACCTGAGACTTAAAATATTTAAAAGAATATTTACTTCTTTTAAGCACATAGTGTGGTTGAAATGGCTTCAATTTCTTAGCGATCCACTGAAAACATATTACTAAAATGGACCTAGATTGCCGTGATGAAGATATTTTCCAACACCCATCACCATCAACTAGCACTATTGAACCTAATTGCAAGGCTACAAACTGACAAATGCGTGATATGAATGTAGATTTGTGGTGCAACATCTTAGGTAGCTAGAATTTTGTAGGATTTTGGAAACATTAGGGTTGTTAATTTGCTGATTAATTTCATATGTAGACTTTAAAGTACACAATCCTAGAATCAGACAGTTTTTTTATTATAGTGTTATCAAAAAGGGTTGTACACTTTCCAAACCAAGCATTCCAAATTCAGTATTTTTCGAATAGAAGGTGGTGGTGGTGGTGGTGTTGGATGCTTCTATGTAGGTGGACAAACCCTCAGGAAAGCACAACCTCTTTTGTCTTCAACATATAGTGTGTAGGATAATGATGCTCAGGGACAAGCTCAGCCTGTTTGAAAAAACGGTAGCCTATGCTGCATTTGATATTGATTCGTACAAGCTCAACGCAAATGGCAAATCTGTGTCAGGCTGTTTTCTTTCTTAAAGTCGGCGAAAAGAGTCTGAAGAGAATAAGTAAACTTAAGCAAAAACAGCGATGCATACACAATAGAAATCTAACCAGAAATTTAATCATCCTATACAGTCAGTGCAATCAGTTTCTCTCTTTAATTCAACCAGTTTTCATGCCAAACACCAGTTTACTTGGCCCCTCTTGCTGCTCATCAGCTACCCACTCCTCTGGCATCTGCAAAAGAGTTGCTCATAATTATGATGGATTAGACTGCGGCTCTTTGTACCTGTGCGCTGCAATGGTTTTGCAGATGCTGCGGACGTGACATGCATTAATAATTGAGGGCAGCAGACAGAAATCAATGTTCTACTGGTATCGCAGGAATCTATTTGCTTTTGGCAGAGCAGGAGCGCACAGGGAAAGCAAAATGAGACCATAAGCTACATTTGCTGCTTAAAACTCTAGATCTTGTTTTCCACACACCACATTATTATTTTCTAAAATGACACCTATAATTCCCAAAGCTAGCTACTGTCCTAATTTTGTCATTTTCTCTCTATTGGAACTCTCCTGCTGAATTTAACCACAATTTCATGGACGAAATTCAGAAATCCTGTGTGTATATTTAGTGCCCGGCCAAAACCAGATGCAAAAACTTCAGAAATACTCCTGCACATTTTGCCATGTAACCCCAGTTTAGAGGTTTGTGGGGTTCATGATTGGAAGGAAGCATATTAAATTAATTCAAACTATGGCACGAATATTTAAATAATGCATGAGTTAATGCATTTAATCCATATAGGAGCACAAGTGCAGTGTACAGTGAATCCTATATGTTGAGCACTACAGGACATCGACTGCATCTCTGTCCGCCTCATATAGGCTTACGTGACATTTAATAGCAAGAAAAACACTCAGAGAGCGCAGTACTCCTCCAAGGCTGTTCATGCCCCGATATGGCATTGTCAGAAATGCAGCGGCAAGATAGACTATGGCCATTTAATATAGATGTACCCACAAACAAAATGACCTTGCGCTGAGTACAGGCGTGTGTTATGCATGTGTACTTTACGTATGGAAATCGAATCGTGTGACCTAGATATGTAGTGGGTGGCAGGAATTGATGGGACTCGGAAACACCTCAACAATTTAATCATTTGCTCCGTGTATCATGTCCAACAGATAAGTCACGATAAGTCCACAGCGGTGGATCTGTAGTAGGATCGTAAGCAGGCAGCATTCCTTGGCGGAGTAATAAATGAGGGAATATTAGAAACCACTGTAACTTTGATGTTCCGAATTAAACCTTTTGGTTACAAAAATGCCCATCAGCCAAATGATGCTCGTTTTGGCTCCAAAACACTTTCTTTCTTAAACAAATACAGGACAGACACCTTCATCGAACTTTAAAGATTATAGTACACACTTAATTTGCAGTCATTTTAAATAGAAAGAGTGAGAATATGCTCGAAATTTCAAGAAAATGAAAGATTTTAAATGCACATTACGTGTCCAGGGCTGCTGTGTTTTGGTATCTTTCTTTTCACGTTTTATCTCTGTAATGCTGCAATACATACTGAGGGAAAAAGCATAGCAGTAGTCAGCAAACCAGCAACTTTTTTGCTTCCTTTTATACATGCAGACATATCCATCAAACAGCGGCATGGGTTTGAATCCATCCTCTAGAACCTGGCGTCATTACAGTTCACTGCAACAAACATGAGTCTTCTATGTAATAAAAGAGTCACAAAAAAGTCCAACACTATCTATTCGAACTTGATTCATTTGTTGCTTTTTCAAAGACGGCATATCCTAAATGAAATATAAGTCTAGCTGGTTGGAGGCTGTAGGACGCAAGGTTAATGTCCCAGATGGTAGATGGGGGGAGCAGTTGGCTGCTCGTCAGCTGTTCTGTTGAGATATTCGTCTCCTGGCCTTTCCATATTGTAATGTCAAATATGCAAATATTATTCAGTTCTCAGATTTGAGGCCTTTGTTACCAGGACTAGTTTCAGGCAACTATAAGCTTTCTTGCATGGAGTTGTAAAGAATACAGAGTTTAAACTGACCCCCACAACTATTTCCCACAGTCACTTCATTGACCTGAACTCTCTAATTGAAGGGGAAGTTATTTCTTGGTGCACTGGCATTATATTTGGAGTTTATGAGGTAGTAAATGAACTATTAATAGTAACAACATAGACTGTACATTTGAGAAAACAATAAAAACAGCAGTGAAAGTGTATTTTAACTTTGGTTAAATGCCTCTAAGATACACTGGGGCTCATTCATATCATGGTTGGGCTTGCAATGTGCTTTTCAGAGGGAATTAAAATGTCGACAGAATCAGCTCGAAGAGTTTTAGGGTATAGGGTTAGGGTTAGGGTCCTAGGGCTCAATCTCTTCTCATGCTGCAGGATTGTATTGTTTTGAGGATGCCCCCGACAACAATGTTATCCAGAACGGAGCCATGTGGCTCTTTCTTGGAGTACATAAATTTACTGCTAAGCAAGCTGTTGAAGGGGATCTGGGATGGCTGCCATGTCGAATGTAAAGCAGAGAGGTGAGACGGTGACGTTGTGGAAATACCTTGTTCATTTGCCACAGGAAAGGCTTTAAATGGGACCGTGCACAGAATTCTCCTTGGTCGAGAACAATAGTTGTTTTTGTCCAATTTGAGTTTAATTTATAGGAATAACTTGCAGTGTCATATAAACACAGTCAGTCACAGTGATTAAAGCTCTAGTGCCACTGGAAGGAGAAAAACTGTAAGAAGCTGTTACGGCCAAGCCACCAGATCAGCAGCTAGTGTGCTGTGTTGTGTTGGTGTCATCTCCTGCCTAAAGCAAAGTGTGTGTGGTGCTGTACAACTTCGGATCAGCTTTGTTTTTGTTAAGAAACTCGCTTCAATTCGAATTTAGTTTTGCTTTAAATTGTAAATAAATCAGCTTTTTGTTCTGTCATGAGTTTTCTGTCTCTTGAACCTCATTTTTCTTTACAACTTTTGTTTCTCCCCTCATCCCCTAGCTCATGGGGACACAACAGAAGCCAAAACTTAAATAAATAGAGCCATATATGAAGTTAAATGTGCAGAGAATGCAAAGGTATGATCAGGTACAGATCAGATATAAAGACATTCTTGAAGAGCAATGTTGGTTTTCTCCAATCTTGGTGTAGTTTGATAAGATCCAGCTGTGAGCAGCCTTGGCGGAGTACTGTGCTCTCTGAGTGCTTTTCTTGTTTTACCTTCAGAGCAGTTTTATGGGGGAGCATTTGGTCTAATGTGGCATTTTTTCTATTCACCATCCACATACAGTCACAGCTTCAGTATGAAAAAATGTCCTTCATAGAAGCATACTGCCATGCACACCTAATAGTAGGAACTAAAAATGCCACACGGTGCAAAAAGTGAAATGTAAGTTAAATCATCCCAAAATATGTTTGTTTTCTGTCTGACAAAATGTTGCATTTTACCGGGCTGTTTTTACACTCATTTCATGTATTTAGAGCATATTTATTTATTTGAATAACATATTATTTCTTATTACTGAGACTTTTTACATGTTCTGAGTAACATAATGCTTGTAACTAGAATTAGGACATTTATAAAGCTATTTGATCAGCACTGTCAATTACAAAATTCCTTTGGTGAAGTCAGAATTTCTTATTTCAAGTATATTCTGCTTTTCATGTCTTGAAATATTATTAACAGTTATTGTCAGTCTTATACCACAACACAGCATTAATGTATTAATATAAGCAAAATACAAGACAGAGCAGAGACAGAACTGAAGTCCCAAGAAATTAACTTTAAAGAATAGACCAGGCTTTTATTGTTTGTTATAATAATATTTAAAGCACTGATGTTGTTGTTATCTTGTTGTAGGTCTGATATTTCCATTTTCACCAACCACCACCAATGGAATTGTCCTGATTAATACATAATGTTAACAGCTTGTTTGTTATTTATGTTGTGTTTAATGCACATTCATGTTAGGGTTGCAGTGACACCATGAGTGTAGTGCGTTGATGACAATCAGTGTTAGCATTGATAGGTGTCTTCAAAGTGGTGTTCTACTCAAAAAGCTACGAAGAGGAAGTTAAATTCTCTCATTGATGTCACTGCATGCAACAATACTGACTTTCTTTTCTTTCTTTAATTAAGTCCGTTTCATAGCTAGTAGTGTTACATGAATCTTAGCCAGAATCACTTTATCTAAGCAACTTCCCTCAGAAAAATGTATGGGTACATGGCTTTATTTAAATACAATTAAAATAGCTTCGAATGGCTGCTAAATTTTAGCAGATTTTCCTACATGTTAAAGTTGATCTAATCTGATTGCACTACTTTTAACAGGTTTTTTGAGACATTTTGTCATCTAAAAAATCCTTGAAATGTTTTCTCGTTCTGTTGGCAGATCATTTTGCTTATTTTAAGTAATATACACCCCATTTTGTTGCTTTTTTGCTTTTTTATTTTTGAAAATTTGGTTTTTGCAGTGCAGGACCACAAAACAAGGTGCATCTACAGCAGGACACTTTCTGTTAACATGCTGAATTCATGACCTCTAGTCTATTGTTCGTCTTGTTGCTCACTTTTCACTGCTCTCTGGGTTTTAGGCAATGTAGGGATGACGTCAGGGTCAATCTAACTCTATTAAAAGATTATCTTGCCAGCTGATAGAGACGCCGTGCCAAATATAAACACATTACTCCACTGGCCTTCCCCCTCCACTTAGGCCACATTTAGACCTCTAGTGTAAGAGTGCTGAAATGCAATCTTTGTCAGCAGAGCGTATTTGAATGGTAGAAAGTAATGTGATCACTATAGTTGGCATTTAAAAAATGAGAAGAAAAGTAGGACTTTTGTTTAAAAAAAACAATCTCACAGACAAATCTTCACCTTAATCTCAGCTTTATCGCTCAAGTAACATGATACAGAGGTCAGGCAAGCAACAAGGTAAACTAAATATTTAGGTTACATGCAAGTAAAAAAGCATTTGTTTTGTTTTGGCGTAGAAATCTGGATTTTCTTATTTGTTTGGCATTCAAAAATTAGCAGTATGCAGTGGCGTCTTGGTGACTTTTGTACTTAATATAAACTACAAATTTAACTAGATGGTTTTTCAACATGAATGAGGACATTTTCACTTTCATACAATAACACATTTGTTGACATGTGCATGATCTGACCTCAATGTATTTTTAATAAATAGGAGCACAGGTGTGACCACGAAAAAACATATTTCGGTGTGAACAAACCACTTCATCAGCAGTCTATACCATATACTATCTATTGCTGTGTTTGACCTTTGCGTAAAGAATGATGTAACCAAATACTTCTCTACCACTTTCTGTCTCGCAGGACGGACAGAGGGCAGCCCTGTGTATGGACTCTGAGCAGCCCAGATGGAAACAGAACAGGCCAGACATGAGCCGGAAGAAAGTCTGATATTAGCACAATTTGGCACATCTCACAACATCTCTCACAAACTTCAGAATGGAGGCCAGTCTTCAGAGGGAGATTCTCTGCAGATCACTGGGGATACGAACTGGAACCATTACAAGACCAACATGGGTGCCAACACCATGAAGAGGCACCGAGACAACTGCAACAACTCCACTTCGGAACAAGGGCTGTTCAATCAAGAATCCTACATGATGAATGGAGAAGTGATGAACGGAGAGTTAAAGCATGCACTCACTGAGCAGTCATTATTGGTCCACCAGCCTAAGAAAATGAAAGTAGATTCTGAGATTAAAGGAAACAATGACATGAGCTCCGGTTTGGTGGCCAACTTTCCTGAGTTGACAAAGGCAACAGAATTTGAATGCGGTTCCCCACAGAACGAAATTAAGTTAGATAAGAGGAATTGTAACTTTCCTAATGGAGATATTTTCTGCCTACCAAGGAATAAACAAGTTCCAAATGGTGCTGTATCCCCAAACTCAACCATAGAAAGCACTCCGGGTGATCTGTTAGAGAAAACTTTGTCTCAGTATTATCCTGAGCAAGTGTCAATTGCACCACAAACATCTGTGTCACAACTAGGTGCTGTCAATGATTCACTGGTCAATAAGTTGTCCAGTGATGGTGCTCAAGTAACCTCTTTAACCTCAGGACTACCCAGTTCAGCACAGATGCCTGACTCACAGCAACAGCAGCCTGGAGCATCTGGAAATGCTGAAGGAGGCAACAATTATAACTCTGTCAACTATGTTGTGAATGGATATTCCAACGATTTTGGAGCAGACCACCAGCAGCAACAACAACAGCAGCAGCAGCAGCCAGCATCTTATTCTGGTCAGGAGCTGGCTCTAGGACAGCTGCCAGGCACTATCCCATCAACAAATAATGACAATGGCTCGCAACAACATCCAAATGGTGCACACTGTTATCCAGATGACATAAATCCTCAAGGTATATATGCGAAAGCCCACCATGAGTTTAACCACAGCTCTTTTCTGGAGCGCAGTAATCCCCTACAGGCAGCAGAGGCAGGTGAATATGGATCGTTTCCCAGCTCTGGGATACAGAAGTTGGGGCAAAGTGAGAAACCTGGATCTGGTCAACATCCGCACCATGGCACTGACAGGGACCTCCAGTATGGGATTCAACCCCAGAACTTTCAAGAAAAGGCTGGGGACCCACACAGAGCTGACAGTACAGGAGTCATGGGGCCCAGTCTCCAACAGCGACATCACGCTGGGTTAGAAAATGGGAGGGAGAACATGTCTCAGCAGAGAGCCAACTTAACACGTTCGACTCCCAACCAGACAGGCTGGATTGATATGAATTCTTCACATTCCCAGCATCGACCAGCAAGTGGCCCATCGTCTCAGGCGCAAGAGCAGGACATGTGGAGGGGCTTCCCTACTAAGCCTCAGTCGGAACAGCAGACAGCCAACCCCCAGGTTCACAGCCAGATGTTGCAGCCAAACCCAGCGCAACGATTCCAGACACAGGGAGTTTTCACAGATAGCAGCCAGGGGTCTAACAGCTTCCAGAAGACTCAGCAGGACTGTCTACCAGCCAAAACACACTGTGCTCCAGCCCAGCACAACACTGCCCCTGAGTGGCAGCAATCAAATTCGAAAGCACCTCAAATGCAGCAGTCTCTACCCCAGAAAATGCCTGAGCAGCTTAACTTCCCTCAAAATCAGCAGGCAGACAGCCGCTACCACTCCCAGATGCAGTCAGAGCACTTATGTGAAGACACTGACCTCCAGGATATACTTTCCCCTGGATTTTTGCCAGCCAAGCAACAGCAGCAGCAACAACAGCAATGTCATCTTCAACGTCCACTGTCCCACCCACCACAATTTGAAGGGCAGCAAATGAAGTCTCCCAATTACAGACCCCACAGTCAGCCTCAGCCAGGTCAGCAGCAGCTCCCACCCAACCAGCCTCTTAGAAACAATTCTGCTCAAACCCACAACCAACACATCCAGCACAGCGACCATGCAACATTTACTTACAATAACACGTCAGAGATGCAACAACCACAACAACATCAAAGGCAATATCCACTGAACTCAGGCAGTAGTAACCTCAAGCAATTTCAGCCACAACAACCTGACAACCACTGCCACCAGCCCAACCACGTGGACTTTCCCCAGACCTCTACACAGTCACAACCTCATTTACCACAAGGTGCGTTAAACCAACAGGTGACAACACAGATGTATCCCAAAGCTGAACAGCAGCTGACAACATCTTGCACTCAGTTCCAAAGGGGACCGCGACTACCTCTGGGACCAGTAGGTCCCCACGTAGACTTTCAGAGGCATGCAGCCCTGCGAATGCACTTGTTACAAAGGCAGGAACGCCAGGGCCCTCCTCATCCCCCTCAGAGCTCTGGTGACCCCAAGCTTATGATGAGAGCTGTGAAAATGGAAAACGGACCCAGATTTGAGCTGCCTGGTTCACAGCAGCAGGAGCAGCAGTTACAGATGCGAGAGGCAGGCATCGGCGGAGTGCAAGTCAAGCAAGAAAGCAAACAGTCCCTGTGCGAGCAAAGCAAGAAGCAGGGGAGTATCCTGGCCTCTATGGAACAAAGTCTGAGGATGTACCAGATTTCACCTGTGTTTGAGAAGAAATCCCTTGTCATCAATTCATCAAATAGGGTCAAGGTGGAATCCTCTGGGCCTGTCACAATCCTGTCAACCAACGCTGATATAAGTGGAGTAGAATCATCAGCAGGTGCCTCGTCCACTGTAGCATTAAAAAAAACACCTGATTCCACCCCTAAGAAGGAACAACTCTTACAAAGTTTTATGGAATCTCCTATGAAGCTATTGGACACCCCTATAAAAAATCTTTTGGATACTCCCATGAAAACGCAATATGACATCGCATCCTGCCACTGCTTTGGTGAGTTTCAAAATGTTGCTTCTGAAACATGATTGGTCAGTTGAAGTGTAAATATTAACATATTTTGTTCTGTTAAAATTTAGAACAAATCTGTGAAAAGGATGAAGGCCCATACTACACTCATCTGGGGTCAGCGCCTAGTGTTGCTGGTATACGGGAGATGATGGAGAAAAGGTTAATGACAAAGCTGTTCTAAAATTGCTGTAAAAGACAGGCTGTGTTACAAAGCTTCCGTGTTCATTTTCACTTGTGCTTATTTTAATGCTTTTATTCTGCTTTGAAGGTCTGGCCTGACTGGTAGAGCCATCAGAATTGAGAAAGTAATATACACCGGCAAGGAAGGAAAAAGTACACAAGGTTGCCCCATAGCTAAATGGGTATGAAACATTTTTGCTTATTTCATTTGAGATACAGGCAAATCAGCTGTTGCTGTGTTTCCCTCAAATAACTTTGAGCATATTCTTATATTTTTCAGGTGATTCGTCGAGGCAGCAAAGACGAAAAGCTGCTGGTGTTGGTGCGGGAACGTACCGGTCATAGATGTGACACGGCTTGCATCATTGTTGTAATCTTGGTCTGGGAAGGCATCCTGCCCAGTCTGGCTGACCGCCTCTACCTCGAGCTTAGTGAAACTCTAACAAAACATGGAGCCCACACCCAGAGACGCTGTGCTCTCAATGAGGAGTAAGGGCATTAACAAACTCAAATCTAGTCAATTGTATCACACTCTTAACAGTTACTCTTAATTTTATTAAATCCTTCTTAAATATTATCTGTCTTTCTCTTACTGCCAGAATACTAAAGTAGCTTTGTTAAACAAATCACTCTTCTCTGTATTTATTTTCCATGCACAAAGGGAAAATTTATGTATTATTTCTAAGGACTTGCACTTCTGATCATTACATCTTTCTTTACATCAAGTTCAGCCATCGATTTCTTTAAAATAGAATTTACCTGGACAACACTGACACATTTGAACTTTTTCTTCTGCCCATTCAGGAGAACCTGTGCATGCCAGGGATTAGATCCTGAAGCCTCTGGAGCATCTTTCTCCTTTGGGTGCTCATGGAGCATGTACTACAACGGCTGCAAATTTGCTCGGAGTAAAATCCCAAGAAAATTCAAGCTACTTGGAGATGATATGAAAGAGGTACTTAACTCAGAGTGCACATCATTACATTAATAAAATATACTAATTCTTAAAGTGAATTGATACTAATTTTGTCTTTCAGGAAGAGAAAATTGAGCACAACTTTCAAAATCTGGCAACCTTACTGGCTCCTTTGTATAAAACGATGGCACCTGAAGCTTATGAAAACCAGGTGAATAGATCTTGACATTGTACAGACTGCTTGACTTTCTGCATCTAATGACATATTATTAAAATACATAATGAAAATTCTTTGTTTTTGAAAAGTATAAGAGATTTTAAGATCTAATCCAAACCAAGTATGATTGCACTACCGTTTAAAAGTTTGGGGTCACCGAACCACCAAACTAGCTAACGCAGTGTAGCATTAGAACACAGGAGTGATGGTTGCTGGAAATGTTCCTCTATACTCCTATGTAGATATTCCATTAAAAATCAGTCATTTTCCAGCTAGAATAGTCATTTGCCACATTAACAATGTCTAGACCGTAATTTTTTATTAATTTAATGTTATCACTGAAAAAAACTTTTCTTTCAAAAATAAAGACATTTCTAAGTGACCCCAAACTTTTGAATAGTAGTGTATATATGTAAAGATTTCCCATCTATATTGTTCAGTGACCTTCATAAACTATTGAATAGCTTGTTCAGATTAATTTCTTCTTGTTCCCGGACAAAGGTGGAACATGAACACAGGGCACCAGATTGCCGTCTCGGGCTCAAGGAGGGCCGACCCTTCTCTGGTGTCACTGCTTGTATGGACTTCTGCGCCCACGCTCACAGAGACCTTCACAACATGCAAGGTGGCAGCACTGTGGTAAGCAGAACTTGGGAAACATTTTTCTAAGTATGCCGTAGGGCTGCAGCTATTGATTACTTTCGTAATCAAGTATTCTATCAATTATTCTGGCGATTGATTGAGCAATCAGATTCCGCGATTGGCATGCACGGTACAGCATCAAAAGCAGAAGTGAGCCTATATTCCGCCAGGAAGTGACCGTTCTGGCGGAATACAGGCAGATATCTGCGGTGTATTGTACATATATAGTATAGTACAGGGGTATTGTACATATATAGTATAGTACAGGGGTATTGTACATACACAGTATAGTACAGGGGTATTCAACTAAAACTCAAAGCCATGGGAACCCGACATGTATTTAGTTGGTGATGCAGAAATCACATAATTATGTTTTTAAGTTTAGTCCATTTAAACTGCTAGTACTGCAGCTGATGGAACACCAATAAGAAAACTAATTAATTTATTAGTATCAATCAGTAACATTTGTTTGTTGTATGTTTGCTGTATTTGTTTGTTGGATATAGAGACTCAAACTGCTCATGAAACTATGCCACAGCACATAATCAAAGCACAGCTTTAAAACAGATAATATTAATAACTAAAGTGGACTTGTTTTTTAGTGTCTGCCATATACCCAACAAAAAGTATGCAACTCAATCAGTATTTAATTTTTTCCCAGGTGTGTACATTGACAAGGGAGGATAACCGAGAGATTGGAAAGATACCAGACGATGAGCAGCTCCACGTCTTGCCTCTTTACAAGGCTTCCAGCACTGATGAGTTCGGCAGTGTGGAAGGTCAGCAGGAGAAAATGAAGTCAGGGGCCATCCAAGTACTCAGTGCCTTCCGCCGCCAGGTGCGCATGCTTGCAGAACCCGCCAAGTCTTGCCGGCAAAAGAAGCTGGATGCTAAGAAGGCAGCTGCCAACAAGAATGCTATGCTGGACAGTTCTAATGATAAGGCAGAGAAGGCCTTCCTGGCCAAGTCAAAAGCTAGCACTTACGAGAATACTCTTCAGAGCACTCCTATGGCAGGTAGGCTAACATTTATTCTGATAATTTTTATAAATTGTACCTTAGATATGTTATCTCTTTGTAGGGACATATTGCCAACATAGTAAATTAACATACCAAAGAACAATGGACTGAGAAAAAGTGAAACATAACTGGACATTTACTTTTTTTTTTTTTTTTTTTTTACTGCTAATAAGACCTTTATCTTTTGGGGATTTTCTTCTGCAGGACCTATTCCAGGTGCTGTGGGAGCAACCCTACAGTTGGGTCAGCCACCACATCCCCTTGGGGCCCATCCTCAGCAACTACAGCAACAACAGCACCAGGGAATTCTTCCTCCTTATCCTGGCTCAACAAATGCTGCCTTCGCCAGGTTGCCCAACCATCCTGGGTCTTTTCCAAGCACTTCCAAGCCAGGCAGCATGTATCCCCTTCAGCCACCAACACCAGCCAGCCCCTACCCTTCCCCGCTCCATGTACCAAACTCTTACATGAATGGATCAAATCGTCCATATCCAGGTTATCAGTGTAATGGAGGAATGCCCCTTGACAATTACCATCCATACTATGCTTCAAACCCAAAGCACCTGGACATATATCGACAACAGCGGCCAACACTTTACCCAGAGCAGCGGTATGGTGTACATCAACGATATGAGGTCAATTATACACCAAGGTATGGTGAGCCTGGTTTACAGGTCAATGGTTACAATGGCAGCAGTATGAGACCAGTTCACCCCATGAGACCCTATGGCCCTTATGGTCCTGACAGGGTCTCAGACAACCAGTTTATGGACCCCCTCTCAAGAGCACCTTCAGCCCATGGAGGCCTAGATTATACAGCTGCTGTGAGCAAAGGCAATCAGTTTGGAGAATATCCAAATCCATACCTGTCTCAGAGCCCTCAAATCATACCCCCAGGCCAAGATCCTTTCCATATGCAAATCAAGACAGAGATGGGTATGCCTGGCCCACAGATGCTTTCTGGTCAGCTGAGTGGTGGGTGTTTAAATCCTGAAACACAGTCTCGGTTAGGTCTGCCTAATGGAAGTCTCATGGGCTCCAGTGTTAAGCAGGAGCCTGGAACACCACAGACACCTACCACCCCACAAAAGCCCGAGATGTGGTCAGACAATGAGCACAATTTCTTGGACCCTGACATCGGTGGTGTGGCAGTGGCACCTAGCCATGGCTCTGTCCTTATTGAGTGTGCAAAACGGGAGCTCCATGCCACAACGCCCCTCAAATACCCGGATCGTCAACACCCAACACGCATCTCCTTAGTGTTCTACCAGCACAAAAATCTGAATGAGGCCAAACATGGTTTGGCGCAGTGGGAAGCTAAGATGGCAGAAAAGGCTCGAGAGAAGGAGGAAGAAGCAGAGAGGAATGGTGGTGAGGGGACACCTAGCAAGGGCAGCAAGAAAGGGGTGAAGCGTGAACATCCTGAGTCATCAGAAACCACAGGGGAGCCTCCATACAAGCGTTTTATCAAGGCACTAATGGAGGGGTCCTTGTCATGCACAACGAACACATATGTCAGTACATCTCCGTATGCCTTCACCAAGGTCACAGGGCCTTACAGTCAGTTTGTGTAGAAAAAACTCATTAGGAAGATCTCAACGGTGCTTAATCTCTGACAAAAAGACCACAGGCACCAGTGCCCTCTCATCAGCCTCATGTTGAGCAGTGAAAGGAATCTGTTTTCAGATGAGATATAAATCACCTTTCACATCAGGTTTTTCACCTCTTTAACAATCAAGCTTTACTAGTTGACCCTACTAAGGATGTATTTATTAGCAAGATACACAAAA
Source organism: Amphiprion clarkii (assembly GCA_027123335.1). Taxonomy (NCBI): domain Eukaryota; kingdom Metazoa; phylum Chordata; class Actinopteri; family Pomacentridae; genus Amphiprion; species Amphiprion clarkii. Next base: position 25,837,584 of record CM049568.1, read on the forward strand.
TCTCTGGTGCTTTCAGTCTGATACATAAGGATCTATTTTAGCTGGAAACAAAGTTTCAGTTTTGGTGGCTTTATTTTTCTTACAAATTTTGGATACGTAATCTTGGCTTCAAACACTGATTTTGTAAGTGACAACATTCACGGTGCTAAAGTGTGTGCTTATTACCATAGATTTTTATTCAAATGCCTTCACACTATAACCACAACACACTCTACGAGTGGCACTCGATTACTTACGACACCGGGACACTGAAAATATCATCCACCGGTCTAATCATCAGTGTTACAGTGGATTTTGGCAAGTCAGTGTTTCATAAAGCACTTTTTTGATGAGAGTTAAATGTTTGGGGGAAAAAATTTTGTTAATTTTAAATCATGAAATCTGTTTATATTGTATTGCTGCATTGACAGTAATTCATTTCTAAGCATCACTATAGTTACATTCATGAATTTATAACGGGATTGTTTGAGCAGTCCATGAAACTGTTTAAAGTTCATGCAAAACAATTTTTTAAAAACTAGCGTTATGTTGGTGCTTCTTTCACTTACCTATGTCACTTATACTGTAAATTGAGCCATTCTTATGGTGCATTTTTAACATTTTGAGAAAAAAAAATTATGTTTGTTTTATTTTAGTTTTTTCCAGGTTTACTTTGTTGTCACCAACTGTTTTTAATGTTCCTCACTGCAGGTTCATTGAACAACCCTGGATTGTGAATATTACATGTAGTTTTATGTCTGTGGTGCTTAGTAAATGTGCTTTTTATACACTGAGGAACATGAAACAGGGTAAGCTCAGTGTCATTTTCTGAGGGCAGCTGGCTTGCTGTGGGGTCTAACTATTGTAATCTAACTGTAAGATAAACATGTGAGATTTGTACAGTAAATTAATTTCCCTTTTTGGAATTACTGTTATAGATTTTGTGTTGTAAAGAATGCTAACAGCCTATTTCATTGTATTTCTTTGGGTTTCAACTGATTTTATTTCATAAGGTGCTATTCAGCCTACTAGAAACATACAATGTGAGACTCTTTGGGCAGTGAAAAGGCTTTTAAATAATGTACAGTACAAACCAGTCATATACCTCAAAATTAGTTGGCAATAGGATTCTAACATATTTTTCTTTCTTCATTTGTATATTACTTTCAAAATGTTAATAACAGTTAAAGTTCAGGCCACCAAAAGGCATAAAAGTTCATCGCTTACTTTCTTATCAATCTGCTAGAAAGTATTACTTGAACTTGAATCTTTGATATTACTGTAAAATCAGGGACATTTTCAACTAATTTTGTGTACATCTTTAATGCCTGTATTCATCTTGTCTTTTTCACATTCAGGGACTTGCCATTGCATCCTGAATCCCAACACGATTCTTGTCAACCATTACTTCACACAGACGAAAATTATTTTATGAGTAAAAAGATACTTAGTTTTTCTTTTAAACTTTTATTTTAGCTAGTAGGATGGTGGTAATCTTTTAAAAGTAATCTGAACATATATGCACTGAGTTAACTAAAGGGAATGATATTGGCTACGTGAAAAGCAATCTGTTTGCTTTTGCTATGAGGCAAGACCAGGGCAGTGATTATTGTAGTTGCACATCTTTGTGCCTGTGTATAGTTAAATTTATTTATAACCACTAAGCAATTGTATAATGATTTCTCCCCTCTTGATTTGAATTAATGCGATATATATGATTGAATGACATTATGTTATAGCAACAACTCACCCCTCTCTTCTACATATTCATTCTCTTAAAGCACTTCATTTCTTCTTCAGGTGAAAAAAAAATGTAATAATTACAAAACGTTTTATTTAAACAGATTGTAAATGTGTTAAAAATAAATTATGTCACATTGTACATACCAAGAATTTGTATTGCAGGAGTGTAACTCATTCTTTGATGTTCATGTAGGTTCTTTTTGTTCTGTCAAATCGACCCACAGCTCCTCATATATCATATCTTTAAAAATCATTTTGGCTTTTTCGGGTTAACAGAATGATGATGATGATTAGATTATCCAGGAAGCTTTTTGTAAATATTACACTCACTGTCACAGCAATGTTTACAGTTATAGTATCATGATAGCTCAGTCATTAGAAGTTCTAGTTTTTTTTTTAACTGTTTTGTAAAATAACTCTACAAACAAAAATGTTGAATTTCGTTGTATAGGACCCAGCTACAGTAGCAGGTTGTCGTTGAGAAAGCCAAGGTGTCGTAAGATATAGCGGGTTAAAAGCATAGCCATACTTGAAGATGCTTCAGAGTGTTTCTGAGTGAGTCAACATTACTTGAATGACTTTGTGGGCTTAACTAGGGCACTACACGTGCTCGACTCAAAGGTTAAGCTAGCAGTTACATACACACTTGGTCTTTTTGCAGTTAGACACTAAAGGTTTAAAAAAATGTGCAACTTATTGCCTGTCAATTTACTTTTTAAGGCTTCCCTAGTTCTCCTGAAGTTTGGTATGCTACAAAAAATTGAATTAAGGATGGGTATTAATACTGTAAGTATTGTAATGTACTGAATGCAGTTTATTTGAAAGCTGTTTATTATATCATTCCTGATATTGCTGATATGTGGGTGTTTTTTTTTTAATAAAATTTATATTTATTTAAAGCAATTTGATTTGTTACTCCAAGTTAATACCAATTTCTAAATTCTGCACACAACTATATATGTTGAACTTCTTAAAGGGAGAACTGCAGATAATACTGGAAAGCAATTGCGTCATGTTCACATCTTTTTTTTTCTTTTATTTTCCCAAATTGTTACATACAAACTGAGTTGTGTTGTTTACAGCTGTAAGGACACCGATTACAGTTTTAAAGGAAAATCAGAATTTTACTTTAAGTCTTACGCATTGCTGGAATTCGACATTAGTCACAAAAATACTCCAAACACACAATACAGTGTCATTTACAATGTAATAGAAATTAGACCAATTATTTCTGCAACTAATCTCTGTATTATAATTGATTATTACCAACAATGATTCCATCTGTGGTCCAACACGACACAAAAGCACACCTCACTTCTGGTTCTTTACCGAGCATCACAACACTACGTATCTTTACTGGCTCATTCTTCAGCAAATTATCAAATGTAGACGGCTCTATACACAACTGAGACGGAGTGCGTAGAAAAAAATAAATCCGGCTGCATACAAAACATCCCTCAGAACTGGTGCTCCTTGATCAGATGTCAATACGTGTTGGCGGTTTCCATGTTGTTTTGGGGCCTTCAGACAAAATGCCACTTGTCCACTGTGCAAGATGAGATTTAGAATCGCATAAAAACATTAGTTTATAAGTGTTTAACTTTAAATAAACCACAGCCATTATGTGCTTACCCTCTGGTGACGCAGGAAGTGCGCTGCCACATGCAGGGGCCTGATGAACCAAAGGACAAACATGAAAATTACTACCTAATGCAGTTTTATTTGTCATCATCAATGTGAAAAAAAACTGCAGCGGAAGTTCTCACCGACTGGACCACATCTCTGGCGTCCTCGGCGCTGCATTTGAAAGGGCTGTCGCAGCAACAGAGATTTTTGCTGAAAAAAAAAAGAAAGCAGGAAATGGCGTTCACTAGACTTTCACAGCCAATTACATATAAACACCACACACACATGCACACAGCAGGGCTTCATGCCCACTAACCTACCATTCAATCCCTCCAGGGTTTGTTTGCTTCTGCACTAGTGCCCTCCAGTGCTCATGGGTGGACTGAATGATCTCGACTGCAAAATCCTAAGATCAGAGCAAAAGACATGTTAATTTCTGTGGGGGCAATTCATTTATTTGTTTAGCTGTAGCCACTGAAACTGCACAGACTGCAACCCTCTGGCACATGAACCGTCATGCCTCATCTTTGTATGTATTGTTACAAAGGTACTGACCTTGTCTTTGAATTGTCCGTTGAATCCAAATTGATTCTCAGGCTTTCCATCAGGCACCTTGTATTTCCTAAACCACTCAACAGTAGCCTCTAAGTGACCTGGTCGGCTCTTGCGGACGTCGTCTATGCCTGAGGAGGAAGCATACAACAGAAAAAGCAGCTTGTTTATCTTGGTATAAACTAGATATCAGTCGGCATTTCATTTAAACTTTGTATGTAGCTTAACAAAAAACAAGTATTTCTTGAAAAATGTTAAATAGTTTTTTTAAAAAAAAACTGTTGCAAATATTTAGTGACAACAAATAACTAAGCAGGCAATACATTTATGATGGGTGACAGAACATAGAAAAATCACATCAAAACAAAAAATGAGAACATGTTGTAATACAAGGTGGTAAAACACGCATTCAACATGTTTCTTATGCCTTAAGGCTTTGGAGAGAAATGTTGAATATAAACAAAATCATGTTGACATCAAAAACTCCACTGGGTGCAGACTATGTTAGTGTTTTAGCCACAGTGTAAAGTTACTGTCCGAGCTGCGAACCTTTTCATAGGATCTGTGTGTTTGATATACAATAACGTGAAGGTAGCGGAGGCATGACAATCTTATTCATGGTGTGTTGTTAAAATGCAGATCGGACAAGTTGCGGAGTTGTAGTTGGGCAGTCAATCTTAAAAAGCTCTGTGTTGCCGGCAATAAGCCCTATTAGGTTTGAACTTAATTTTTTTTGTATTGTACAAATAGCCAAATTTCTAATGACAAAAATAACTTTAAAATAATAATTTTATTTATATAGCATACTGAAAAACACCCCTTAAGTTAAATGAATAATTAGCTAGACTAGCACACATATCAAACAAGGAAACTAGGCTGTTTAAAAATTAAAGAATCAGATGCAGGGTTAAAAGTTAGAAATTTAAAAAAAAAAAAAACAAACGAGAGAGAATTCAAGAATTAGACATGACATCACACCAAGGAACCAGGCAGGGAAAATTAAAATAAAATGAGAGAACATCAAAATAGGACACACTAATTAAAGCTAAACTTAAACTTCACATAAAAGCAAGTCTATAAAAGTGAATTTTCAGAAGTGATTTAAAAGAAGTCACTAATTCTGCAAGCCTCATCTCCTCAGGCAGGTCGTTCCAAAGTCGAGGGGCCCTGATGGAGAAATCTTGATCGCCCTTAGATTTCAACCTCGACTTTGGAACAACCAGAAGGATCCACCTTAGGATCTAAGGCTGAGATCAGGCTCATAAGGGATCAACAGATCGCAAATGTAGCTTGGGGCAAGACCCTGGCGAGCTTTAAAAGTGATCAGTAAAATCTTAAAATCAATTCTAAAACCAACAGGGAGCCAGCGGAGGGAAACCAGCATAGGTGTGATGTGATGTCTGTTAAACCAGCTAAGAAGTCGTGCTGCTGGACAAGTTGGAGGCGACAGAGGAGCTTTACTGGAATGCCAGAAAGGAAAGAGTTACAATAATTGAGACGGGAGAAGATGAGCACAAGTTTTTCCAGGTCTGAGTGTGAGAGCATCGGCTTAATTTTGGAGATTGTTCTGATAAAGGTGTGCAGTAACTCCTGAACTGAACATTCAGCTCATTTTAGGGAAATTCAAGATAATAACTGTTGATACAATATGATTAAAGCACCCACTATTTAGGTTTTTGGCATCCGGGTCCTGAGCATTGATAGCGATGACCTTCCAGTCCATTTCTCCCTCATCGATCATGGCCAAGATGCCGAGCACTTTTACTTGGATCACCTGACCCGGAGAACAAACCTAAAGTAGAAGGTCAACAAGATTGATACCAGTAGTTAGGATTTTAAAGTGTATATACAAATGAGTCATAAATAAATATATATTTAAATCTCTAGCTGCATTACCTGGGTGCCGATATCACAGACATCAATAGGATCATTGTCACCACAACACTTAGTGTCTCTGTCTTGGTGGTTTGGGTCCTCCCACGTCTGTTTCAAGGAAGCATTGAAAAGCATGTGAGAAACCAACATTTCCTAGCAAAATATTCACAACTGGCAAAATATGTCAATAAATACAGAGCACACCTCTAAGCACTATCACTGAAATATTAAGTCATTATAAATTTGAAAAGTATTTTTGATTGCTCACAGGAGGAAATGCTTGAGCTAATAAAGTTCTGAATAATTTGACATCTAAGTGATGTTGCACAGAGGTGTACTCACTTCTGTTGTATGATGCATATATGAATGTACTCATAGATTTGATGACAGTGGATTAATCCATTGTTTGCTCTTGAATATAGCAAATTAAATGGATTAAATTGCAGTATTGTTACTGACTAGGATCAAAAACAGCATGAGAATGATGGACATGTGCACCAAAAAATTTATCTTAACACTTTCCTCACCTGTGGGAGAGCTCCATAGTTCCAAATGTAACCTTTATGGGGAAATATGTTGGCGACGTATCGGAGTTTTCCTTTCTTTACATCTTGTTTGATCGGATTCAGCGGTTCCTTTGTTGCGATCTGGGAATTGAAGCGATTATGGAAGAGTATGTGTGTCTGTGTGTGTGCTTTTTCCATTATTGAAGCATGACTGATTTCAAAGAAAGGCTTAGGCTGACACGATGAGGGAAAACTCTCATTTTTCATTAGTCTGCAGCTCTCAGTGATCCTAGCTAGCTAAATAACAGTGATTTAGAGCTCTTCTAACTCCAGACGAGTCCAGTAACCAGTCCCTCAGACTACATTTGAATTGAGACAATAGATTTCTTGTAGTGACTTAAATGTAGTTATGAAATGTCAGTTACGACATGAATTGTAACTTATAGGCCTCATCTAACAACTGACTATTACAATGGAACCACTAAAAAGACATTCCTGGAAATGAATGAAAGCTGCAGTGTTAATACATAAAAACTGCAAAGTGAGAAAACGTTTTGTAAAGCAGTAACAGTTCTAGAAGTAGTGACGTGTAATAGCAACATCAATCACTAAAAAAAAAAAAATTATACTGTATGTGTGTGTATATATATATATATATATAAAAAAATAAAAATAAATAAATAAATAAATAAATATATATATATATATATATATATATATATATATATATATATATATATATATATATATATATATATATATATATATATATATATATATATATATATATATATTAGGGCTGGGACTTTAACGCGTTAGTTTCGATTAATTAATGACCGCGAAAATAACGCGTTAAAATTCATATCTGAATTAATTGCACCCTCCTCAGCTCCCTCATTTCTGGCACACCGGTAACGCTGATGAACACTCCAGCCCAGTAGGTGGCGGTAATGAACCTAAAGTCTGTTTGTAGCCATGAAGAAGCACAGGAAGTACTGAGTGAAGTCAGGCACTAGTAAACAGTGAAGGAAGATGAGATTGAGCTTGTTGGGCAGAAAGTTTTCTTTTAAAAATCTTTCCGATGGCAGCTTGGATAAAAGCCTGGTGGTGTGCAAATTGTACAACAAAGAGTTTTCTGATCACTGCGTCACTTCAGGCCGACGGTATCACCTCAATGTAAAACATGTTGCTGTTAGCACCAGAGCTAACGTTAGCTACAAGTCATGCTAACGGCTAACGGTGTAGCCATCCCATAATAGACCACTTTTATAGACAGTGCTTGAGTTTACAGAAAGTCTTAAAATGTTGAATAAAATCGCTATAATTGCACTTAGATTTGCAGTAATCTGTGAATGTAGCAGACAGATGAAAAATGCAGATAAATAGAAATGAAACATTTTTGTGGTTTAAGTTTTTACTCCGTCGAGGCTCTGCCTCCTTGGAGGAGGAATAACCTAAACAACAAAAATATCTCTTTTAATAACTTAATTATAAAATTTTTGTTTATAAAAAAATACATAAATAAAAATTGATATTCCTATAAAAAGAACCATCAAAACTACACCATTGATCAGACCCAGAAAAGATGAAAACAGAATGAATCTCTGGATTTTCAACTTTCTGAAGCTCCTTGAACTACTTATGCTGATTTTATGTGCCATACAGTGGAAAAAACAACTAAATTCAGGCTTTAAGTCATCAAAATCACTTATTTCTATATGTCCCATTTTCCTTTTTTAAAATAAATTTTAAATTATCAACACGTATCTCTATTCATTGATTCAACTGTCAACCACAATTTTATTTCAACTGAAAAATTTCACTTATTGTGTCAAATATTGCTATTTACAAAACTGCAATTATTTAATTACAAAGCCTGTAATTAATTAGATTAAATTTTTTAATCACGTCCCACCACTAATATATATATATATATATATATATATATATATATATATATATATATATATATATATATATATATATATATATTTAGAGAGAAAGAGAGAGAGAGAACATGTACACAGATAAATACATCATATCTATACTTACCTCCATTTTAGCATTTGACCATCGAGGAACCTCAACAACCATGTTATAGAGCACCTGAAAGCAAACAAGACACCCAAGTACAAAATATATTAAGATGAATGTCTTCAGGTGGCAAAAGTGACATTGAAGTGGACAGTACCTCACTCTCATTCCTCTTGGGTTTTTTAGCTGGTACATTATTGTCCTGTTAAAACAAAGAATTTGTGAATTCCTGGTTTGAATGCTGGTTTGAAACAGAAACTATAAACTTTTCAATAAATTACCTGTTCTGTCTCTGCTATAAGTGGAATATCATGGAATGGTGAAATGTATTTCCCCTCTGAGGTTTCTGCAAAAAAAACCAACAACAAAACAAATAAAAACAGTTTAACCACTCCTCTACAGGTACAAGCATATTGCATGATGAAATCCCAGAAGACAGTTTATTCTAAGTTAAATGATTTTATTACTCGGAATGTATTATTCAACTGCCTGAAATACTTTTGTTTTGGATCCACTGCATATACTGTAGATGCTGATGCAACTACAAAGTCCAAGTGCAAGTTAAAGCAGCATTGATGGTTTTGTAATTGCATATACCATTGGATTGTGTGCCCCGTCCATAAACGTCACAGACAAGGCTAAAGATACATTTTGCTTTTACTTCACTGATGCACACACAGAAAGCTCAAAACATGAACAGGAGCTCCAGTATATTTTTTCTTCCAGCTATTTGCAGGAGTTTTTTCCTCTGATTTCATTTTTAAAAAACTGCAGGATGCAATTTGAGCTTCTCCATTAAGCAAGACACATTTACACACAACAAGCCGTAACTTAAATTATTTATTTATTATGGAGACCCGATCTGACTGGGTCCAATGATGCAGAACACTGTGGACTTCTCTACACCTTAAACAGGTGTGCTGAGTCACAGTTTTATCAGTTACAGGTTAGTTAGTTGCACAGCAGTCTGCACTTCACCTATACATGCCTATGGGAGACTATAAGTGGCTCAGCTGCTTGCCAGTCCCCAATATTGTGCACAATGAATGAATAAAAATAACATGATTGTGATCCTACTACAAATTGACTGCTGCAGACCACAAATTTTTTAAAGATTTCATCCGTCGAACATCATACGACTGAGCAGCCTGAGTGGAGTACTGCACTCAGTGCCTTTCTTGTACAGAAGTGATATTATTTCCAACTACTCTAGTATTTTACACCATAATATAATCTCTCTTTAGAATGAGATCCTGTGTTTCAATGAGACTACCTGTATAAACAAGAAAAGCACTCAGAGAGCCCAGTACTCCACCAAGGCTGCTGAGTCGTTGAATTATTTCCAGTGGCTGAAATCAGGAAATAATTGGTGGCAGAAATCACGGCACCATAGAATGTGACCATTTAATACAGATGTACCCACAAACAAAATGACCTCGCGCTGAGCACAGGTGTGTGTTATGCATGTGCACATTATGTACGGATACCGAATCACACAACCTAAATATGTAGCGGGCGGTGGGAATTGATGAGACTCAGAAACACCCCCCACAATTCAATCAGTTGTTCCTTGTATAATTTCCAACGGATAAGTCCTGATAGGTCGGCAGCAGTCGATTTGTAGTAGAATTGCAATTATGTGATCATCAGTAGACAGCTGATGTTCACTTGTTGTCATAGTTACAGTGACGCTGTGCCGCTATCTGGCTGTGATACAGAAATCTTTCACAAATTCGTGGATCAAAATTATTAACAGCATCACTGAAAAAATCTAATCACTTGGTCCTTGTGTCATTTCTGACCTTCCCTGAAAATTTCATCCAAATCAGTTGGTCCGTTTCTGAGTAATGTTTCTAAAAGACAGACAGACAAACAAATGCCTATCCTCACATAACTAAAGTTAAAAGGGTTTAAAAAAAAACAATTCTTAAAATACATTTATTGATTTTGGTTCTTGCGTGCCACCACCATGTTCAGCGTCTCTGATAAAACTGCTGGAGCTGCTCATGTTTTCTTTCCTGGGAGGTTTTCTGTCCACGTGACCCCCAAACAGGAAGTAAACCCATGTGAGGATGTTGTGCTGTCCCATGCACCTCTTCCTCCGTCTCAGCTGATAAACTCTGGATGTATTTACCACATTTACACTCGGTGGTTACTAGCTTTAGCAGGATTTGGACCTCAGAGCCAAGTGTTAAAAGTAGACTCCACTCTTCCAACTCAAAGGTCAACCTTGACATGGAGGTCGGACCCAGGCTGAGCCGCCCGTCACACACCCACCGGTGCTAATAACAAACGCAAAGATTCCTTCCACAATGGCGACAAATAACTTACTAAAGTAAAGCCGGTAGTCTGGAGAGTTCTGGTGTCCTCTCGGCTCCGTTTGATAGTGCATCGTTTTTCTCAGATAACTCAGAAGAGGCGGAGCTGCTGCTTGTGTGACCGCTTTGTTCCGAGAGAAAGAGCCGAAACCTGTCAGCAGGCAGCCGAGCGAGGAGCGCAGTAGCGGAGGTCTCATTATAAACGCTTCTTCTGCTTCCTGCGCTTCCTGCTTCCCGTCATCCTCCTCCACACACAGCAGAAGCAGGACACAGGCAGACCGGGGCTTCCGCTCAGAGGGTTTCAAAGTAAAAGCAGTCAAAGTGACGGATAACTTGCTCCAGATGGATTTGTGATCAGGATACTAAATATATGGCAATATGTCATTTGTTGACAGTTTTGTTTAAGGGTGGGGCTATAAGAAAGTTTGTTAGAGATAGCAGTGAACAAGACATATGTTCTTTTATTGCGTATTCATCTTTGCACTTTTAAACTTTATTTTTAATTTTATTTTTTTTTTCTGTTAAGCCACTTTATCCTCATCCCTCACCCTTGTATATATTGTAAATATTATTACTACTGTTCTATTATTATTTTTAAGCTGCTGTGACATGTAAATTTCCCCTGGCGGGAGAAATAAAGAACTTATCTTATCTTATCTTATCTATCTTATCTTGGTATGTGTCTTCCACCTCAATAGGCTGCTAAATACTTGCCATTTGCCAACCATTTTATGTGGCTTTCTCCTTCCCTTTGAATATATATGTGTAATCATTTTCAAAATCCTTTTCACAATGGGAAACAATGTCAAAGGAGTAACCTACCACACACACACACACACACACACACACAGACACACACACACACACACACACACACACACACACACACACACACACACACACACAAATAATTAATTTTAAAAGTTTTGCAGTCCTGCTAGCTACTATTCAGCAAATTAACCATTTTATTGACAATGCTCGCCTCCCTGCATGCAGATGTTACACCAAAACAATTTCCCCCAACACTATTTCTAGGGTGACGTTGCTGCGTCCTTTGTTTTGCTCGGCGTAATGTGACGTGTGATTATTAGATTTACCCTCGTAATGTCCTCCCAGTTGGCCATACACCTTCTGTCCTCTTAGGGCAAAATGACCCCACCTGGTTTGACTGTTATTTAAAGGTTATAGTATAAATTGTCAATCATTGCTTGCCAGTTCCTAATATTGTACTTTTATTTTGTATATTAAAAGTTGCTTTAACCGGATACTCATTTTTGCACGTTAACTTGACGATTCTTGTTCCACGTGTAGTAGCTTTATTTTACTGCCACCTAGTTTTCTTTCATTTTCCAGCAATAAAGGTGTTAACTGCTTAGAAAAGACAACCTTAGTGTTGACTCTTTTCTTTTCTTTTCTCTTTTGTGTTCTCTTCTTTTTTGTCATCAGTGTTTGTTTTTTTTGTTTTTTTTAAAGCTATAAACACAATAAAATGTCTGCAACAGTAATGGTAGAATTGCTAATAATTCTGATCTAATTTTGACAATCTGTTGCAAACACTACACCAATTTGTGACTTCTAATTATGCCAGTGGCTTCTACAATAGCAAACAGTTCATGAATGAATGAATTCTGCCTCTTATACTATCTTCCACAAAGGTCCCTGTCTCTTTGGTGTACAGTGCATTTGTTGTTTTAAGACCTGAAGTGAATGGATTTGATGGTGGTAAACTCCACAAACATGGTGGGATCAAAGTCCATATGAATCCATTGTGCTAAAAACAAACAGCCACCCCAGCTACCTTGATGCAGCTCCTTTATTATTGTGTAGGCTGGACTCTGTTCAAACAAATGACACATATGCTGCAATAAAAAGCTGGTTTATTAAAGTCTTTAAGTGCTTTTCCTTTGATATTGTTGCCAGAGGGATTTTAATACTGCCGTGTACAGTCCCTGTTGGTCTGGTGTGTTTAAAGTAACAGGACATTTTTTCCCAGTGTTGCTGTAGTTAAGACGAGAAGATGTCATGTTATGAACCTTAGTACTGTGACTTTACATGATGGAGAGATGTGGATTTGGATGTTGAAGTAAATTACAATAAGGGAGGCTGCATGGTGGCTCGGTTGTTAGCACTGTCGCCTCACGGCTGGAATAAATAAATAGAATAGAAGATTTTTATTGTCAATTACTATATTTTCAGGACATACAGAGGAACCAAAAAGACATTTTTCTCTCACCTTCATATTGGTGCTATACATTATAAAAAGGGTAAAAATACTTTCATCCATCCATTATGAACTGCTTGATTCTCATTAGGGTCGCAGGGAGACTCACATTAATTGGTGATTGCAAATTGTCTGTATGTGTGAATGTGATTGTTTGTTTCTATATGTAGACCTGTGATAGACTGGCAACCTGTCCAGGCAAACCCTGCCTTTGCCCTAAGTCACCTGGGATAGACTCCAGTCCTCCCCCGCGACCCTAATGAGGAAGCAGTGTATAGATGATGGCCGGATGGAGATTGTGAAATGTTTCCAGAAAACAAAGATGTTTGATCAGCTCTAACTTTGCAGATTTTGTAAATCTGGATGGAGAGCCAAAAAAGAATAAATGGAAGGGCAGTTGAAGCAATTAGTCATTTTCATGCCTTGATCAACAGAAATAACAACCTTTTTTTGATATTTAATGAACAAATTTGAGATTAATATAAGTTCAGTGTCTCTGTTGGAGTGTTTTCCTCCTGGGTGTTAATAGACTCTTCTCTCTTTCAGCTGGTCAAGTGGAGCTACACCCCGAGGGACCCGATCTCTCCCAAACTCCCTCAGGGCAAAGCAATGAATCCTGCGATGCTGACGGGAGATAACACTATTTACTCACTCAGATGTTTGTAGTATGTGGCTGCTTAGTGTGGTCTACTTTAACAAATCCAACAGGTTACATAATGTTACTGACACTGATGTCTGCTGTGTTTGACCACAATTTAACTATACGTGCTTGACAGTGAACACAGTAAATTATTGTTTAACTCTTGTGTAGTGTTCATGTAAGAGTAACTCACCCACAGTGTTGTGACAGCGTACAAAAGTCCTACGTGATGAACCAAAGATTTCAAAATTTGATTCATCAGTCCGTAATACCTTCTTCCCGGCTTCAGTAGTCCATTGGTGGTGTTTCATGGCCCAGACAAGCCTCTTTTCTTATCCTGACGTCTTAGCAATGGCTCTTTTGCTGTAACTCCACCTGTCAAACCTGCAACTCCAAGTCTTCTCTTCACAGTTGAAACTGAGACTTCTTATTACGACCACTATGAAGCTGTGCTTGAAACTGTTGTCCTGTGAGCTGCCTATCACCAAGCTGTTGACTCTCAGAAACTTGTCTTCTGATTCTGTTGTGGCTTTGGGTCTTCCAGACCTCTTCCTGTCAGAGTTTCCTCCAGTTTCTGAGTGTCTTTTGATGGTGAAGAAAACTGTACTCACTGACACTTTGACTTTCTTCACAATTTCCTCACATTTCCAGGCCTCAATTTTTAAGTGTTATGCTGGTCTATCTGTCTTCTTTTGTTAATTGCCTTTTCCTCACCATTTTTATAGCAGCACACTACTTTCTACAGTACAATACTGTTCAAATAATGCTCTGGAGGGTATGGTATCACAATGTGTTCCAACAGTACTTTTATGCAGACAGAGGTGGTTGTAAGTAATCATGAAAAGTTGGGACACCTGTAGGATTTGGTAGCACCAACTTTCAAGGCTTGATCAACCTCCATTGCCGCAGAACAGGTTTAAGTTGTTAACCCATTTCTTGTTCCCTGAAAAAGGCCTTTTTAAATTATGAATTGTGCAATATTTTTCAGTTTTGGGTAACCTCACCTTTTTTTTTTAAACCCCTGGCAGTTCAACACTTACCTTTGTACCATTTCAAGCTATTCATTGGACTTGAACTACTTGAATTTCAATTAAAAGCTGGAAAAATTGGGGTGTTTCACAGCTTTTGACCAGTAATGTATATTTTGCACAGCGTATATTTCATTATATTTCACTTGAATGGGAGCAACTGCAACATAAGCAATTTCCCATCTGGGATCAATAAAGTATTTCTGATTCTCATAGCACCTCCTACTGTTGCCACTTTCTGCAACCCAGAGTGTTGAAAACACTTCAGGAGTTTTACACAGCTCACTCAATCACACATACATGCAGTTATATCAGTGTGCAGGACTGAAATCCACACGCACGCAATAACACGCGTTCACTCCACATTCTGGAGTTGGAGATGGTGCACTGGGCAGATGGGGCATTTGCATCCTCCTCCTGAATGTGTTGCACATTGGAAGAAGAGGTTATCTTTTGAGAAAATTCTTGGCCAGCTTCCCAAGGAAGTAGTGTCTCTTACGCCGCTCTCAACCAATCCATTCTGATTTTGTAAACAAATATTAAGAGTTTCCATGGAAAGAATGTGTATGTGTGCATAGAGGTAGGGATGTGGGGGTAACACACTTCAAATGTATTTATTATCAGATTTTTACAGAGTGTTCCTGGACTCACCTACAGTTTCCAAACTTTTATTATCCTCGGGTCTACTGGACCTGAACAACCAATATAAATGTGAGATGTCTTCTCCCATGGGAGGAGGCGCTGGAGGCTGCCTATGAGCAGCAACAAACAAAGCATTTTTGACCTGGCTGCTGAGTGTAGAGGAGCTGGCTGCAGGGTGGTTATGTACCCTGTGGAGGTGATGCCAGGGCTTTGTCAGCTCCTCAACCTTTCGACTGCGCCGCAACTTTGGTGTCAGAGGAACAGAACATGGGCAATTTGTGAAAGAGCCAACTGTGGAGGCAGAAAAAAGGAGAGCTTCTGGTAGAGGCTGACGGACGAGGCACAGGAGTCTGGAGCTGAGCAGCACCTGGGGCATTAACAGATGGTGGAAGGGAGAAATTTCTGCCACCAGGAGTTGTGCTGGGGTTAAAAGAGCACTGGTGGTCCGCAGATGACTCTCCGAAGAAGTTTGTTCTGGTTTTCTATAGGTGGAGGCTGGTGGACAACCACCAACCTGGTCAAAGTCAAGGTCAAGGTAGTCTTAATTATACTCCAGGGGCAATTAGCACAGCAGGTCATAAATACAGCCGTCATTAACAATCAACACACAAACAAATTACACAAAAACATAGTTACATTGTGTTATAAGAGGACAAATAGCAGCAGGAACAGATGAGTTCTTACATGTACTGGCCACATTATATCTGCAACTAGACAGACACAAGATGAACTATTACTAGGGTCACCAGGGACCAACTGAGCCTTCTTTGTGATGGTTGGAAAAGGTCTTTTAGACATGTGCCTGCAATTTTGCTGCCTATCAACGAGTTCTTTTACCTGGTAAAGTATGTGACCCAAACCAGCACATAAAAGAGAAGGTTCAAACAGACTTAATAAAATGAAAAAATAGAAGCATGCTCATAAAAGTGGTCTCAGACAAGCACAGATTGGTTTTTGCATATCAGTGTTTGGTTTAAAGGTTAACTTATCATCAGTTATTGTCCAGATTCTTGTACTGGTAGATAACTTGACAGTCATAAATAACAGCAGGAAGAACAAGGGGAGGCTTCTTCCTGATGTCATTGATCATTTCCTTTGTTTTAGACACATTTATACCCAAGGAGGTGCGTCAATACCAGTCACTTTATTCATTTGCGACTAGACCATGACCTTTGTTTCAAACAGGGAAGTGTGTGGTGTGTACTCAGCCAAAAAAATGAGCAAGGCCAGTAAGTTCAAGGTCAAAATATATATGTATATTTAAAGTTAATCACACAGGCACAAAGTTCACTCAAGTGTTAATAGTTAAATTCTTAATTAGTTTTCTCAAGTTCTTCCATCATTGACAATAATGATGATGGTGGTGATACTATGAGATACTAAAAATATATAGTCCTGTGTGATGATCAGGTGACGCATTGTTGTCATCTGCCATTTGTGTGCATTTAATCTACTTTAATAGAAGTTAAACAGGTTTGCCGCACTGATCTGAAAACACAATGGGAGCCAGTGGTGCCTTTGTTTCAGTGGGGAAGAAATGAACTCATTTATTGTTCTGACGAGAACTACAGTAGTGGTTGCTATGACCAGAAATCATTGTGGCAGCATGTTTGTTAATGAACTCTTTTTCCTCCCAAATTTGCCATTTTATATTTAAACATTCATTTCTTTTTTTTAGAAGACTTGCAGAACCTGTTAAAAGCATGTAGAATGAAATCAGGCAGAGACGACTTCTTGAGAACTTTGCTTTTTCCTATTGTTAATGAGCACAGACGCGCAAAATGTTCAAATTCATTTATTTTTGTGCACATACAAAGCACTCTGCACACTTCTATTTGTGATTTACAGCCAGGCCATTTACATGCACACTTCCTTGTCAGTATTTGGCACAGTGTTGGCGTTTCAAAGGCTTTTAATTTTGAGGACATTTCATTTTAGTTTCAAACACATAATGAAGACTTTACAACTAGTGGTCATTTCTCTGTCTTTACACCTTCCAGAAAAAAGGTGTGTCTCATCACTTTCTCTCCCATGCATGGATATGATGGCCTAAAGGGAAGAAACGTAGCACAGCAGTGGAGAGGTGTGGCCACATAGTTCTCCTGACAGGTAGATGTGGGGAGGAGCTGCATTACCTGTGCAGAGCCAGCAGTAAGGGCACAGGGCAGAGGCAACAGTACACCTGTTGCACTTCCCAGGCTCTCTCTCTCCATTTCTCCCTCCCTTTTCCTGTCCTTCTTCCTTCCCTTCTGTTCTCCTTCACTGCTCTGAAAGCACGACGGACCGGCCTGCCTCGCCATGGATCCCAAGGAGGCCAGCGGGACCGAGAAGGAGAAGGAGAAAGAGAAGGACAAGGTGATAAAAAGGAGGAACCGGCCTGTGTTCCTGCGTTACCTGGAGAGGAGAAAGACGGACACTATTGTAGCTGATGACATGGCCAAAGGAGACATCAACCTGGGGACGCTGGTGAGGAGGAGTCAGTCCGACAAGACGGAGTACAGCGCCAAACTTAAAGGTACAGCAGTTAATGATGTCCCTGTAGGGGTCAAAACTATGGCAACAATCTACACACACGTGAGTCAACACTCAGTCTGAAAAGTCTCTCATTTCTGCTCGGGAAAGTTGCTGACAACACACTGGATGGCAGAACTTTTAGACAAATATATCCACTATAGATGAGCTGCATGCATAGCTTGAGGGCAAAAATTCAACACACCACTCCATACTGGGCACCTGTTGTGTTACTATGTGTTGAGTAGGAGATACTCCCACAGGGGTAAAGCCACATATGCAAACTGTGCTCCAAACTCAGGCACAGAGGAGTGGCTTCAGAAGTGTTCCACACCAGCTGGTAAACAAGACCTTGACACCAGTGATGCGAGAAGAAGAATTTACAGGTCTTTAGACAGAATTAAAGAATTAAAAAATATTATCAGACATAATCAGTCATTTGATATTAGAGTTTGGGTTGCAGTGCCTGTAACATTTAAGGAACGAGTGTGCAGTGTTTGACCACAGAAGAGGAAGAAAATATCAATCCAGCTGTATGTTGCCTCATCAGAAATGCTGACACAGTGTTCGCATACTAACACATATTTATGTTGCAGATAAACTGGCTTCTCTTGTTCTTAGAGTGCAGTCAGCGGCTGAAAATGCTGCATTTCAGGTAGAAGGACATGAGTTGTCTATAAAGGTTTACTATCAAAGATTAGCTAAAAAATGTGGGATTTCCAGTTCTTTGGTTCCTTGGTGAATTAGTTCCTTGGTTTCATCTCCGGTGAAGCAAACACACCACGTGCCAATGACTAATAGCTCATCTCATCGTGGCACAATGAATAATGGCACCAGGATTAAAACCAAAAAGTATAACCTACTTCTCACAATAGACGGCTTTCGCTCATACAAACACGGCCTTATCAGCTGCGGCTCTGTTTACCTGAAATAGAGCCACTTTCTACTGCTTTGCACTTTGTGTTTTCTTCACCAACCTGCAGGCAGGCAGAGTTGTCAAAAACACTGCGTTGTTTTCAGTAAACCAATTACCCGCCCTTTTCAACTTCAGCCTCACACCTGACCGGCAGTATTACATATTTACAGTGGTATTAGCAATGCAAATATTGACAGAACGATGACTTCACTGAAAGAGGAAACATGTGAGTTGCTGCTCGACAGCCTGTTCTCATCTGCTTGTCAGACAGGTTGGTCAAGCCATGGGGACATAGCAACATGACATCATTAAGAATCATTAGTTACAGCAGCTACATATAATAGTTCTGGTAATGATTTACCAGCAAAAACACATAAAGAGACAGTTACGGCGCATATATTCCAGTGTATTTGTCTACTAATCAATCATTGGGCAAGTTTAGATTAAATGAAAATTCACTTATTTCTCACTCTTTGTGTAACCTTGATAAAAACGTTCAAACATCCATGGCCTTTGTTGAAAATTAGATTATTGGCAACATACTGGAAAAGGATTTAGTGGAAAAAATGAATGAGTTTTCTGAATATTTTTATATAAAAAACATCTTCAATCTCTCTTCAAATTCAGCATATTTAATCCAAAATAAATTACCTTCTCAGTGTGCACTTTGCCGTGCAGAAAAGTCTCGCATGTCATTTCTCTTGATGGTGATACATGATACACTTGGGCCTTGTATTCTTTCCGGGGAAGCCTGTTAGATCCCTTTCACTGGGCTGAACAGTGAAAAGGCCTGTATCCACTTTCATGGGAACTCCTATGCCAGTAACCAAACCTCACCAAACATAATACCAGCAAAAGGATAAGTCAGCACACTGTTGGATCTGCTGCTGAGTCTTGTTGGGTTGTAATCCGATTTTTTTTAACATCATGAATGTGACACTGTGGAGGGATCTTTTTAAGGCCATGTCTACATCATTTATCTCATTGGGAATGTGTGTCTGTATGAAGTTTATTATAAATAAAAGAAATCTGGATTACAATAAAACATGCTTCTGTCCAATAAGCTATAAAAATTCTTCATGTGATCACTCATTCAGGAGGTGTTCTTGGTTCCCTTCACACAATGAAAGTGCGTGTAAACACATGACACTTAATGACAGTGTGAAAAGAAGAGTATCATATGATTTTATGACATTTTCACTTGTGAAATAATTTCATTGATTTGATATAGCACGTGTTACAATAATAATAATAATATACTAATAAACTATTGTTATTATTATTATTATTATTATTATTATTATTATTATTATTATTATTATTATTATTATTATTATTATTATAGCCAGCAAGTAGCATTGATGGGCTAACTACTGTCATTCCTAGACTAGCAAACTAGCAGTCCTGGGCTAGCAACTAGAAGCTAAAATTCCTGGGCTGACAACTGGAATTCCACAATTACTAGGCTAGCAACTAGCATTCCGGTGCTAGCAATTGGCTTTCCTAGCAACCAACGTTCCTGGTCTACAAACTAGAATTCCAAGTCTAGCAACTACAATTCCTAGGCTAGCAAATAGCATTCTTAGTCGTAACTAGCTTTCTTAGGCCAACAACTGGCATTCTGAGGCTGGTCAAAAGCATTCCCGGGCTGGCCCCTAGCAATCCATGGCCAGCAGCTAGCATTAATGGGCTAACAAGTGTCATTCCTAGACTAGCAACTAGCATAAATGAGCTAACAACTGTCATTTCTAGACTAGCAACTAGCATTCCTGGGCTATCTA
Organism: Amphiprion clarkii; assembly: GCA_027123335.1. NCBI lineage: Eukaryota > Metazoa > Chordata > Actinopteri > Pomacentridae > Amphiprion > Amphiprion clarkii. Next base: position 25,857,956 of record CM049568.1, read on the forward strand.
GAATTCCAAGGCTAACAACTGGAATTCTAAAGCTAACAAGTGGCATTCTTAAGCTGGTCCCTGGCATCTCCAGGCTAGTTGCTACCATTCCTGGGCTAACAAATAGCATTTTCAGGATAATACTAATTAACTTATATTATTATTTAAGCATATAATCATCATCATCATCATCATCATCATAATACTCTTGATATAACACTTTTCACAACTGAAACTTGATAATACAAGTAATAAGTCGGACCAAATATTAAGTTGTAAAAAGATAAAAAATAATTTAACTACATAAAAGTTAATAATAATTATTTTTGATAATAAAAACTTACTAGTGAGAAAAAGCCAAATTCTGAAAGTGACTTTTAAGATGTGATTTAAAAGAGGACACAGATCTTCCTGCCTGGAATCTCCTGGCAATGACTACCATTAGGAACCATTAGTAAGGTCCGACCCAAAGATCTCAAGCAATGATCAGAGTCATTAGGAGTTAGGCAGGAGCTAGACCATTGAAGACTTTAAAAACAAGCAATAAAATCAATTCTAAAGCTCAGAGATAGCCAGTAAATTGCAACAATGGCTGGAATAAAGTGGTCACTTCTTTCAGTACGTGTTAAAAGCCTGGCAACGTTTATATCTACTGAAGATATTTTTTCTAAACAGCTACATTAGAATCACAAGACAGATGCTAGTCTTTATAAGGCATTATAAGGCATTCATAAAACTATTACATTTGTGTCAGTGAGCTGTGTACAATCCGTCCAAACACATTTTCATTACAGATTTTCATGGATTTCCCCTGTAAAAACTGTCTTCAAACGTTAAGAGGAGACTAAAGCAGAAAAATACGAAGCCTTGACTAAATACACTAGCTGTACCAGTTTCAAATTGTGATCTCCAGTATATCAACACGCAAGGCGTGGACATAAAACATGAACATTCCAACCGGTCCCCTTTAAACAGTTTTAGTTCAAATAGTAAGAAAAGTGATGAATCACCACTGCAGATGTTAATTTAATTACTGTTTCACAAAGGGGGTAAAGTGAGATATAACTGTACGCAGTGTTGCAAGCAGGATGTGATCAGATCTCTGCCAGAGTCACCCACAAGTGAGCACAATCAGCACAGAGCCGGTATTCATGAGGAAGCACTGCCCACCAGCCAGAAACACGTGATCCATTCTACCAGGCTTAAACAATGGCCAGAGAGTGGATATTGCACCTTTCTAATACCTGCAGCTTTGATTTCATCCTTTTTTCCCTTTAAAAATTGCTCAGAAAACCAGAATTAAGGACAATCCATACAGATAGGAGGCTCTTTTTTAAAATTTATTTGGCATTTATTTTACCAGGTAAAAATGTTTGAGAACCAGTTCTCATTTGCAAACATGACCTGGCCAAGAGGGGTCAGCAGAAACAAATACACATGTAAATTACACACACAAATAGACATATAAACATAACAGAACAAAAGTAAATAAGAAGCATGGGAGCATATGCATGTGAGTGAAAAAAAATGTGCATGAGGTGTAAGAAAGCGTGAGTGTATGTATGAGTGTAAATAAGGTCCGAAGTGATCAGCAGGAGCAACAGTCAACTACAATCTGTTGGAGTTTAAGCTTGAAGGTGCTGAGTGGAGTCAAAGTTACAAATTTGAGGGTGTTCCAGTCATTAGCTGCTGCAAAGCAACAGGAGTGGAAGGGTGCGTTCCATCTGGACCCAGATTGATAAAGCCGACACATCGCATCGTTTTGGAAATGGTGCTTTGGAAGCAGCCGAATATTATGTAAAAAAGGTCTCGAAAATACTTTGAACATGAAGGCAAAGTAGAACTTTCTAGGGCAGGATCTTATGCAAATTTACGCCTGTGTTTATGCGTGTGTTTAAAATGACTAACCTGAGGCAGATGGAGTAAATTTGTCTGCACGTACACTTGCGTGAACCTGTTTCAGTGTGTGTGCACGTGCGTTTCCATTTTGTAGGTATGTGTCATTTTGTGCCACTCCCCCCCTCCCAACACACACACACAAACACACACTTCCAGTCTGAGCAGATGGGATGCCTGAGCATGCCATAGAATTACATCAGCGGCGCGATTAGTTTCGTAACCTGACACAGGCCTCGGAGCCTTCTGTCTCCCCCCCTCCACCTCTCTCTCCCTCTACATTGCTCTCTCTCTCTCCCCCCCAGAGGAGGAAGCAGTGCGTGGCGTCGATTAGGCAGCGAGGAAGCATCCCTCTTCCCCGAACAGACATTCCTGCCTGCCATGCAAAGCACAGAGCAGCCACAGACTGATTAGGCAGCCGAGCAATAAAAAACAGAGAAGTGAGCCTGACTGGCATGTTAAGTGAGGCCTTTTGGCATTCCAGTCAAAATAATTAGATCACCGTGAAATACTGCTCAGGCGTTCACGAGGATGTGTTAGAGGAGATGTATGGGTTTTTTTTTTCAAAGAACGCACAGTCCGCACGGCTCGGGTGTTTATCAGGATTTTCGAAAATGTGCACATGCCACAGATGGCTTGAAATGCTTCCAAAGGCACAACGTTTCCGAAATTGCAATTTTAGAGCAAAATATATCATCAGTTTAGCCTGACCTTGTGCAACCTGTACGACTCGTTAGGCCAGATGCTGCGGTGTGATTATAGCAAATAAAAACCTGTTTACATCACCACTTTTAGACTAACTTCACCACTTTACCTTCAGAGAAAATGACTCCGCATGACCTGTCCACGCCCCCGTCTCCGGCCCTCGACCCAGAGGAGGCCCGACTGAGAAAAATGAACCGCAGGGCGAAGGTCATTCAGGAGCTTGTGCAGACTGAGAAGGACTACCTGACTGACCTGGAGCTGTGCATCAGGGAGGTGGTCCAGCCTCTGAGAAATTTACAGGTAGATGTTGTTCAGGATCCTCACTCGAAGTTTCTAAGCATCAACATACACAGCAACAGCAAAGAGATTCCGTCACTGAATGCAAACATTTTCTGTAAATAAATCCAATTGTAAATCCAGGGTTAAAACTCAAAAACGCTGATGCTCAACTGTGTTGCTTCTTTATTTGAAGCATCTTGACCAACGTTACTATATAATTCTAACCAGGTCTAAACTCATTTCTACACCAATACACTACTGTTCATAGGTTTGGGGAGTTTTTTGAAAGAAAAGCATTTTTTTTTTTCAATGAAGATAACATTAAATGAATCACAAATACAGTCCAGACATTGTTAATGTGGTAAATGACTATTCTAGCTGGAAAAGACTGATTTTTAATGGAATATCTACAAAGGGGTACAGAGGAACATTTCCAGTCACATTTAACACTCACATTCACACCAAATTTAGAATCACCAATTAACCTCAGCATATTTCTGGACTGGGCTGCACAGTGGCTTGGTGGTTAGCACTTTCGCCTTGGAGCTAGAAGGTCCCCAGTTCGCGCCCTGGCCTTCCTGGGATCTTTCTGCATGGAGTTTGTATGTTCTTCCTGTGCATTTGTGGGTTTTCTCCTGGACTCCAAGTCCAAAAACATGCTGTGGTTTATTGGTGATTCTAAATTGTTCATAGGTGTGAATGCGAATGTAATTGTTTGTCTCTGTATGCAGCCCTGTGATAAACTTTTGACCTGTCCAGGGTGTCCCCCGCCTTCACCCTAAGTCAGCTGGCAACCCTAATCAGGATTAAGCGGTGTATAGATGATGGATGGATGGATGGATGGATGTTGTTGGACTGTAAGAGGAAGCCAGAGTACCGGGAGAAAACCCACACATGCACAGAGAGAACATGCAAACTCCATGCAGAAAGATCCCAGGAAGGCGGGGACGTGAATCGGGGATCTTCTATCTGCAAGGCGAAAGCGCTAACCACCAATCCACTGTGCACTGATTTGGATACAGAGTAGCTTAAACTCTTGTTTTCTTCCCTCTTGTCAGGTTGTAGATGTAGATCGACTGTTCACCAACATGGAGACAGTGTGTGAGGTTTCTGCAGCCCTCCTTCACAGACTGCATGCAGCCATGGCGGACCCTGATCCAGAAGCAGTTGTCATAGGTGAGATTATTTGACTCGATTGCCTGTTTTCATATATGTTGACTGCTGCTGTCCCGGCCAGTGCACACTGAAAGGTCTTTGCTTTTTTTTTCTTTATTTAAAGGAGAAGTATTCATCCAGGCGAAGGCAGCTTTAGAAGATGTATATAAGATTTATTGTTACCACCATGATGATGCTAATGGGGCGCTTAAATCCTACGAGAAAGAGGAAGAAATAAAGCAACATTTTACCGCATGTGTATTAGCACTGAAGTAAGTTTTTTATATATATATTATTAGCAACAAATTTATTTTTAAACATTCTCACTCTCTGCCTTCAATCTTTAATATTCTTTTGACAATTTTATTACAGGAAAATCTATGACCAAGAGTAAGTACAATCATTTGAAAAAGTTTTCTCACCATATTTTGTTTCTTTCATTGATATTGTTTAATATATACTTTACTGATGTGCACAGAGGGAAACCTAATCTATTGGATATGGGTTCACTGATCATCAAACCGGTCCAGAGGATCATGAAGTACCCGTTGCTGCTTGGGGAACTGTGGCATGCCACACCTGAAGACCACCCAGACCATCGGCCGCTGCAGGAGGCTTTCACTGCTGCCAAGATCATAAATGTTAACATCAATGAGTTCAAGAGACGCAAGGATATAGGTGAGATATTAATTAACACTTACAGTTACTTGGGTATTTCATCAAATGTGTGATTTTGCTAACCGTGAGCTCAAAGTGAGTTATTATAAAGTATCTCAGCTATGATTCTTACAACTTTGGTTCCTCGTTCCTGCTTATTCTCAGTTATGAAGTACAAGAGGCTGGAAGATGAAGGTACACTGAGGGGCAAACTCAACAAGTTCAACATCCACTCCATCCGGAAGAAAGGAGACAGGTTCGCTGGCTATCTCAAGATCCTTACTGGAGTTGAACCACAGGTACAATAAATTGACGCTAAACTTCTCTAATTAATTCAAGGAAATAATTGGCAACTTCAGAGTAACTGAACTCTTATTTCTGTAGGTCAGGGATGAAGTATTTGACAGAGAGGAGAAGCTATTCAGGAGTCTAGAGAAAGCAGTGAGGCAACTGGTCAAGAACGTTCACTGCTACCTACAATACACACAGGTAATTTCATGCTTTCCAACTGGAAAAAAAATGTGTGTGGTTAAAGGATTTGATATGTTCTTTTAACTCTATGAGGATTTTTCCTCCTTCTGTTTCTGCAGGAGATGGTGTCTGTAGCTGTTCAGAATGTGCATGACATGGAGAATATAGTCAAGGATCCAAACAAGAATGGCACAAGCGGTTCATCGCTAAATAATGGCAATGATCCCTATAAGCACTTTGTAAGTATCGCTTACTTCACATTCTGCATACTTTACTCTCCGGTTTTCTCCTCTTGCTGTTCTATCCTGAATCTTCTGCATTCGTATTTGTCCTTGCTTTGCTGTCTTATTGACCTCTCATTCACCCTCCAACTTCGAGTCATCTGTCACTTTGCCCATAGCTACTTGTCGTCTGTCCATTTATTAAAACTCTCTTTCTCTGCCTCTAACCTTGCTGATAGATCTCATAGTGACCTTGTTGCACTCTCTTTTCTACCCTCTTCCCTCTGTGGACTGTAGTGCCACCAATTCTGAGGTAACTTCTTTTGTCAGACTCTTTGTGTAGCGGCTCTTCACTGCAGCATTTCAGCACGGCTTCAAACCAAACTCTGTAATGAGCTTTATAAGAATGACAGTAGACATAAAAGCACGTGTACTTCAGGAGGAAAAGCAACTCAGTCTTTTGTATGAAAGGTTCCCATTTTCTCTGCTACAATAAAAAACATGACGGCTGTAACTGATAGATGCTTTCAGGGAGCACAACATTTTCAGCAAAGTAACATTTCTTTTTACTTTATGTATGGTGCTTCCCATTAGACGCATTCTGCTATAATAGACGAAGTCTGTTATGTCACTAAGAACAACATCCTTACCTCCAGTTCATTTGTATGCAAATTGGAAAACAGAAGCTCTTTTGTTGTCTTGAAGTACACTTTACCATCTCCACTTTAAGCAAAGTGTTGTGCATTACAGGAAGTGCTGGATATTAAAAACAAGACATTTCGTGTTTCATACATCACAAAGAAACCTTTAAAAATACATCGAATTTCACTCAAAGTACCCGCAAAATAAGGACTATATAGGTTATGAAATAAGCTGACTAATCTTCATCCTTTGTCATTTTTTTCCCTCCAGAAAGACAGGATGGAGCACTTGGTCCTCACCCCCCTCTCCTCCCTGCAGGGCATGTTCACAGCCCCACAGAAGCTCATCCAGAAACGTTACGACAAATTACTAGACTACTGCAGCCGCCTGGAGCGCTCCTCCTCTTTTTCATCCCCGTCGTCCACGACTTCTTCCTCTCCTTCGCTGGTGTCAGAAGAACCACCTGGTCCCGCCAGGAGAGACTACGAAGCTCTCAACGCTTTGCTCCTGGAGGAGCTGCAGAGGTTCAACGTGGCTGCCTATACTATCCTGACCAACAGTGTGGTCTATCTAGTGGACCTGCTCAGAGGCCTGATGAATAATGTACTGGTTGGAGCTCCATCCATACAGCAACTACCAGTGAGAATCCCACACATAAATCACATTATAAGACACAGTTTAAATTTTGTGTAATTAATGTTGAAGTCCCCCCACAACCCTAATGAGGATTAAGTGGTCTACAGATAATGGATGGATAATATTGAAATTGAAATGCGTTATGTTTCCTTTTCAGGCTCCACTGTCAAACATTGCTGAAGTGCAGAACAGCATCATGGATGAGCTGAACAATCTGACCTTTGTCAAGGACAACGCACAGAAGTTAATGGAGCGTAAAGTCAGCTTTGAGAGACAACGAGATAAGAAAACTGCGGTAAGAAAGTGGAAATGATCAACAACTGATTATTAACACCTACAAACTAAAGGGGTCTCTTCATAGTCTGAAACATTTAAATTTTGATCAGTTGTGTAAGCATCTGTAAACTCCTCATTGGCAGCAGGTTTAAAACAAATATTCCTCTGAGGTTCGAAGAATATTTTGAATCAATGCCAAGCCATGAATAAAAAGCTGCACATTTTATTAAAGGCAGAAGAGAGAACAGCTCCAGGCTGTGATCAATGGTGGGGGAAAGTGGTCCAACTTACAACCCAAATGTAGCGCTAAAGTGGTGCATGGGATGTTAGACCGTTCTTGAAAACACAAAACTTTGAACCCATTTTTCTCAAAAACTATAGAAAGATGGTTAGACTGCTCTGCTTCCAAACCCTTGAGTTGCCTCAAACCCAATATTCACAGCAATCAAAAGGTTTTGCCTCACAGGGATTACTTTAGCCTTAATTTACTTCATTATTTGTAATGTTGGTCATGTTTAACTTGAACAACTGGCATTTAATGTTGTATGTACACTACCGTTCAAAAGTTTGGGGTCACTTAGAAATTTCCTTATTTTTCTAAGAAAAGCAGTTTTTTCAATGAAGATAACATTAAATGAATCATTTTAGAATAGCGTTACTTTTTAACTGACAACTACATAAGGAAAGTATGGTTTTACCTTGTTGACATGTTTCGACTACATCTGCAGTCTTCCTCAGAGCGTCATCCTACGTGTGATGACGTGTCTTTTTCATCAGGTGACCGGTCTGACAGATCTGTCAGAATCTGTCAGATTGGCCACGCCCCCCGTCGTCTGGTGGTCTCTGAAGGATAGAATCCCAGGTATGCGAGAGGGTGTAGGTCCCCTCATCCCGGTTCATGGAACTGCTTGCCCGCTTTCTGATCTCTATGGCCTCCTTAATCCCATCCCATCCCATCTATTATTGATACACCGCTTAATCCTCTGTAGGGTTGCGGGGGGGCTGGAGTCTATCCAAGCTGACTTGGGGTGAAGGCAGGGGACACCCTGGACAGGTCGCCAGTCCAGGGCTACAAACAATCACACTCGCATTCACACCTACGGGCACTTTATAATAGTCAGTTAACCTCAGCATATTTTTGGACTGTGGGAGGAAGCCGGAGTACCTGGAGAAAACCCACACATGCACAGGGAGAACATGCAAACCCCATGCAGAAAGATCCCAGGAAGGACGAGACGCAAACCGGGGATCTTCTAGCTGCAAGGCAAAAGTGCTAACCACCAAGCTACTGTGCAGCCCCCTCCTTAATCCACTGTTTGTATTTGTCGGCTCCGACAAGGAAAGCACTCAAAGAGCACAGTACAAGGTTGCTCAGTCGTTGTATGATTTCAGATGGATGAGTCCCAATAAGTCCGATTTGCAGTAGGATCGCAATCATGTGATCGTCAGCAGGTATCTGATGTAGTGTTCACTTGTAGTCATAGTTACAGTGATGCCGCGCCGCTATCTCGCAATGATACAGAAATCTTAAACAAATCTGTCAATCCAGACTATAAGCCACATCACTGCCAAAATCTAATCACTTGGTCCTTGTGTCATTTCTGACCTTCCCTGAAAATTTCATCCATATCTATAAATCCTCTTTTGAGTAATGTTGTGCACAGACAGACAGACAGACAGACAGACAGACAGACAGACAGACAGACAGACAGACAGACAGACAGACAGACAGACAGACAGACAGACAGACAGACAGACAGACGGGCAAATGGTACACTAATCATCACATAACTCTGCCGCGTTGCTTGGTAGAGTACAAACCTACAGTAATGACTTCTAATGTTTTGAAACTGAGACCTTAGCAAGTTACCAAGTCATTTCTGATCTTCCCTGAAAATATCATCAAAATCCGTTACTCTGTTTTTGAGTAATGTTGCGCACAGACTAACACTAACAGGCGGACTAAAGTATGCCAATCGTCACATATCTCCGCCGCTTTCCTTGGTGGAGTAATAAAGGTGAAAAATTTTGTTTTTATAAATATGTGGTTAGTTCGAACTCATTACCGGCATTTTCTAGAATCATAGCCCTCCCCTACATTATTGCCTTATGATAAAACCGTCATACTCTGATAACTAACACCAGACCTATATATACCCACACACCGTATACCCACTTGCAATATTTACACCAACACTCCTTTGTGCTGCATGTGTTGTCCTCCAGATGCCGGAGGTGCAGCACCAGACTGAGGAACAGCGAACCTGGCTGCTGACAGAATACCCGCTGAGCCGCCTGTACCAGCTGAAGAGGAAGTGTAATGGCTGCCAGGAGCAGGACCTCAGCCTGCTGGAGGGGGAGCTGGTGGCCCTGCTGGAGGACACAGACCCATTAGGCAGCAGCAGCCGCTGGCTGGTTCACACTGGAGGTAATTGTGTGTGTATGAGGACAAGGACCCTCGAGGTAGACGAAGCTTCATACTGTTCCTAAGACATACAAGGTGAATTGAGTTATCACACTAGATCATCTGCAGGTATGGTTTGCATAGGCCTCCTCTAACGCATATTCCTCTGTGAATACACCAGCTTCTATTAGATGATTGAGGCCGTGCACACACACCAAACTTTACTTTCTGACACTGACAAGTCAGCACACAAGAATTAATCCCAGGAGCTGCTGTGATGTCATGGTTGCTGGTGCCTCTGGAGATGGTTGCCTCACAACAGGGCCGACTCCATAGCTTGTCTCTATCTCCCCTTTGCGTCTAGCAGAGGCACCTAAGATCCCGGCGTCTTGTTTGGAACAAACCGCTGCACGTTGTAAGCAGCGTTACTTAGAGTACAAAGCCTTTTCCTTTGGGTATTCAGAAACAAGGATGGAGAGATCGTGCTTGTGCTCCTCTCTGTACTCTGCAATAACAAGTTCTTTTTTTATGGGTGCTAAAAAAAAAGAAAAAAGTGCAGGTTCGTTTCTTGGTACGAGGTACATTCTTCACAGACTCGTCTTCTCCTCTGGGATAATAAGCATTCCCAGGAAGTTGTTGCTCATCCCTCTGTTTATACCAACACCATGAATATGCTCGCCTCATATTTACACACTCTTCATTCACTCACTGCAACTGGATTTAAGATTGTGCAAGAAAGCGCTGTGGCCCTAACTGAGATGCTTACAGGCTCAATGTGAGACATGCAGTCTCATATATTAAGATCTCACATGTAATCTCAAGAAATTATGTTTTATAGAGCTTTTTTTTTTGGTAATTACAGATAGAGAAAGGGTCAGTTCAACCAAATTACAAAAACAACTACACTGTTTAAAAAAAGGTTATTTTTTACAGTAAAATGTTGCCAGAATGGTGCTGTAAAATTACGGTAAAACATTTTTTTTCCATTTATGGTAAAGAAATGTATTGATACCATTAACTTTACAGTTAAGCATGTGCTTCATTCCATATTTTACTATAAAAATGAGTTTTAACCTTTAAAAAAAGTTTTACTTGAATATTTACATGAAATTACCTATAAAATATAGTTTGTGTAATCTATTCTAAATATAACAGCATTTTTCCGGCTAGTGTATTTAACATTTAATATGTGTATTTTTAGCAGTGACAGTTATAGATGTCATAAATATTAAAGCATATGTCTGCTATTAAAACAAAAGTACATCAATTTGACAGGTACAAACTGTATTTTTTACATCAAATGAATGCAAAAATCATTAAAAATGTTATGGCATGTTTCCATTATCAGAACAACATTTAATTGTGAAAAACTGTATACTTTTTGAGAAATAAATGCAAAAATTACAGTATTGTTATAAATGTTCCGGTATTTTGCCATTAAATAACTGTGCAAGAGTAGGGAAATATATTTTTTCAAGAGAAAATTGAAAAAAACTATTGTTTTCTCCTGATTAACTTATTTACAATGATTCAATGTTATATAAACAGCATCAAACTGTTCTAAAGTTGACAGATTTTTATCGCCATGGTTCAACTTTTTTTTCATCGTAAAATTCACAAACATTTTTTACAGTGTAGCCATGGAGATAGTTTTTTGTAGTTTTTCCCTCAGGTTTCGACATGCATATCACTCGAAGATTACAAGTTTATCTTGTGGTCCCTTAAAACAACAAGCATTTTGCGTCTTAGTAAAATATCTCAGCAAATGTTTGTACAGATTATCAAAATCAATACTATATGTGAAAAAAATATGCTGTGTTTTTACGGTTAGGAACACCACAAACTAAAGTGCATTCATTAGAGAAATCTGCATGGCCAGACACTAAGGAGAAAGAGAGTTTTGTTCTTAATTATACTTTGGGCAAATCAGTCCTTTAAAATATACGTAGAGGTTAGGCATCCTGACAACCCGTCCCTGTGTGTCTCTGTTAGGTGCTCAAGGCTACGTCTACTCCACATTCCTGAAGCAGTACAACCCTCTGAGGGACTCGCAGCGAGCCGGCCAGATGGCAAAAGAGCAGCAACAGCAGCAGCCTCCTGCCATGGTGGATGAGGACTTTGATGATCTGAGTCTGTTCGTGTCGGGAAGCGGCAGCAGCAGCCTACGCAGCTTCAACCTCAACACCACTGACAGTAGCTCAACGCTGTCTGGTCTACAGGGGGAGCTGGAGAGCACTGAAGACCTGGAGGACACGCTGGACACCGAGGCTCAGCAGGTGTGTTTAGTGTCCTGTAGTTGCATCAAAACTCATCTTGCACCATATGGGTGTCATTTCAACATGTTGCAGTGCTTCGCATTATGGGGGGTGAAAAAAATCTTGGTTCACAAGGGAGAACAGAACAGCTAAGGTCAGAAGGATAAACACCCTTTCCAAGGTTTTGCAAAAGGTCAACTTTCACAATGACTACATGCAAAGTACATTCAATGTTTAACCTCCGTTAAACATTGAATGGTGTCAAACTGACCCCAAAGATAATAGGAGGGTTAAGATTACATCTTGAACAATTGACACTGTTCAAGATGTTTTGTAGAAGCTTAAACTCAAGGTTCTTGCCTTATATTGGATTGGCTATATCTGTCGGTGTTTTTACTTAGAGAGACGACGGGTTCTTGAAATACAGACAAAAGCTGATTTAAAGAAAACAAATCAAGTTAAGTCACCAATGAACTTAGAATATTACCACAGATACACTACTGTTCAAAGTTTGGGGTCACTCAGGCAATTTCATGTTTTCCATGAAAACTCACACTTTTATTCATGTGCTAACATAACTGCTCAAGGGTTTTCTAATCATCAATGAGCCTTTCAACACCATTAGCTAACACAATGTAGCATTAGAACACAGGAGTGATGATTGCTGGAAATGTTCCTCTGTACCCCTATGGAGATATTCCATTAAAAATCAACTGTTTCCAGCTACAATAGTCATTTACCACATTAACAATGTCTAGGTGACCCTAAACTTTTGAACGGTAGTGTATGCACATGAGCAAACACTTTCAAAGTATTTGAAGTGAACCAATGAGAAATTCAGGAAAAAAAAAACAAGCTGAAACACAACATATCACACCCCACATAAACCTTGTAATTACAATAAAATAAAGACTCAGCAAACCATATAACTTCAAATGGGTTTTCAGAGCCAGAAGAGGCTCCACCTATAAAATATGAATTATTAGATAGTGGCAGTAAAACAGAGTTGCGCTGGTATATGGACTGGATCAGTCAGAGATGCGTCACTGTAAAAACACATTTGATGGCTTTACAGTGTCTGTCTAGCTTGTGTTAAAGTTAAATGGATTGGATAGCATCACATGGTGGTGGCTCTGCACTCTGTCCCTGGGCTTTGTTTTCCTTGAGGCCACGTCTTCACCTACTTTTACTAATAGACCACTGATTTTTATCACAGTTATTGGTGTGAAAATACAACACGCTGACAACGGTCGACATATTGTAACCGATGACAATTAGTACTAGTGTTAACATTCTATCCAGGCAGAAAGCTGTCAAACAGTGCCACCTTCTGGATTTACAGGAGGACACACAACATTATGGCTGTCTTTGTTTTCAGTGAAAATAAACATTTCCAGAGCTGTTTGATTGCATTTCAGTTGTGTTTGTTTCCACAGTTTTATGCCGTGTATGCATTTCAAGCTCGCTGCGACCAGGAGCTGACCTTGCAGGAGTACCAACATGTCCGCATCCTCCAGTTTTGTGACCTGGGAGGCAATAAGGAGTGGTGGTTAGCTGAGGCTAACGGACAAAAGGGATACGTCCCTGCCAACTACCTTGGCAGGATGTCCTATGCGTAAATACAGGCCCTCAAAACATCTAGAAAACCAAATCCAATGACGAAATGAAGAAAAAAAAAAACCACTTGTGATTTTGAGCATCAAAGCTCACTCTTAAACTCGGGAATGTTTCATCCCTCACTTTCAATACATCATTGAATTTCCTGATTGTAAAACATGTTACATTTCTGTTTTGTGAATATCACAGCTGCACTAAGTATCACTATGTGTTACTGTCAGTTGCCTCATACCAAAAGTATTGATATCAAGTCTGCTTTAACTTCACAATCTCATAGGAAGAGAGCAACCCAGTGGGACTCGAGCAATAATCTGTGATGAATATGGATGATTATAGAACAACACAGCGCACTGTGTTGAGCACTTTTTGTATTTCAGTGTTGTTGAGTTTATATTGACAATGAAGTAATTCAATAATGAAGTACGTTTTTATGTGAAGTGATTTATAGATGAACTGTAATGCTGTACGTGAAATGATTTATACGCAAAGTATGTTTTATGCCCTTTCAATGAAGAGATCTATGTCATGAGTTATATTTTATCAGTCACAATATGAATAAACAAGACCTTTACAATTACACTAATGCGGTCCATTCTCTGTTTGTTCTGCAGCATATAATGGCTCACATTCAAGAAACACCACCAGCTACAAAGTCATAGCTACTGCCAGTTCATAAGAAGAGGATATTTAATGACATTTGTTGATAAAAAGTGACACTTTTTTCACTGGTTAGATTTGTTAGGACAGAACGAGGCACACAGAGTCCAGCAGCATTTACACAAAGTGAAATTCAAGTATTTAACTGGATGGTGTTACTCCATGTACAGGTGCTGTGGAGATAGAAACATAATGCTCTGGCACTAAATCCACAGAGCGTTTTTCTCCTCCCTCACACCTCCTCCTCCTATTCATTTCTCTCTACCTCTACTCATTTCTTCAGTTTCTTCTGCGCCGCTTTCTTCTTCACGAGTTGTAACCGTTTCATGGCGTTAAGCTGGGACTCTTGAGATGTCGGTGCTTTGTCCCCCGGTGCAGCCTTTGACCCATTCCCATTGTTCCCGTTACCTCCTCCGTTACTGCCTCCGTTCCCTCCAGCGCTTGGCTGGGAGCTGCCGGGGGAGCCGGCCCCTGACGAAGCCGAGCCTTTGCCTTGGCCTTCACCACTGGATGAACGGTTCAGTGGCTGTTTACCCAGAGTCAGAGGTGGAGGAGCTTTCAGATTTACCTGGCTGGAGCCGTTTCCATTGTTGCCCCCAGATATCTTGGCACCCCCAAGTCCTGACTTGGTCCCAGCTAATCCAGACAACCCGACAGGTTTCTGACCGGAAGGAGTTGTCAAGGTCTTGCTGCTCCCACTTGGGCCTGAGGAACTTAGTTTGGAGCTAACAGGAAGAGATGGGCTTGTTTTGGCGCCAAATGCAGCCCAGCCTGTAAGCCCGCTGCCTGAGGAGGAGGAGCCGCTGCCAGTGGGATTGGCTGATGTGGTAGGTGGCTGCAAAACACAGAAAACAGTAACGCAATTATCAACACAAATTTAACCGATGCTAAGACGTTATTGTTTTACTATAATAACAAGAAAAGCACTCAGAGAGTACTCCGCCAAGGCTGCTCAGTCGTTGCATGATTTCCGACAGATAAGTCCTGATAAGTCCGCAGCGGTTGATTTGTAGTAGGATCCCAATCATGTGATTGTCAGCAGGCAGCTGATGTAGTGTTCACTTGTTGTCATGTTGACGCCATGCCTCTTTCTTGCAATGATACAGAAATTTTTAACAAATCCGTGGATCCAGACTATAATCTGCATCACTGCCAAATTCTAATCACTTGGTTCTTGTGTCATTTCTGACCTTCTGTGAAAATTTCATCCAAATTCGTAAATCTGCTTTTGAGTAATGGTGTGCACAGAGACAGACAGACAAATGAACACTAATCATCACATAACTCTGCCGCGTTGCTTGGCAGAGTAATAACCTGCAATAATGATTTCTAATGTTTTGAAATTGAGACCTTAGCAAGTCACCAATATTTTTTAAGTCAAACACCAACAAATCAATTTTAGCTTTTACTAAAGCAGTTCACCTGATGAGTCTGATGCACAATTTTACCAAACTTTTTTGAGGCACCAAGATTCTAGTGCACCTTTCTCAAGATCAAGACTTTGCTCTGTGGGTGTGTTTGACATCTCAAAGATAAAGTAATAAGGTATATTTTGTTAGTAAGTAAATTTTATTCCATCTTTGCTGCATACCTTATGAAATGTTCAGCACATTACCTGACTTCTGGTGTTCTGCTAAGTAGTACTTATTTCCACTCTACTTGCAAGAGCTACAATTACTACATCAGATTGTACATAACCAATAATAAACCCACTCTATAACGACGCTAAAAGCAGCTTAACCTCTTTGCTTTCAATCAAATTGTATGTGCACACGGTAGTCGGCAATTTAGTGTGTAAAAAGATGATTTAAAATGGAAAAGACTTGGAAATGTAAGATATGGTTATCAGCATCACTTAAGAGCTTTGCTCATAGTTTCTGATTTACAGTTACTCTTAGCAAAGATTTCACTTTAAAGGGAAATCATAATTATATGCAGGAAATAACTATTAGCTCTAGTTTCTTATGAACCATGTAACATGTTGCAACAGTCATTATTTGGTCCAGTTACCCACAAATTGGTGCTTTCACATGCTTACTTGAGCAATAATTCTACTGCAGACTAACTCTCACTCCCAGTGTAAGCACTATCAACATCATCAAATCTGTTGCTACAAGGCAAGCTGTTTGCTGTCAAAACAACCGTATGGTGAACTCTGATATCTACACTCTAGAAAGTTTTAAACTCCTTCCCTCAGGAGGAATTACACTATACTGAGAAGCACCAGTAAAGAGTTCTGATCCTTGAAAATAAATCTACACTTCTACTCATTTTCCTCTGCAGGGATTAACGCATATTACCATTTAGAGGAATTTTGCACATTAATTATCTCCCTTGCTACCAATCACAAATTAAGGATGCAGAATCACAGATTTTGCTCGAGTCAGGGGTAACATAGGAGCACATATGAGACACGACAAACGACAGGCAAAAAGCATGTTACCCATTCACATTCACAACATCTGCCTTCCACAACACATACCTTCACTTCTGTTCTTTTGAAGGCTTGGAAGGTGCTGGTTGTGTCAGCTTTGGGTTTAAGCTCCGTCTTTTTCACCAGCGTATCTTTAACAACAGGCGCGGATGATGCAGACACAGGAGATGGCTTCTGTGGAGGTTTCTGGGCCTTGTGGACAAACAATAACAATTTTACAAACAACACCATGACCAATTCCTAGGACTATGGACTGATCAGTCATGTAGACAATGGTGATGTGCTGTGGAAGTAATAACACCATTGGAAGTCTGGACCATAATTTATTTTCCTCACCATGCGTTTCATTTGCCTGGTGCAGCGGGCACAATACCAGACAAGCCGTGGGTCGTTCACTTCTTTGTCTGTCACCTGAGGCTTGTGACAGTCCTGGTGGTACAAATTATGGCACTCCTGGCACTCAACCAGCTGGTTTCCCATGGTCACTGTCATTTGTCTTAGTTAATTAAAAACACAACAGGAAAGTGAACATATGAACAGAGCCAAGTTTAACTGTCTAAACTAGAAAGATGAACAAGTATATTTACTTTACACACTAATAACTAACATGTACCTGCAAACCACACAAGCCAGGCCCATTTCCATGGCAAAGTCATCGGCATTAGTTTCGTCGTCATTTATGTTTGGCAGGAGGTCTTTGCTTGTCTGAACAGTAATCGGAGAGGAACGATTTTCCTGTTTCTCTAAACGAGGCTTTTTCGGAGGGTCCACCTCACCCAAGTCAACCCGGACCTGTTTTTCAGAAAGACAGAACGAAGTCAGTTGGTGAGGATAATGGTATCAGCACCGAACAACACTGTCAAATTTTATCTTCTTTTGGTAATACTCATAGTCCTACACGGAATAATTTCCTCATCATGTAACCAACTGTGAGCCCAACTGCATGGAGAGTGCAGTTCCAAACTGATAGATGTATACATGTATTTTACATTCAAACATGTCCATGTGATCATGATTTTCACAATTTATATTACACTTCATCTGAAAACAAATATCTGGGATCTTTCTGCATGGAGTTTGCATGTTCTCCCTGTGCATGCTTGGGTTTTCTCCAGGTTCTCCAGCTTCCTCCTACAGCCCAAAAACCAGCTGAGGTAAGCTGATAATTCTAAATTGTCCTTAGGTGTGAATGTGATTGTCCTTGTTCGTCTCTATATTTAGCCCTGTGATAGACTGGTGACCTGTCCAGGTGTCCCCTGACTTCACCTAAGTCAGCTGGGATAGACTCCAGCCCCCCACGACCATAATGAGGATTAAGTGGGGTATAGATAATGGATAGATGGACAAAAACCAATACTTATTCACAGGCAGTCAAAGTGGACTGACACATGAATGACAAAATAAATGCAAAGCAATAGTCAGGGTAACCTCAAAGACACTGACTTCCTTGCTGAATTAATTTGTGAGCTTCCATTTTTCCCGATGCAATCTAACTAAAAGGTTTGTCCTTTTGCACAATTAATGTGCTAATGTGCAATATAATATTGGATACTTCATTAAAGAGCCAAGTCTCAGCTGTAATTTGAGGAAGTTTAAATCAATACAAAAAAGAACTCTGTGGTGAACGCACAGGGCTCAAAGTCTAGGGGCCCTGAAGGAATTAACAAACCCATGCAAACCCAATCATTATATTGAATATTTGTGTGGAAAGTCCTTTACAGTCAATCACTGCCTGAAGTCTTGAAGTCAGAGATCTCACCACATGCTTTGTATCCTTCCAGGCCTTTATAGCCTTGCTTTTTGTGGGATCTCCCTGCCTCTGTTCTGGTATGCTGAAGTTTAACGTAGCTTAGCTGGACTGTGATCAAGCATTTGATTGACCAGGTCAAAGACTCTGTCTCTTCACCCTGAAAAGCCTCTTTGGCTGCTCTGGCAATATGTTTAAGATCATCATGATCCAGCTGAATGATAATATGCCATTACGTTTTAACGTATTTTGCTAAATCTGAGCACATGGAATTGCACCTGTACACCTCTGCTTTCATCCTTTTGCATCTGCTAACAGTGAAATCCTCCATAACAGCAAAACAGAAGTACCATAATATTTCACTGACGGATAGTGTGCTCTGGGTCAGGAGCTGTTTTTTCTCCTTCCTTTGGAGGAAATATGTACGCCCACATCCTGGAAAGCAATCTAGACTCACTGTACAGTCATAGAAGAGTTTTTTCTCATCATGCAAATTATTTTCTGGCGATCCACCTGTGTTCCTCAGTCTACCATGTTGTTTGCCATTTCTAGTTTTCCACTAAAGTGTTGACTAACAATCTTTTCTATCTCTTTACAGTCTCTGTCTCATTTCTTACTTCAACTAGTCATCTCTTTACTCCACCTCAATCTAAACTGCAACTCTAAAACAGAGTTAGAATCAGGTGTGAACTCTTTTGTGTGTGAACTGACACTGAAAGGACACACAGCTGACCATGTCACACTTTGACAATAAATTACTACAATTATAGTGACTCGGAATGTCTCCAGTACCTTCTCAGAGGGCCTCTTCTCTGATTCTTTCTTACTCTTCTCCGAGCTGGATTTGCTACTTCCACTGCTGCTGCTGCTGGAGGATGAGGAACTCGAGGAGGACTTGGAGTCTTGTTTACTTAAGCTCAGTTTTGACACAGACCCCTTTGACACCTCTATATCCTGAGGACACAAAATAATACCACAAAGTGTATTAGTATTTAGTCAGATAAATTATACTACATAAACAATGACTGTATCGACATATACACCATGCTTCACATCATGATTCTGCCACCATCGTGCTGCACGTCATGATGCTGCCACCACTGTGCTTCACATCATGATGCTGCCACCACCATGCTTCAAGTCATGATGCTGCCACCACCGTGCTGCACGTCATGATGCTGCCACCACCGTGCTTCACATCATGATGCTGCCACCACCATGCTTCACGTCATGATGCTGCCACCACCATTCCTCATGTCATGATGCTGCCACCACCATGCTTCATGTCATGATGCTGCCACCCCCATGCTTCACGTTGTGATGCTCCCACCACCATGCTTCACATCATGATGCTGCCACCACTGTGCTTCACATCATGCCACTCAAAAGTTTGGGGTCACTTAGAAATACCCTTATTTTTGAAAGAAAAGCTTTTTTCAGTGAAGATAACATTAAATGAATCAGAAATACATTCTAGACATTGTCAGTGTGGTAAATGACTATTCTAGCTGGAAATGGCTGATTTTTAATGTAATATCTCCATAGGAGTACAGAGGAACATTTCCAGCAACCATCACTCCTGTGTTCTAATGCTATATTGTGTTAGTTAATGGTGTTGAAAGGCTAATTGATGATTAGAAAACCCTTGTGCAATTATGTTAGCAAATGAATAAAAATGTGAGTTTTCATGGAAAATATGACATTGACTGGGTGACCTCGAATTTTTGAATGGTAGCGTATGTATGTCTCCAATTCCTCACCTTTTGTAAAGAACGGTAGGATGAGTCGCTTCCTCTTGCAAGGGACTCATCGAGTAGAGCTTTGAGCTTCTCAGCTGAGTCTTTACTTTTGGAGTGCAAATAACTTAGTCCTTTTAGAAAGATGGGATCCAACTCCAAACTGACAGGTCCAGCCATAGCTTGATTTGAGAATCACAAAATAATGTCAGTTTTTCAGACCTTAGTTAGGACTTACATTGTCAAATACCACTGCTAAATATAGTCCAAGACGAGCCTGGTGAAAATAGTTAATGATTTACCAGATATAATAAACTATCAAAGAAAATCAGTTAAACAAACAAAATATGCGCAGTAGACTTTTCAGTGTTAACTTGTGCTCATATTTGACTTTATTGAGAGCTTCAAGATTTATAATTAAAGTATCTGACAAAATATCTTTGTTACAGTCAATACAAAGCTGTATTACAGTGCAAACAAATGGTTTATTGCATGTGCATGAGTCAGTTGTGTTACTGAAGACAGTCTTCACTTCACCCTGGCCTTTAGATTGAGCTATTTCTTGGGCTCTCAGCATTAATGTTAAATAAAGATGCCCTCTCCATATGAAAATTTTAGAAAGACTTAAATATTCAATGGCACCAGTCTCTCTGTTTCTCCTCTGGTGAAGCCTGGACACGGTTAGCTCCTCATATAATGGCTGGATTTATTATTGTATTTACAGTATATGGCATAATACACACAGTAAAAGAATGAGGAGAGAAACAGGCCAAATATTGATCTCTGAAAGGAAGAAACGAAACTAAATTCAGACAAAACTTGTGTTTAAAGTGCTCATTCTGGTCCGATAGTTCATTTATATTGACGTACCGCCCTGTAATGTTTACTTTTTCGTGGATATTTTACATTGTTTTTGCATTTTCAGGCAGGATTTTCGGAGATAACCCACGTCGTTAGGTTAAGCCCCAAGTATCTCAATTTCTCCGCATTCATCGGTTGTGTTTAATATAAAGAAATACGGACGTTAACGGTGAGTTCAGTCGGTTACTGACAGCAACACACTGGTTGAACTTATCCTCTTCTATGCTGTCAGCAAATGCAGAGGAATTCACAAATTAATTTTTTTTTTAGAATTTAGAATTTAAGAATTACGTTACCTCAGACTTCTTGCAGTAAATATCTGTCCCGTAACCCGGTATTTTCGTTCGTTCTGGTGACGGTTGAGCAACACTTCCTACAAAAGACAGCCCGGGTGGCGTTTCCTTCGTTTCTCAACCTGTGCAACTGTCAAATGTGTCCGGAATCTTCACGCTCGGAACCTTGTAGCGAAATCGATTTTACCCAAGAATACTGTATTTATCAACTTCTGCATTTATTGCTTGATTACAAGCACCGTGTATGCTGCTGCGACTTTATACGGACCGGACGCTTTTAACATATTACGCATTTTGATAAATATTTATTTATAAGTCGACTGCTGATGGCGCTGCGGAGCTATGCTAGCATTAGCACGGGGAGAGAAGAAGCAGCAGCACTGTGAACGTGTGGTACCATAACAACGTGGTTTTATTCAGCTAGCCGGTGCATATGTTCGGACTTCTGCTGTAAGTATCTCTAAATGTAATTTAACAAATCTGTACGAAGTCATATTTTAGTTCACGAGCACACCAACGCATCCCCAAAGCTAACTAATCACTCTTTTCACTCCACAGCACTGACATTATTTACAATGACAGCCTCTGAGGCAAAGCAGCAGCATTCCTCCCTCTATTTAGAAGTTTGCTCCCAAACTGAGGAACCTCGTCTTCCCCTGCACACCTCCATTGTCCTGTTCCTCTTGTCCTACTGCGAGTGCAAGACTTTCAAAGTTTTCCTGGTATCAAACAAGCCCAACAGCTCGGAGCCACTGAGGAGTCAGCTGCCAGTGTCTCTGGATGTGTCTGACATCCAGCTGGAGGCTGTGCCCCCGCTGGTGAAGGGCTGCCGTCTCCCCGCTGTTCTGGATGAAACTGGAAGTCTCTGCAGGGCAGGACTCGCAGTGGTTCTTAGACATATCATCAACAAAACCATCGAGGCCGACCCTTCCAGAAATGATGTATTGGCACTGCTGGGCTTCAAGAAGACGTGTCTGAAGGCCTGTGCTGAGGTTAGTGGCAAGCAGGGAAGAAAAATGACAAAAATACAGAAAAGAAACAGAAAAGTACTTGGATGACAACTTAAACTTTCTTGTAAGGTGCTTGGAGAAGGTGAATTAAAAGGCTCGCAACTTTTGCAAAACCTTTGGTGTCAAGAATAACTGTACTGAACAAAATATAATGAATAAATAGAAATTCTGATTCCATCCATCATCTATACACTAATTAATCCTCAATAGGGCAGTAGGGTCACAGGGGGCTGGAGCCTATCCCAGCTGACTTAGAGTTACACATACATACAGATACGGTCACTGGGGTCACCCAGGCGTTTTCATGTTCTCCATGAAAACTCACTTTTATTCATGTGCTAACATAACTGCACAAGGGTTTTCTAATGATCAATTAGCCTTTCAAAACCATTAGCTAACACAATGAAGCATTAGAACACAGGAGTGATGGTTGCTGGAAATGTTCCTCTGTACCCCTATGTAGATTTTCTATTAAAAATCAGCCTTTTCCATCTAGAATAGTTATTTACCACATTGACAATGTCTAGGCTGGATTTCTGATTCAGTTAATGTCATCTTCATTGAAAAAAAACTGCTTTTCTTTCAAAAATGAGGACATTTCTCAGTGACCTCAAGCTTTCGAAATGGTAGTGTACGTCTCATTTAACAGGTGATGTTACCCACTCATACTTAACACGGATGGATTCTGTTCATTAATTTACTCACCAAATGTATTATTTATCAAAATACAACAGCTAAGACTGAGGTTACATGGTTACCATCATCACACCATCATGATATTTGATCAATATTTGCTTTGCAACTCTAAACATAGTGAGACCAGACGTTTACAAACTTGGTTTCATTGTCGGAGTGAGGAACAACAGGAACACGGTCATGTTTGACATCATTCTGTTTATCTTGTATGTGTCTCTTGGAACAAGAAAACTAGCTCCTCCTTTCTCTAAAATTTGTAGCAAGCCCGAATCCCAGCAACCGCAGGCAGATTATATGACCACCAGACAGACAGCACTAGGAGTAAAGTCACAGTTTGGGTCCGTCGCTCTAATTCATCCTCGTAGAACCACATTAGTTTTGGCTTCGGCGCTAGCGCATATCATTGTTATGAAATGATTAGTTTATTGTTCAGTTAACACAGGGGCCAGCGACATTTGGACAGAGGCACTGGCCCCTGTAGGCCCTCGTGTAAAACTGCCACTGATAACGAGTGGGTAGAGAGTGGGGTCATAGTTTAGAAATGACAAGTCAGTTACGAGGTTAGTCAGGTTGTTGATGCTCCTTATATTGTCCCACTTTTTCTGAAGGTTTTGGTGCACTTGAAGGCCATTTCAGATGATTGAATCATGTTGTCAGACACGTCCATTCATTGGATCATGTGGCAGATCCCTTGTCTTGACATGCTCTTTGAATTATTATTACATTAGACAACAAATGGTGGCGTTGTCCACATTCAAGTGTGCCAGCAGCATGTTTTTGTCTTCCTCTTGTCATCTGTAGCATCATGTGTTCTGGTTACTCTGTTCTTCAGAGCTCCACCTGACTAGAGTGTGGATTTTAACACAATGGTTGAGATTTTGTCACCAGTTGAGGAGTTCACAAAGATTTTGTGCACAGTTGGATGAATTTAAGATAAGATAAGACAGTCCTTTATTTCTCCCCACGCCAGGGGAAATTCACATTGTTACAGCAGCTTATGTATCAATAGACGTAGTAATAGAAATAAAATAATAATAAAATAGTAGTAATAATATTTACAATATGTACAGGGATGAGAAATGAGAATGAAATAGTACAGTATTGACACACTGTAAACAACACAATATAAAGTGGCTTGAAAAAATAAGTTTAAAAAGTGCAAAGATGTAGCAGTGCAAGAATGTCTGTGCAAATTTTATGGTTTGGGGTGATATGATATGAGTCAGTTTATGTTAACATCAGCCAGTGATGCTGATGTTGTAAAGTCTTACAGCAGATGGGATGAAGGACCTGCGATAGCGCTCCTTCTTGCAGGGTGGATGTCTAAGTCTGCTGCTGAAGGAGCTGCTTAAAGACCCCACAGTGTCATGCAGTGGGTGAGAGGGATTGTCCATGATGGATGTGAGCTTTGCCAACATCCTCCTCTCACCCACCTCCTCTATGGAGTCCAGGGAACAGTCCAGGACAGAACTGGCCCTCCTGACCAGTCTGTTTAGTCTCTTTCTGTCCCTTTCAGTGCTCCCTGCTCCCCAGCAGACCACTGCATAGAAGATAGCAGACGCTACCACAGTGTCATAAAATGTCTGGAGCAGAATCCTGCACACTCCAAAGGACCTCAGTCTCCTCAGCAGGTGGAGACGACTTTAGTCCTTCTTGTACAGGATCTCTGTGTTATATGTCCAGTCCAGTTTATTGTTGAGGTGAACACCCAGGTATTTGTATGTGTCCACCATCTCAATGTCCAAACCCTGGATGTTCACCAGTGCAGTCTGGGGTGTCCTCCTCCTGCAGAAGTCGATGATCATCTCCTTCGTCTTACTGGCGTTGAGCTGCAGATGGTTTCGCTCACACCAGTCAACAAAGTCAGAGATGACCGTCCTGTACTCCCGCACGTCCCCCTCAGATACACACCCGACAATGGCTGTATCATCGGAGAACTTCTGGAAGTGACAGCTCCCAGAGTCGTAGTGGAAGTCCGACGTGTACAGGGTGAAGAGAAAGGGGGAGAGCACTGTCCCCTGTGGGGCCCCCATGCTGCTGACTACCACATCAGACACACAGTCCTGAAGCCTCACGTACTGTGGTCTGTTGGTGAGGTAGTCGATGGTCCAATCTGACCTTTTCCCAACAATAGAAATGAGAAGTTTCTCTTGAAGTCAGAAAAGAAAACCATTTGCATGCCAGGGTCATATTTTTGTTCAGTGTATATTAAAGGGTCCTGTGCATTCTGGCCTCTGGCTGTTGTTAAAGTCACAGGTGATCCTGATCCGGCGAATCAATCTGTCAGTACAGATGAGCTCAGTATCATATCAGCATCAGTGCTGTGCATACAGATTGTATACATAGTGATTTTCAATAAGCTTCGACATAATACATGCCTACAGGCAATCATGTAGTTTGGCATTCATTAAGAATAATTTTTCCAGTAATGAAATATAAATGAACTAATGTTTATCACGTTTCAGTCGAGCAGGTTTCAGTTGATCCCACAAAACAGACTTGCCTCACAATTTTGTTTAGATATTGTTCTTTACCGTAAACTCTCTAGTCTCCCCCTCAAGTCCATCCATAAACTCCAACTAGTTCAGAATGCTGCAGCGCAGATCATCACCAGGACACCTTCTTTCCGCCACAGCACCCCTGTTCTCCAACAACTTCACTGTCTCCCAATCACACACCGCGCTATCTATAAAACCATGCTGCTCACCTTCAAGGCCCTCCATAGCCTCGTCCCTCCATAGTCACTGAACTCCTCCACATAAACACACCCAGTTGACTCTTAAATCATCTTCCTTCCTCAACCTCACCATCCGACCACCATGGGCTGCAGAGCCTTCAGCCTCTGGAACTCTCTCCCACCTGACATCCGAAACATTGACATGCTGGACATGTTCAAATCCCATCTCAAAACCCACCTGTTCAAACAAGCCTTCTCACTCTGACTTCCATTTCTCTGTAGAGTTTTCTTCCATCCATTATCTATACACCGCTTAATCCTCATTAGGGTCGCGGGGGAGGGGGCTGGAGCCTATCCCAGCTGACTCGGGCGAAGGCAGGGGACACCCTAGACAGGTCGCCAGTCTGTCGCAGGGCTACATACAGGGACAAACAATCACTCTCACATTCACACCTACGGGCAATTTAGAATGATCAATTAACCTCAGCATATTTTTGGACTGTGGGAGGAAGCCGGAGTACCCGGAGAAAACCCACGCATGCACAGGGAGAACATGCAAACTCCATGCAGAAAGATCCTGGGAAAGCCGGGACGCGAACCAGGGATCTTCTCGCTGCAAGGCGAAAGCGCTAACCACTACAACACTGTGCAGCCCTAGAGTTTTCTTCTGTTTTTAAAATAGTTTTTTGCATCTTTAAGTTTTATATTGTTAAGGTGTTTTAACTTGGTTTATTTTGTACGGTGTCCTTGGGTGTTTTGAAAGGTGCCTATAAATAAAATGTATTATTATTATTATTATTATTATTATTATTATTATTATTATTATTATTATTATTATTATTATTATTATTATTATTATTATTATTATTATTATTATATTTGGAATTGATTGAGCTTAAAGCCCTCTGTGGGTCGACTGATGAAATTTCAAGGAATCAGTGTGTAATCTTGTTTTCTCTGCAGTGTTATACTTAGACTGGTTCCATTATAACATGTCAGACAATAAGGTATTCAACAGTGTCTTTCAGTTTTGAGTCCACTTTGCTATATTTGACCTCAAATGTGGCGTCTTCTCTCACTTTCAGGTGAGCAAGTGGACCAGACTGTGCGAAATTGGCATCCCGTCTGCTGTTGAGGAGCACCTCCAAAATCCCACCGATCAATACCAACAGCTGCCTCTCTCCATCCTCACCCTTGAAAGAAGGCTAGCGGAGCCTGTCAAAGTCCACAATGACGACAAGATACGTAGACAGAAACTCCAGGAGCAGAGACTGAATGAAAAGAATGAGCCCTCTGAAAGCCAAGGGAACCTGGACTCCGAGTCCAAGCCTGGGCAGGTCTGTGATGGACTTGAGCTCAGAGCGGCTTTGGCCAAACTGTCTGTGGATTCAGTTCCAGCTTTAACCACCAGAGAGAACTCTGAGATCAGGAAAGTGAAGACAACAGATTTGCCTCCACTGGAGCATGTGTTTGCTGAGGGACTGTACTTCACTCTGACGGATGTGGTGCTCCTGCCCTGCATTTATCAGTATCTGGTAAGGGCTGCGACTTGATGACATATAAGCAGTGTTTAAGTGTTATCAGCAATGAACCCTTGTGGCTAATGACCTCATTTATATTGTGCTGTAAGCTATTACCTAATTTGGATTCATGAATACACATCAGATGCTAATTTAATTTCAGTAGAAAGGCCTGTGTTTCCTGCGTAAGCCCCATATTTTCAACACACTTTCTTTAAAAAATCTTCTTTAAGCGTAGTTATCCAAGGGTTTGTCTTGCATATAAACAACAGCACATGTGACTTAGGACTAACGTCAGCATATAGATGTTGCCATTCAGGCTACGGAGCCCCCATCATATGTGTTTACTGGATTTTTAATACCTTTATTTATGATGACTTGTCAAATTATGCATGACGTATAGTTTTGACACTCTGGTCAGGGTGAGCAGTCAGTACACCCAGCTCCTTTCAGATCCATCCAGGCAGAAACCCGAGTTAAGAAGACTCACTCCATCAGACTTGGCACAGGTTTTGCTCTCAAAGGTGGTCTAGAGCCACCTGGCAAAGACTGATAACAGTGTACGGCAGGGTTTCTATTCAAATGCAGCAGGTTGAAATGTATTTCACCGACTTTACTTTGGGAACACTTTTTTTTCTCTGCAACAGATCAAGAGTTGGCAAGATGTTAGGCCGACCTTTAAAACTTGTAGCTTAAAAAAAAAAAGAAAACGAAAGGCCCGCAAACATTTTCTGAATATTCGGCATGTGCAATTTTGATCAGTTCTGTAGCTGCAATTAAAGTGACTGCAGCGGAGAAGTGAGAGCTGCTCGGTTTAAGTGTGTGTTGTTATTGATCAAGAATGCTGCATTGTTGGGCGGTGAAGTGGGTCTCAACCTTCATTTCACCTCCCAGCTGTCTCCAGCTATTCCTCGACTGTGGGAATGAACTGAGGTTCTCACAATGAGGCTTTTAGTAGTCAGCTGTGCTCCAGTGGTTTCCAGTTTCACACTCAGCCTAGCGTATCTCCTCTTAACGGCCATCACTGTCCACGACACATGCAGCCACGGTGAATCCTTTCCAGTCCACCCACTCGTCATACTGCAAAGTGCCCCCTTCTCCTCTCGGGTTCCTCTCCCCATGTCTTCCACACATGAAACTGACACAGCATCTCTGATCGTGTCTTTGTTTGTGTCGTTTTCCCTCCCCACCTGCCAACTCTGTTTTGATGTTTTTTGTTTTTTTTTCCTGCCGGCCCCTTGTGTGTGTCCATCCATCAGTGTGATGAGTGAATTCTGTTGAAACGTGACATCCCGCTTCACTGGAGATGACACGTCCGTTGAGTCACGTAATCAATATTTTCTTGTCCCCCCCCTTCCTTTTTTCTTTTATTCCTCTGATCGTCTTTAACAGTGTTCCCTCCGAACCCATGCTGCGAGCACACTACATCATCTCCCCCACCTCCTGCGTTGGTACAGCCGTGTTCAGGAGGTACCTGGGGTGCTTCGGGCAGCCGAGGCTTGTGGGATACTGCTCTCCGACACTCGAGTTCCCACATCCGGCCTCCCAGAGCCATCCGCAGAGGACAACCCAGCAAACCTACTGTTACAAGAGGAAGGCCAGGAGGTGACCACACAGCTTCCTTTTGTCGGCGGACCCAGGCCTACAATCACTAAACTCAAAGTAAATGACTACTTTCCTGTACTTACATTGCCATTCAGTGGTTTGGGGTCCCTTAGAAATGTCCTTATTTTGAAAGAAAATATTTTTTTTTTCAATGAAGATGATGTTAGATTAATCACAAATACAGTCTTGACATTATTAATGTGGTAAATGACTATTCTAGCTGGAAACATCTGGAGTGGGCTGGAGTGTGCATCAGTGTTACTGGTGTGCCAGAAATTAGGAACTGAGAAAGGTGCAATTAAATGTTTTTTTTTTTCTTTAACGTGTTATTTTTAGCTAATCGTGTTGAAAGGCTAATTGGTGATTATAAAACCCTTGTGTAATTATGTTAGCACATGAATAAAAGTGTGAGTTTTCGTGGAAAACATGAAATTGCCTGGGTGACCCCAAACTTTTGAACAGTAGTGTTTTTCTCAGCTTGTTTTGCCTCTATATGTTCTCCAAACATTTGTCCTTCAGCACACACGTACACTGGCCTGAAATGTAAGGAGCTGTCTCCTAGTGTCCCTTCACAGCACATAGAGGGTTTGCAGGCTCCAACTGGTTGTTAACTGTTATCCCTGTAATTTCATGCTTCCATTTTCTGCTGATTGCGCCTTCAAGAGCGCGGCTCTCATTTAATGTTTTGGCTTCTGGCAGACTTTCCTAATTGTTGAATTTTTCATCTTTCTGCCAGTGCATTCACTTAATTTGCTTTCAGTGTGAAAATTAACATTTTAAGTGGGTTTTTAAGAATTTTAGGACACTTGTCTGTTTACATTGTTTTATTCCCGTAGGTGTTTTCTGTAGCAGCACATTTACAGTCAAGACAAAGTAACAAAAAAGTGACCTCTCTTAAAAGAATAGCAATTTGTTCGTAAGAACAGTATCTTACTGCCCTCGGTGCTTTTCAAAGCGCTCATTCCAGTATTCTCAGTGGATCCTTTTTGCCACTTGCAATAGTGCAGACAGTGCACATTCAGCTTATGCTCATTTCAGGTGCAATAAAAACAATGAATCCAGTCCAAAACAAAACAAAGTTTTATAGATACACTAAGTTGTTTATAGTAATGGCTAAAATTTTTAGTGTAAAGAGACGAGACGGCACACACTCCTAGCACAATCCACTCCACACTCTTAAAATGCAGTTCCCTCAGGAAGCATTGGCAAGGCACTTACACAGTTGCACACATTTATAGTTTTCTTAGCACCGTAAGACCTCAGATATTACCTCTGCAGCATTTGGACTAGGTTTTGCAGAGGGAGATAAGCAGACCCAGCTGTATGAAAGGAGACAGTCCTCTCCACCCTGACTAACCTCTCACTACTAAGCCTTCAGACTGTTCTCTTGGCATTGTTGCTCTCCTCTCTCAGCAAAGATTTTTCTGTGATTTCCTGCTGGCAAAATGTGCATAACAATGTGATATTAACTGACTGAAAAAGTGGAAAGGAAGAAAGTACAGGAGGGTGTTTAGAACGTGGATGAGGCTGAGTAAGCTGGGTGGTCAGGATGGGATGTGTCTTAAGCGTGTCCTGTTGACGGATGAAATTTAGTTAGATCCAGATGTGCACAAATGACAGTTTTCACGGCAAGTTGAAATCAGACATTAAAACTGTGGAGGATGTTTGCACACACACAGACACACATATGCACACACGTATACAATGGCCACCATTCTGTCTGTGCCTAAAGGGATTACAAGGATGGCTACGTGTCGCCACATCATGTCTGCAGTGCAGCTGTTGTGTTGTCTTGGCCTCTGTGCCTAGGTGTGTGTGCATGTGCATGTGCATACGTCCTCATATATGACAGTGTGTGTTCCAGCAAGGCAAGTACATGGAGACAGATAGGTCTGCCTTCTGACATGGTGACAATCGATCCTTCACTGCTGCTAACCAGAGGCACCGGGCTCATCTCGCTACACTATCCACAATATAAATGGCTCATAAACTCTGCCTCTTTCTCACTCCAGTTAACACACACCCATGCATGCCAGTCAAACTGCCTGTGCAATGAGCTGTGAAGACACAACCTGTGATCTAAATGTATGGGTAAACAAAAGTGCAGCCCCAACGCCAAAGTCAAGATCCTGCACTATCACTTCCTAACAAGGGCTAGAAATACACAGCACTTGAAAAGATACCACTAAAAGTAGGAGGTTATCGAGAAAACAGGATTACTATTTTAACAAGATCAATTTAAGATAAACTAAGGGAAATCTATGACTTTCTTTTAGATGAACTGGGCTCAAAGGGAAAGCTGGTGTTTCAGAAATAAGGCAGTCTGTGTTCCTCTGGGAACTCTTTGAAGCCAATGAGCTTTATAATAGGATACTTAAACCAATTAGTCTTCATTTTGCCCTAAAGCTTAGCTAAGCAACCAAATTTTCTTTTCACAGGTGACGTCCACCTGAATTCAGCTTCAGAATATGACTAAAGTGCATTTCTAGTAGACTTTCAGTTCAATCAATAAAAGCCATTTGGACCATGGCTGTGACTAGCACAAGAGTTTAAAATGAATCACTTGTTTTTAATGAAATGGATTCAAACTTATCATGATAGGTCCAGCTTTACTCACTGAGATACCTCCTACACCTACACCCAATGACCAAAGGACTTCCAGGCCCTTTGCAGTACAAGTCAACACAGCTATTTTCTAATAGTACAGTTTATGGTGGTGTGTGAAGCTTGTCATACAACACAGCATCTCACTGTTTAGACAACAATAGTGTTCATTTCAATGCTGTTGTGTTGCTTTGCATAATATCATAGTGTTTACATTTTGCATTTTTACAATGGATTCAAAAGTTTGAGACCATTAGTGAACATGTTTTGCATTACTTTCAGTCCTGTATGTGATTTGTAAACTGTCTTAGATTTGGTGTACCTTGTTTTTTGCTTTAATGACCCATGGACTCAATAAGCTTGTGACATGATTTAACAGTGTGCGGCTGACATACTTGTGATGTCAGGAATGTCTTACTCTCTCAATCTTGAGGTGCCCCCATACATGTTCACTAGCACTGAGGTGAGGTGACTGTGGAGGAGAATCCTCCAAGCAGCCATCTCTGGAGTTAAAACAAAAAAAGCCAGCACAAAATTGTCAAAAACTGAGGCTGACACAAAAATTGACCCAATTACTGTTAAAATCCATAACCTCATTAAAATGACTAGCAGAAATAAACATGTTTAATGTCTGGAATGAAAAAAGGTTTTGGTCTCTGTAGCAGATTTCCCCATTAATGACAACTGTACAAGGATGTTTTTTACTCCTCTAAAGAATGCGGCGGAGTTATGTGACAATCGGTATATGTTTGTCCGTCTGTTTGTCTGTCTGTCTGTCTGTTAGTAAAATTACTCAAAAAAGACTAACGGATTTGGATGAAATTTTCAGGGAAGGTCAGAAATGACTCAAGGACCAAATGATTAGATTTTGGCAGTGATGCAGCCTATAGTCTGTATCCACAGATTTGTTAAACATTTCTGTATCATTGCGAGATAGCAGCATGACGTCACTGTAACTATGACAACAACTGAACACTGCGTCAGCTGCCTGCTGGCGATCACATGATTGTGATCCTACTACAAATCGACCGCTGCGAACTTAGTGGGACTTAACAATAGATTAAATTGTGAGCGGGTTTTCGAGTCCCATCGATTCCCACCACCCACTACATATGTAGATCACGCGATTCGGTATCTGTACATAACGTACACGTGTAACACACACCTGTGCTCAGCGCAAGGTCATTTTGTTTGTGGGTACATCTATATTAAATGGCCACATTCCGTGTTTCTGTGATTTCTGCCACAAATTTTTTCAAGATTTCAGCCATCGGAAATCATACAACAACTACGCAGCCTTGGAGGAGTACTGCACTCTCTGTGTGCTTTTCTCATTTTTTTTTATGTGGCTCACTCATTTAAATTGTATTAAGGCTTAAGATTATGCATGATTAAGGGTGTGGAGGCTCCATAACCCAGCAATGTTTGCGTGACAAGTCTCAGCTCCATCCATGCTCCAACTCTTTGCTCAATTTTGGTTTAGACACGGTTTGGGTAAAGTCAGGTACTGCCTAGATTTTAACAGCTATAGCACACCTTGTGCTTCTTTGTGCATTAAATGGTTCTTGGAAACTTATAATTACTGCTTTGTTATATATTCTTCGCTGCAAAGATGTAAACCTTTTCTCTGAAGAATGGGGTGTTACTTCTCCTTCACCAATGCATAAGTGAGTTGGTGATTCCTTCACTTATTTACACGCCAGAATTATTATTATTATTTGTTTTAATGCTTTTAAATCATCAATTTGTTTGATTTTTCATGAAATTACGATAGATTTTACGGTGGTCTCAGACCTTTAGTCTCCACTTGATACATTAAAATAAATATGAAGTTATTTTACTGTGTATGCCTTGCAGTAATATATCCTGGGCAATATACTAAGTATATTCACAATACTTTGGAATACCATTATACTTTTATAATACTAGCTTCACTAGCCCTCATGTCTGTTTAGTTCTCATTTAAACGTAATTATTG
This sequence comes from Amphiprion clarkii, assembly GCA_027123335.1. Classification (NCBI taxonomy): domain Eukaryota; kingdom Metazoa; phylum Chordata; class Actinopteri; family Pomacentridae; genus Amphiprion; species Amphiprion clarkii. Next base: position 25,890,967 of record CM049568.1, read on the forward strand.
TAGAATTACACTGCAAAAGATTATATTTGTTGGACTGTACACAAGCTTTAGGCACTAAAAATGAAAGATCTTTTCAAAAAAATGCTTTAAATATTCATTTTTTGTCCATTAACTTCATATAAAAGGAACTACAGAAAAAAAAACACCAAACCAAATCAATACTTGGTGGCATCCCCATTGCTTTCAAATAGCATTAATACCCCTCGGTACATTTTCACACAGTTTTTAAGATACTTGGCAGGAAGGTTGTTTGTAGATTCTTGGAGAAATTGCAACAGCGACTTCTGTTTCTTTATGTAATCCCAGACTGAGCCCGTAATGTTGAGATAAGGGTTCTGTGGGGTCGTTGTCATGCTGCAGAATGAATTTCAGGACTGATCAGATGCCTCCCAGATGGTGCTGAGTGATGAATTTAAATGTGAACATCTAAAGTAGCCTTTCAAAAAGTTCTGCACACATATATATTTGACAATAGGCAGTTAAATAAAGTATAACATCAGTATAGTATCAAGCAAAAATGCTGTATGATGCTACTAAACCTTATTAATTGAATATTTGTGTGTTCCATGTCATCATGCAAGCTCAAAGTAATTTCAGATTTATTAGTGGCTATGTACATTCATCGAGTGGCCTTCCACTCATGTGAAGGCTGGTCATGATGCACATTCTTAGGGTTGACCATCGGAAGCACAAAAAAAAGTTCTTTACCTTCTTTTTTGTCACATTTCAATGTATTTTCTGGAATGTATTTGTACCGGCTGACCGTGAGCACATACTGCACTGGTCAAGGAATGTTCTCGTCTGAGAGTGTAATAAGTGGAGCTTCTGTTCACTGTTAGCAAAAACGAAGTGAATATTCCTTTCTTCTTTACAACCACTTGCACCATAGACCTCAAGACTGTAAAGGTGTTTCTATGGTAACGTGTATTTGTGTTTGCATAAATTCTTTCTCTAGGAAAACGGCATCGAGTCCGTCTTTGCTCCTCATCCCTGCCCTTCCTGGAGCCTCCCATGGGACAGCTTACCAGGAGCTATCAACCCCACTGAAGGTAAAGTCGGATCTTGCCTCGTGGCTCTCCTCTCTGCTTCCTTCATCTTCATTTTGCCCTTCTGCCCTCGCAGTTTTTTCAGCGCTCCTTTGATCTGACTTTTTTTTCATAATCTCATTGTCTGTTTTCTTGTTCTTTGCTCTCACCATATTCTTCTCTTTCTATCTTTACAACATTTTCACATCCCCCATGTCTTTATTTTGCATACCTCTACATTAATCCACACTCCCTTTTTTCTTTTTCCTTCTCTTCTTTCAACGCTTGGTCAGCTTGAGAACAAATACCGTTCATATTGTATACGTAGCAAGTAGCCAGCATAAATATTTGTACCAAAGCCTCCTGTACTGCTGTGGCCTGGTGATTTTCAGTGACACCAGCGTGCACTGACACTTTCTGTTCATCCTCAGTTGGATGTGGTTCCCCATGAGGCCCACCCTAATGGATTTTAAAGTGCTTATCTACATGTCTTATGTTGTGTTGTGAAAGTGTGAAATAGGTCTGTGACAGGGGGAGACTCAGCACAATAGCAGCACACAAAGAGGTGCACACACAACTAATGCATGATGTGGAACTTGTACTTATGCCTTAGTGGATACTGATTGCTGTGAAAGCAGTATCTAATAGACAGTGGAAGGATTGTTGATTGCTGCCCCAGGTGGCACTGGTGAAGAAGACAAAAGAAATCTCTGTTGTTTTTTTTCTCTTTCTCTTGCCTGCAATGTTTCTCTTCTTATTAGTGAGACGTCTGTGCCGGTAGTGATGCTAAATGGTGTTTGTGCATGTCTTGCAGCAGCTGCAATGCATCAGTGTTACTGTTATGGGAAAATGGAGGAGGTTGATAAATGCACACATATATGCATATGATGAATATTTAAATGTGTCGTGTTTTTTTTCTTGCTTCCTTTCATTTTCATTTGTGTGGAAAATTGTGAAAAGTGGAAGTTCATTATCATCGTTTACTTCCTCTAGTCATCAGAGAACATGGAAAAATGAAGCAAAGAAGGCATTTTATTATTAAGATATGAATGGTACCATAACTTCAGCCTCTGTTTTCACATTGTGTCATGCAGATCTTACTTCCACTTCATTTACCATGTTAGGGGACCATTTCTTTGACTCTAAACAGCTACAATGAAGAGCGAGTTAGTAAATTTTGTTCCTGTATCACCTTCACAATGACACAGTACTATGAAAGACAACAAATAAATTACAGACAATGGACGAACATATTAAAACTAATTAAGCAGAAAGTATACATGTCCTCCTGAGAACCGAGGGAAAAAAAAGTATCTTTCAGTCGAACTTTTTTTTGATTTCCTGCCTTTTTGGAGCTAAAACAACAACTCACAATTTAGAATTTTATAAAAATATTTTTATTTTAAAGACAGCAGAATGATTTTACCATAAGGAAAAAACAGCAACACTATGAAATTAAATAGGCCGACAAGAAAATAAGAATGTCAATCCATTTTCTAATGATATTCTAGAAACTAAATTAAACAACAGTAGTGTAAAAAATTAAGATGTTGAATGAAACATAGTAATAAACAATTATTTATTTATTACATTAATTACTTTACATTCAACGTGTTTATTACACCACAAAGAAAGGTCTTTTGGGGCAGAAATTTGTAAGCAAAGAACTAGGCAGCTAGTTAACTATTAGCTACCCCCTGAAATCGTTCCAATGTCCATAATGGCTGACATTCATAAAGGGGCTATTGTTTTTCCTGATTAAAAAGTTTAACTGACCAGATTTATAATTCCTGACATGTTCATAAACAAGAAAATTTATGATTACCACAGGTAAAACAAAGATATCTTAACAATATTTTACTTCTGTCTTTTGTCGGCAGACCCATTTTTCTGCCGTCTCCATTTTGTCTCAGCATGAAAACAAAGTTCCCCTCATCCCACCCAATCACTTGAGATATCACTGGAGAGGCCAGGATGTCCTCTATTGAGCACATCAGGATTTAGTATGGTAGCTCGAATGAGTCAAAAGATAGAGATCAAAAACAAATGGCCAGGAGATGGAGGATAACATACCTACTCTGCAGTAATGTCAGGGTTTGTTTTGCTCATCTGATTTACTACTCTGTGATCCATCATGCTGTATTGCTTTGGGGCTTTGCTACATACCATGATGGTAATTATCGCTTTGTATTTCTATTCTCATTGATTCAGCAAACACATTCACAACAAATAAGGGTTTTATTATTATCACTGATTTTTCTGTTGGTGTGAACATTCCACTCATAACAATATTTAAACAGTTTATTACTCAGAATTAGGCTAAATATACAGTGCAGTCAACAGTATGAACAACATCAAGTTTTTATTATGTTGTCACTTCATAACCTGAGATCAGAGTCAAGACCGTTAAACTTAAGTGGTGACTTTCATTCAATTTGAATTTGAGTGTGTCACTAATACAGATTTGCAGTGTCAGAATTGTAGCATTTTTGTGTTTTAAACAGTAAAACATTCAAAAAATTCAAAAAAATTGTATATTATTTAACGTCTGCCTATTTAACATGTCTGTAAATCAATACAGTCTGCAACTCTTTATAGAGGCAAGATAGCTGAAAACATGTAGTGACTGTTGCATTGGGTGTGTTAAAGAAAAGATGTGAAGTGTGCATTAATTGAAATATTGGGCTGTTGGATATTGGACATTGTAATGTTTAGAAAGCATGTTATTTAACACATTTGTCATTGTAGCATGTTAGCATACCGGTATCTGCACATAGCACTAAAACCAAAGTATAGGAATCTCACTAGTTTTTCTCATATTTGGTCGTAAACTAAATTATTCCTCTAATTTTGATAATTGCTACTTGGTGAAAGGCCTGCACAGTGACTCGGTGGTCAGTACTGTGGCTTTGCAGCTTGAAGATCCCAGGTCGCATCCCCACCTTCCTGGGATCTTTCTGCATGGAGTTTGCATATTCTTCCTGTGCATGTGTGGGTTTTCTCCAGGTTCTCCAGCTTCCTCCCACAGTCCAAAAACATGCTGAGGTTCTTTGGTGATTCTAAATTGTCTGTAGGTGTGAATGTGTGTGTGCTTGTTTGTCTCTACAGGGGGTCCTTGAGTTATGTCCATTCCTACAGCGTGACGTAACGTGATTTTTGATGTAGATCGTAACTCACATACTGTACATAAGTACCTATGTCGCTCACCTACGCTGACACAGTATATCTAATTTCACTTTCCTTTTCTTCGAAGCACTACCATCAGAAGAGTCTGACTTATGCTTGGGAGCCATAATGAAGGGCAAAAAGTTTCCAAAAAAACAACACAAATGAAAGAAAGTGGATGTAGCACAATCCAATATGGCGTACAACCAAATGTAAACAACGCCGTCTTCCTCATATAGCGCAGCATGACGACGTATTCATCCGCTTCGCTCGCCAACTAGTTCTCACGCAAAATTTGTCTTAACATTGCAAACACCATACGTCAAATTGATGGAAGAAGACTTTCTTTATAAATTTCTTGGAGATGGCAATGTAACCACGAAATGCTGCAGGTCGAGGACGTTGTAAACCGAGGACCTGCTGTATATGTAGCTCTGTGATAGACTGGTGACCTGTCCAGGGTGTCCCCTCTCTTCACCCTAAGTCAGCTGGGATAGACTCCAGCTCCCCCGCAACCCTAATGAGAATTAAGGGGTGTACAGATGAATGATGGAGGGACGGATGCACACTTGATGAAAGGTCAAATGATCAAAGAGTCTGTAGATCATCTTTTGGGAATCATGAATGTCTGCACCAAATGCCTTGCAAACCATGCAAATTGTGCTGTAGTATTTAAATTAGAACAATTCTCAGCTTATAGTCGTACTGGAGGAAAGGCAGAGAAACACCAAAGTCAACAGAATACATTGAACATCGATGTGCAAAATTTCACCAACCATATGAACGGAAACCATCACTAGGATCGTGCCATTAGCATTGCTGTTCATCTGTTCATTTGTCTGACTGCACTCTCCTGAAATTTGAGGACTTGTAGGAAACCACACCCTCAAAACCACCCTCATCAAACCCCTAAAATTAAGTTTGTTGCTTTGTATCTATTTGTATGAAGTGGTAGCATTACTAGTAAGAAAATTACAGAAATCCCGCTCTTTAACTTCATAGTCAACATTTCATTCAAAGTACAATGTGCTGGCTTAGAGCCAAACTGTTGCGAAAGTGTCATTATCCTAATACTTTTAAACTGCACAGCTCTCGCTCTCTTTGTTTACATCCATTTGCAGCCGATTAATGTGGTTCCACAGTGCCACTTAATCATCTATTTCTGTCTAAAAGCTCCTCCCCAAAACTCCACTGACATCTAAACTGAAGTACTCTTGATGATGTGGGTAGTGTGTCTATTCTCAGAGCGAGAATCATGGAGAGAGACTAAATTTTAGCTGTCCCACTTTTGTCAGCACTCTGCATGATAAACGGCACTGTTGATATCTCCTTCTGCAGTATTAGGCCGATAGGTAGGTAGCCCCTGCGTTTTAGTACAGTGCAATTAAAGAGGAAAAGAGACGAAAGGCAGCCAATTTGTCCTGAACCCCAATGCGTGGGCTTTCCCATCCATCTGCTCCTACAGGACACACAAACGGCTGCACACATGCCTACATGCACAGTACTACAGGGAAAATTGCTGCATTTTCCCCTTACGTATGCAGAAATATTTCCATACCTGTAAAGCTAATATATAGCATGCACAAGTCTGTGAAACCTTATTCATATGTGCTGGCTTATCTTTTTCATGTACATAAATTGCAGTTCATTCTGCAGGTACTTGAGTAGTTTGTTTTGGCTCCAGAGTAGTGGAGTTCAAGTGAAGTAATGTCAATGAAGTGCACTCATTTGAGTGTTTACATCCACTTCTAATGTGTGCAGATTTTAGCCTCTGTGATCCATACTCCAGACGGATAAAAAAAAATGGCCACAATTTGTACAATATAGCACAATATAAATGTAAACACCTCCAGGCACCCTTAAAGCAGCACTTCAACCCTGCAGTTGTTGTTCTATTTGAAATCCATTGTGCTGGTGTTGGGCCAAAACAATAAAGAACGTATCACTGCCTCAGTTCTTTGTGACTGCACTGTATATTTCCTTCAGAGATATGCTTCATATCTACTTCCATGTCTTAAAAAAAGATAAAGACATTCCTTCATTCATCTCTAAGAGATGTGTTTTGCTCCATGCTGTATATTGCTCCAAGTCTGCTGAAGGATTTGCATTCAGTGATAACAAATCCTACACACTGACACTCAGGTATGCACAATATAGGAACAAAGGAACTTCTGTGAATGTGAGGTTTTTTTTTTCTTCTCCTTGTGCAGAAGGCTTCTTGACTAAATGGAGTGAGGGTTGTCTGCAAACAGGTAAACAGCGATGTGAATAGAAGGGTCATTGTATAGAGCAGCCAGCGTCTTGTCTCCGGCACTTCACTTAATAGAGAGAGAAGGGGAGGTTGCAAATAAAGCAGGATAGAATGATGGAGTGTGTGACAGTAGGGGATTGAGACAGCAGGAGGAGGAACTAGGGTTATCAGGAGAAAACAAGGCAGGGGAAGAGGGGCGAACGAGACAATGAGGCATTAAAAAGGGAGGGCTGCCGAGGAAATGGCATAGTTGTCATGCTTGAGACATGCTGCTATTAGGTCCTTCAGGGTTGTTTTGGTACAAGGAGATGAGATGAGTTCCCTTGTCTTTGTCTTAGGTTACAAGACTATGACAGAAGTTGAACTGTTGGACTGAGAACTGGCTCCATTTGTCTCTGTCTCCCTGCTTCGAGTGCAGCAGAGACGTGATTGAGATTTCACAAACTCCACTGTCGGCTGTGGAGTTTTTTTTTTTTTCTTGGCAGGTTCATAGAAACAATGAAGCAGAGGAAATGGAGCCCGTGGTCATTTATAGAAATGTTAACATCACTTCGGCATGAAATCCACGTGTTCTCTTCTTAGGCATAATTGGACTTGGAAACTCGGTGTAGGTGTGAAATTAAATCTCAAAACTCCTTGGAAAGAAAATCGGGTGGAATATTTCAAGTTTGATTTAAATATAAATGATCTTCTTTGTACTGTAAAAAAAATGAAAACTGGTGTCTGCTGCATCAGAACTGATGCTATGAGAGTGGAGAGAGGATGTGATCCATTTTGAATAAAAACATATTGATTTGATTATTTCCCCCCGATGAGCCTAGATGTCACTTTTGAATCAATAAAAAGTAAGGCTGGGACTTTAACACATTAATTTCAATTAATGAATTACAACGAAAATAACGCGTTAAATAAATTAACGCATTTAAGCGCACTTTTCTCAGTTCCCTCATTTCTGACACACCAGTAACACTCATGAACACTCCAGCCCAGTAGGTGGCGGTAATGAACCTAAAGTCTGTTTCCAGCTGTGATGAAGAAGCACAGGAAGCACTGAGCGCCCTGGGAACAGTGAGGGAAGATGAGATTGAGCTTGTTGGACAGAAAGTTTTTTTGTAAAAATCTTCCTGATGGCAGCTTGGATAAAAGCCTGGTTGTTTGTAAATTGTGCAACAAAGAGTTTTCTGATCACCTCAATGTAAAACATGTTGCTGTTAGCACCAGAGCTAATGTTAGCTTCAACAGTCCTGCTAACGGCTAACGGTGTAGCCATCCAATAATAGACCACTTTTCAAGTCTTGTTGAATGTAATTGCTATAATGTCACTTTGATTTAAAAAAAAAAAGTAGTAGATAATGCAACATGAAATTCATACATCAGGACTTTACTCAAATCGGCTTAATTATCTTCTCATAGGTTCAATAACGGTGATAATATGCCTCAGGGAAAATCATACCCATAATAGGCAGCCGAAATGAAGAAGAAATCAGCCCTGTATCATCATAGTCATAGCCTAAACTTAAAAAAGAAAATACAGTAAAAGGACAAAAAAAATGAAAAGGAACAGTACGTATCAACCTACATAATAAAATATGAGGAAGCTGTTATTGGATTGATGTTCCCTCTTTGATGCATCTTACAGACAAGCCTTCCTATTCCCAGACCAACATGATAAGTGTATGAGGGGTTTCTGGAAGCTAAACACGACAGATGGTTAACTACTCATTAGACCTGCGCACATTGTTGAGCAAACAAGCAAACCAGTGAAAAGCGTGGGCCACACTTCTGATGAGGAAAATATTTCTTTTGAGATTTAAAATTAAGAGGATGATGCAGGGAAACGTCTGTGAAGGAATAGGAAGTTCCAGCTCAGCTGCAAACATGATTTCAAAAACAGTGTTTAATGCTGCCTCAGGACGCTGTGAAACCACTTAACTCTGCATGGATGTTATATTGCTGAATCGCCATTACTTCAGAGTTCAACCAGTAAAACCCTGCATCAGCAGCCCTGCAGACGAAGAAATATCATGATATAAATTTTACACATACAAGCAATACAGTGCAGAGAGCTTAACCTTACATCCCGACAGTAAGAGCACCAAAAATTCTACTTCTCCTGGTTATATGTACACTACTGTTCAAAAGTTTGGGGTCACTTAGAAATGTCCTTATTTTTGAAAGAAAAGAAGTTTTTTTTCAATGAAGATAACATCAAAAGAATCAGAAATATAGTCTAGACAGTGTTAGTGTGATAAATGACTATTGTAGCTAGATAGAGCAAATTTCAAAACATGAAATTGTCTGGGTGACCCCAAACTTTTGAACAAAAGTGTATACTAAGAATTTCTTAAAAAAAAAAAAAATAAAAAAAAAAAAGGAACTAAAAATTAAGAGTCTTTGCTTGGGAAGTTTCCTGGAAATTAGAATGTAATTTGGGGCTAATTGCAGGGAAAATGAGGGCTGTGTTATTGCAGTGGATTTTCAAATATCTATTCCAATCAATTGTTGCCTTACAAATGATCACAAGGTCAGATAAACTTGCAAAAAAAAAGGAACAGTATGAACAGTCGTGTATATTTTTAAAAAACTTCATAAAACAAACTAAAAATGTGTTTTGTCGAAATATTTCTTTGTAACTGTCAGTCCGAACAAAAATGCATTTTCCCTCTCTACCTGTGGAGCGTTTGCACTACACTGTAGTGATCTGGCTGAATTGAGGTCTGTGTATGTGGTTGTTTCTTCCTGTCCAGCTGTCAGGCTGAATGAATCTCTGGTGAGAGATGCCACAGCAGGCTTAGTCACAGATCTGTTTAACTGTTATCACATTACCACATCAGCTTAGTCTCTAGATAATGTTGACTGATTCCCTCTCGCCTTCTCTGCTTCTTGTTTTTCTCGAAGCACATCGGTCTTTTTTAGGTTTGCTGTGAGTTCAGTACAAGTGACAAGGGCAGAGTTAAAGCACAGGGTGGGATTGTTTGTTCAGAAACAGCCTGTCTGCCTGTCAGATACTTTGCCATCCTCAGGCTTCTAACAGACTAACGTCTTGGGTGATGTAGATGTAAAGTTTTGTTGGCTGATACTTTCTTCAGACGTCTGCTGTGTACAAACATTTCAAGTAAACCTGAGTGCCAGACCAGTTAAGTTCTCTGACCAGTTTCCCCGCAATAAATATAACTTACTGATTTTTGTCACCCTTCAGAAATCCAGCCCTCTAAATGCTTGTAATGAATGAAACATTCCACCAGAGACTCTTTTATGTTTGATCCAAGAATCTAAGCATGATTAGTAGGAATTGCAGCGGTTCTTCAGTAGTAAATGTGCCAGACAAACCTTGAATCTTAGGTCTCTTTCATGTGTCCTTGAGACATACAGCAGATTTATAAAATACTGGGAAAAACAACTCTGCAGAATCTGCAGTGACTCTCTGAGGCTGCTTGTAGGCACAGTGGTGCTTTGAGCTAAACTACAATGGAAGCATGCCAACATTCTCACAATGAGGCTGTTTTTTCACATATTTCTTAAGTTAATCTTTAAAGAAAAGTGTGTTTATGTGTTTTTCAGGTAGGATTATTGGTGTTAAGTGTAAATTACTCTTATTAAATCTATAGATCTGAGTGTTGAAAAAAAAATGTTTTAACAGTTTGTCTCAAAAAAGAGACAAAAAAAATTGGCCAAGAAGTTTCAAAGCGACAAAAAATGGACAAATGACAAAAACGAGACAAAAATGACAAAAGCGAGAAACAAAAGGACAAAAAAAGAAAAACAATACAAGCTAGACAAAAAAAGACACAAAATGACAAAAACGCTACACAAAACAACGAATAAAGCAAAACACGAAGTGACAAAAATAAGACAAAAAGCACAAGCAAGACAAAAAGAAAACACAAAATGAAAAAAGAGAGAAACAACACAGCAAAAAGCCAACAAAAACAAGACAGAATATTACAAAAATGAGGCACAAAGCGACCAAAAACAGATAAACGACACAAGTGAGACAAAAAAAGACACAAAATGACAAAAACGACTCAAAAAATAACGAATAAAGCAAAATACAAAATGACAAAATTAAGACAAATGACACAAGTGAGACAAAAAGGAAACACAAAAGGACAAAAATGAAAAACAGATCAACAAAAAATGACGCAAACGACACAAAACAGTGAATACAGTAAAACGCAATATGACAAAAACCAGAAACAAAAAGACAAAACCATGCAAAAAAAGACAGGTCAGACAAAAAAAGACAAAAAGCAACAAAAACAAGACAAAATATTACAAAAATGAACAATCTAGTATTTTACTTCATGATCAAAACAACTTGTCATGGTCTAGAAATCATTTTAAACTTATAGTTTTACAAATTTACAATCTGCAGTTAATGTCTTCTCTGTAATTTTTACACTTTACAAAGTCGTCCCGCGGGTCGAATGTTTGCCACCTCTGATGTTGAGCATATCTACACAAATCCATGTATATAATTTAAAAAATGTTCCTATTGAATGTCGTTGAAGGTGTGTGTTTGTACTGCGCGCTGGCATTTGGTTAACACTTCATTCCCTCGGGTTTACAGCTCCGAACAGCAGGCTGTGACTCCCAAATCACTCCTCTCATTCTCAATTAATTGAACTTATTAGAGCCTTTAAATTGGAGATTTAAAGATAGACAGTAAACACGGGACCCAGCACAACAGGCAGCCAGCTTAGTTACTCCCAATTAGAGGGATAATTGGCACTTTATTTCTACAATTCAAGTTCAAACGCGTCTAGACTCCCTGGAGGTTCACCGCAGACTTTGGCTATTTGCAGGGATGTTTGAGTTGTACCCATTTAAATGCAGAGCCACTGGCTGCCTCCATGATGAGCTCCTTGCAAATGTCATATCATGAATATTCATTTGTCTCCGTAGTTTTGTTTTGTTCGATAATCTCTGGTGAGGCATTGCGGTGTGGGTCTGAATTTAGGATTACAGTGTTTTCTTACACCGTTTCAGTACACTTGTAATTAATTAGTGATTAGTGTTTTCAGCCCTGAGCAGAATGTAAAACCAAATCTCTCCTCCGCAGGCCTGTCCGTCGGAGCACAGTTTAACATGCCTCATGTGTTCGAATTGTCGATGATGATATTTGAAGGCTAGAACAGATTGAATGTTTTCCTTTCCTGGTGAAGTTTCCTTTTTCTTTTGGCTATTGACTCTTAATTGCTTATTTTTTGGAACTATTTGCAGTATTATATAATTAGATTTTTTTAAAGATTTATTGACATATTTAGACACTTTATGTTAGCAAATGTTCAAAAGCTAAGTGTGTATTAACATTGCCATGTAGAATAATAACAGCCGTAGATATTCCACTTATTTGTTACATATAATATGTTGCGTATGACCGATTTTTATTCACTGCTTGCTTTTTTGTCAAAAGCTGTTGTAATACGGAAACGATTGTCATTATTTCTATCCACCCTTGGTTTGTCATCCTTTGTCATGCATTTTCTACCGTGGTTCAGTGTAATAACACATTACGAAAGCACAATTAACACTTTTGGCATGGTTTAACTGGAAACTGACAGCGGATCATTAATTGTTTCTCCTAATAAACAAACCGAACTCTAGTTGCTGATAAATTTCTGTGCAGAAACAATCTCTAAGATAATTTTTAAAAAATCATCTTGTCAGAGCCTTATCTATATACATAATGTTAAACATTAAAAATAGCATCTAAAATATGTGATATAAACAACAATAGATCTAAATGATAATGTCCTCACTAATAAAAATAACAAACGTCTGAACTAGGATGACCTCAAAAAATCCTAATCAGCAGCAAACTCTAAATTAGTTCACTTTTTCTTTTTACATTTTTACTCTAAAATATTGCCTTACACAACGTGAAGGAATATTTACAGACTAAAAATATGCTAGTGGGAATGAACAGATGCTGATCTGAACTTGTTATTATCCTCAGTTACACGTGTAAAGCAGAGGGAGTATTGGAAAATAAATGAATGTTGCGTCCCTAATGGATGACTAATATGTTCCACAGCAGCATTGAACAAATTCAGGAGCCCAAATTAGCAATGTAGAGTTGAAGCAAATTACTTGACACCTCATTTGGAAATGTGGCCTGCATTGGTTAGTATCATTTACTCTGTGAGTTGGCTGGTAATGCTGGACGTGTCCTCAGACTGCTTTTAATTACGGTGCTCTAGTAAAAAACAATCCTGAGTGTTTTATGTTTGCTCTCTCTATTTTAGATTTTGTCTCTGTTTATGTTCTCATGTTCTCTTTCAATATTTAATATAATATAAGCACTGCTTTGACACAAAGGACTTTTTTTTTAAAAAATTCTCTTTTTATTTAAATTGAAAAGGCAAATTATTACAATTCCAAACATGTCTCATTTATAGCACCAAAGACTATGTTGTCTTTCCAATGTTGTCATTTTTTACATCACTCAGAATAATAAAACAGGGGAGCCAGCCATTTGTAACTATCTTCACAACATTTGAGAGAAAAAAATTTTTAAAAATTAGACAAGGAGAGCTGATGGTATCTAGTTACTGGTAGATTCATGTAAAATCACACCTTATGGGTGTTACATACTCAGTCCGTTTAGTCCAGATCTTATAGAACTTCTCTTTTTGCACTTTCAGGGAAAATGTCAACTTTTCCATAATGTATACTTCGTATACAAACCTTGTGTTACAATATCAATCCATTCCTCCATTTTGTTGTAATGTTTTCTTTTACTCGTTGCCAATGATATACCAAATAATTCCTTGTCATTAACATTACAGTTTTCAAACAATGTGTCGTCCAATAACAGGAATTCACATTTAAAAGGAATATTTCCCCCACATATTTATGTGTTCATGGACCTGTTCCCAGTAAGGTCTAATAATCTGTCGAAGGGCATATTGTTATAGTTATTTTCACAAACTGTCGTCCACTACATTAAAGCATGCTGTCATTCATATCACTATTTGTGTCACTTTTGTGTTATTTTTCTTGCCATCACTAAAGGAAGGGAACTTACCGCAATTCTTCACTTTGTCACCACACGCTCAAAGAACGTCTCAAGCCTTTTTATTATGATCTGTCTCGACCAAACTATAATAGATGATGTGTCATATTTGGTCTTTGTGTGCACTGTGAGATGTGCTCCTAATGTAAGAGTGACCTCCCCCAGCGCCCACGTCTAATTTGGGGTTGTGTATAGACTCAGGCATGTTGTCCGTGTTTGAAGTCTTGCTGTTAGCGGAGTATTCCCTCTTGTATTTTACACCCTCATGGTGTTGGCTTACGCTGACATAGGGGCGAGCTGACATGCTGTGTATGTGTTTTGTCTGTTTCTGCGTCTGCACATCCTTGAACAATAAACAGAAATCTCCAAAGATGCAGGAGCCACCATAGCTTCATATTCTGAGAACTATAGCCGCATTTGGAGCTATTTGGGTCATTCCAGAATTGGAGGACACCCATCAAATTTCAAATAATCCATGTACAAAATACTAAAACATGCAATGGTTGTGTAAATGTACTTGTCCTGAGACCAAATCTAAAAAAAACTAGGCGAGAAGAATGTTTGAAAATATTTTTTAAATTACCAAATAAGTCTGGAGTTCCCCCTAAAATGCCATATTTATCATCCCACCTCCCTGATGACCAAATCGAATCTCAAATAAAACAGTTAAAATGAAATTTAAATCTCCTTTTTTGGTATTATTCATTTCATTGATGTCTTGTAATTGTGGGAACATTTTATTTAGTCAACATAATATTTTAAATAATAATTATTATGCATGTGTCCCACAACAACCCTGTTAGCATAACCTTTTTAGCTGGTCGAAGAAGAAGAAAGCAGTGAATCACATGAAACGCTGCAATTAACATCATCAGTTTTCCAAAAGGGTAGAGCAAAGCTATGTCCTCTCTTCTATTTTTCATGTTATCATGACATTGTCAGCCTTGATTGAGTGTCTCACTCTACCTCATATTATCAGGATAAGACAAATTCTTTTTACCCTTTTTTTTTTTAACTTTTTTCCATCAGTCAGTTTGTCCTCTTGGTCAGCAGTAACAGCTAGCTAAATATCTAGCTTCTACTGCTGAGAAAAAGCTAACATTAGCATGGATTAGCAACCCTGTTACTGTGATTAGAGTAGGGTTAGCAAACAACAAATAAAACATGGAATAAAAATGCTACCATTGATGTGTAAGCTGAGCCAATCAAGCCTTTGATAGTTTGTTACCTATTATTGATGAATATTGGGCAGAAAATTGTAAAAGAGAAGGTCTATATTTCAAAAATTTTGAAGCCCAAATGTCCTCCAATTCTGGAATGACCATTTAACATTTGGACAGTGACTCATATCCCTAGTTATGAGCACAAGTACACTACCATTCAAAAGTTTGGGCTCACCCACATAATTTCATGTTTTCCATGAAAACTAACATTACTGCAAAAGGGTTTTCTAATCATCAATTAGCCTTTCAACACCATCAGCTAACACAATGTAGCATTAGAACACAGGAGTGATGGTTGCTGGAAATGTTCCTCTGTACTCCTATGTAGATAATCCATTAAAAATCAGCCGTTTCCAGCTAGAATCTTCATTCATCACATTAACGATGTCTAGACTGGATTTTTGATTCATTTAATGTTATCTTCTTTAAAAAACTGCTTTTCTTTCTCAAAAATAAGGACATTTTTAAGTGACCCCTAACTTTTGAACAGGAGTGGACGTCTGAAACACTTTCATGCTGTATATCAATTGAGTTATTTTGATTTCTATTTTGTGGGAAGTGGGAACAGAGAGCGCCGGTCAAGTTTAACACCAGTGTGTATGTGTTTTTTTGTGTGCAGGTGGCTCCGCAAGACAGAATATGATTCATATAAGTCCTGCTCTAATTATCCAAAGGGCACATGTAGTGTTTGTAGCCAATCTGCAATCCCTTGATTCTTGTCCCACTTTCCTAAATAAGAATATCTGTGCAGTGCCAAGACGTTTGCAGATATAATGAGAGAATAGATATACATTGAGACAAAGTGTATCACAAGAATAAAACCGGAGAGAGAGAGAGAATCAGATAACACTGAAGAGATAATGAACTTCAGTCTGCCAAGATGGATTATTTGTTGTGAAAACTTTCTGCTCCAGCTTAAACAGTCTACTGCTGCATTGACAGCAGAAGCTTACAGAGTTGAAGGCAGAGTCCCATAATTTCTCTCTGCAGAGGGAGGCTTTGACAACCCAACATCTCTGTAAGGAAACCAAGAGGAGCATAGGGACAGCAGATGGCTGGAGTCCAGGTAGCCTTTATTTCTACTTGAGTTAGCACTGCAAGGCTAGGGCTAAGAGCCATACTGGCTGGAAGACTTTGCAAAGGTGGCAGGCCAAAAGATGTTGACACGGCCCTCCACAGATGCCAGCATTGTGCCACTTACTCCCTGCCTTTGACAGCTCTGGCAGAGTACACAGTGCAGAGAGTGTGCGCTGAATAAAAACAAACTACTTAGTTTAAAAGAACAATTGTGGAGGAAGGATTTCAGGATATGTAACAGGAAGGGAAGGTGGACTGAAATACTTTGTTGACTATATTTTCGGGCATTTTTCTTCCTCGTACACTTATCAAAATGATTTTTGTAGACAAAACAGTGCAGAAGAAAACTCATTGTTTTTAACTCATATTTTTATTGTTATTTATACTAATTCATTTGTGATTAGCAACATGGAAATACCCCTTATTCTGTTGTCAATGAAAATCTCATTCATGCAATATGTTCATGCTGCCTAATGTTTTCTTCCACATCATTTAACCAGTTATATATTAACTAACAGTGTTTCCACATTCACAAGCCGTAACAGGACATTTTTGCTATTTTAGTGGTGCCTCTTTGGTAATAATAAATAAATAAATAAATAAATAAAAAGGAAATGTCAAATGTTTTGTTATGAAACAACAACAAAAACACCAAGAGCTTCCTGCTATTTGAAGATAAATGGGTAAATCTATAATAACAAAAGGAATGTGTCCTGTTATTTAATGTATCTGTAGCGAAAAATAAGACATTTTCTTATAATGTAACTGAATATTGGCCTGAAAATCGCAAATGTTGAATACATATTTTTTTTGTTAATTAACAGTGTGTCCACAGTAGCAAGTATTAACAAGACATTTTCTGTATTTTAATAAATAAGAACGTTTATATTTTAAATTGTACATTTATAGTGAAAAACACAACATTTTCTGCTCTTTAATGGTGTATCTATTTTTTTAAAATTATGTTTTCAAAATAAATTAATCGTGTGCCAACATTTAAAAAAGAAAAATGAGATATTTACCTGTTATTTAATAGTAACTCTATTGTTAAAAGTAGGACATTTTCTGTTATTTATTGGTATATCTACAGTATAAAAACTGCAAATGTTTAGTAACTCTATAAAATATCAGTAAAAGTACTGGCAGCTGATTATCTGGACTTTGTCCTGTAAAAATAAAAATAAATAAAAATTCTCTTTATGTTTTACCTACTGTAATTAAACAAAAAAATTCTATAAAAATTCTAGAAATTTTTACATTGTAGATTAATACTGAAGACATCAAAACTATAAAAGAATACATGTGGAATTATGTTGCAAACAAAAAATGTTAATCTTCAGTAGAAATCTACAATGTAGAAAATAATACAAATAAATAAAAAGCATTAAATGAGAAGGTGTGTCCAAACCTTTGACTGGTGGTGTACATTGGATGATGTTCATGGTGACTTTTGAAGTAGATGTGACCTCACACACACACACACACACACACACACACACACACACACACACACACACACACACACACACACACACACACACACACACACACACACACACACACACACACACACACACACACACACACACACACACACACACACACACACACACACACACACACACACACACACACACAAAGAAACACACAAAATGCAGCACACCCAATGGTATATAACAGAAAAACAGATTAATGTCAGTTTTTGCATTTTGCACTTAAGAGTGCACTGAAGGCAGCATAGACTATAACATGATTTATCTATCAAGACAGTCAATTAAAGTTACTAAAATATATACGGGTATAATATTTGAAAACAGGGATAAGTGCTTTCCTCCATCCTTAGTTGCAAAACTGGTTAAATGTGACTTTCTTTGGCTTCCAGTAAGGCATCCTGGGACTAGATGGATAGATGTACAGTATTAAATTGTAAAAAACAAACAAACAAAAAAAAGCACCTGAAGAACACAAACTGAGCAAAATCCTGTGTTTTCCTTGTGGACTTGTATCGATGTGTCAGTTTGTGAACAGCCTCAGGTCATTTGTTCCTTATCTGAGCTGGGCTGTGAATATGCTGGTCAGGATCACAGTAGTTTAGTCATTTGAATCTTCTCTGGAAAACTGCAACGTTGTTTTTCTCTGCCTGTGGCAAATAAAACTTCACTGACAGGACGGATCGATTCCAAAGTACCCAAGTTTTAAGCAGAGGAGTGGAGAGGTTTTTTTTTTTTTTTCACCACGTCCACTTCAAACAGTGAAGTGAACAGAGCCCAGGAGACAAACTGCAAGTCAGCATTCAGCCCACACAATGAATGGCAGCCAAAAGGAGAGATCGCTCCATCTACCTCGCATGTCCCAAATAAAATATCACATCGTAGTTTCAATGGCCAAAATATACACTACCATTGAAAAGTTTGTTGTCACCCAGACTATTTTAAGTTTTCCATGAAAACACTTTTATTCATGTGTTAACATAACGGCACAAGGGTTTTCTAATCATCAATTAGCCTTTCAACACCATTAGCTAACACAATGTAGCATTAGAACACAGGAGTGATGGTTGCTGGAAATGTTCCTCTGTACCTCTATGTAGATATTCTATTAAAAATCAGCTGTTTCCAGCTACAATAGTCATTTACCACATTAACAACGTCTAGACTGTATTTCTGATTCATTTAATGTCATCTTCATAAAAAACTGTTTTTCTTTCAGAAATAAGGACGTTTCTAAGTGAACCCAAACTTTTGAACGATAGTGTATATTATCATGATTAATGTTGAAAAACAGAAACAGAAATCTCTACAATGTGTTGCTGAACTTGACATGGTATTGCTTTTTGTCTCTTATCTGGCCACCCATTCAAAATATTTTCAGTAATTTGTATTTACACCCCCAAAATACCAAAATTGTTTCAACAAACTGTCTTGAGGGAGAAAAAAAAAGTTTCATTTCTGTGATAAATGTGTGAAGTCCAGTTAACTGAAGTGAGGTCAAAGAGCTGAAAGTCTCTGCAGATCAGTGTTAGACCTTCTAGTACGCATTTCCATATCAGCTCAAGGATAACAGTGTTATTTCTCACACTGAAAATCCAGAAACACGAATATTTTGAACTCTAATGAAATTATTGACAAACTGTTTTGGGTATGCCGACTTAAGCTTTGACTTATGTTGTTAAATATCAGTTAGGCAAGTGTTGATGTGATGCTTTGCACGTGTGCAACAGAAAAGTCAATAATTGGAAGCATTCGGAGGAGCAAAAATGACGCCTGAGTTTGGTTGTTTGCTCATTTTGAAAACAAAAGCAGTGCAGACAAATTGGTTATGTGCCGTGACCTGTGAGAAGGGACCATGGGAGTTCAATAATTATGCAGACCTCTCGCCCACAGCTACGTCTGGTCGTGTTTTGACAGGCATTCCAAAGCTGCTGAAGGATGCAGAGTGAGAAGTTTTTTTTCCTCATACGTTTGTCTTCATTACCTTTCATTTTTCTTGTCATCACAGTCTTAAACAAATGCGTTGAAAAATTTCTGTGACTGCTGCTGTTAGGGTAGTTTTTTTTCCCCGACAGCTTGATAACAATTGAAGCTTTCAGCGCTGTGAATGTTGTTCTACTTCAAGCCAGCTCAACAAGATTATATTTAGTTACAGATCAGTGTTTTGCCTCATGGCCTCAAACATTTCCGAATACCTCACAGCACAATTGCGGTTATGTTGTGTGGGGTTGCAGCTTTTAGGATTTTCCCTAAGATTATTTGCACTGCGACTACCAACCTGTCTGTGGTGTATCAGTGGGTATCGCTGATGGAATTGTATGGCATCATATTTGTCCTGAAATTAATGCAGTGTGTGTTTGCACTACCGTTCTGAAGTTTGGGATCACTTAGAAATGTCCTTATTTTTGAAAGAAAAGCAGTGTCTTTTTTCAATGAAGATAACAATATTAAATAAATCAGAAATACAATCTAGACATTGTATATGTGGTAAATGACTATTGTAGCTGGAAATAGCTGATTTTTAATGGAATATCTGCACAGGTTCTGTGACCACATTCAGCCCAATTTGATCTCCAGTGGGCCAGACCAGTAAAATCATAACACAGTAACCTATAAATAACAACAACTCCACATTTTTCCCTTGTTTTAGTGCAAAAAAAGTTCACATTTAGGGAACTCTCTTTTTACAAAACATCATGAACAACCTGGAATTTCTTAATAAAAATAAGTTCAATTTCAACAACATTATGTCTCAGTTTATCATTTACACATTACAACTTACAGATCACAGTGTTTCTACAAAGGCACTAAACATTTATTCACAGGTATTTGGAACTGAATGATATAGTATTTTACTTTATGGTCAAAATGACAAAAGTCAGACAACAAAAGACAAGAAACAACAGAAAAAGACAAAATATTACAAAAATGAGACACAAAATGACAAAAACCAGAAACAAAATGACAACAAATTAGACAAACAACACGAAACAAAAAAGAAGAGACAAAAAATTTGACAAAAAAAATTACAAAGCGACAAAAAATGGGCAAACGACAAAAACCAGACAAAATGACAAAAGTGAGAAACAAAACAACAAAAAATCTGACTAACAACACAAACAAGACAAAAAACCCACAAAATAACAAAAACAATAGATAAAACCATGAATAAAGCAAAACACAAAATGACAAAAATAAGACAAAAAACACAGGCGAGACAAAAAGGAAACACAAAACAACAAAAAACAAGAAACAAAATGACCAAAACATGAGACAAACGACCAAAGTCAGGCAAAAAACAACAAAAACAATACAAAATATTACAAAAATGAGACCTAAAATGACAAAAGAACAATGAGCAATCTAGTATTTTACTTAATGATCAAAACAACTTGTCATGGTCTAGAATTTATTTTAAATTTATAGTTTTCCAAATTTACAATTTGCAGTTAATGTCTTCTCTGTATTTTTACACTTCACAAAGTTGACACGCGGGCCGGATTGGACCCTCTGGTGGGCCGGTTTTGGCCCGCGGGCTGCATGTTTGACACCCCTGGTCTAGACATTGCTAATGTGGTAAATGACTATTCTAGCTGGAAACGGCTGGTTTTTAATGGAATATCTACATAGAGGTACAGAGGAACATTTCCAGCAACCATCACTCCTGTGTTCTAATGCTACATTGTGTTAGCTAATGGTGTTGAAAGGCTAACTAATGCTTAGAAAACCCTTGTGCAGTTATGTTAGCACATGAATAATACTGTGAGTTTTCATGGAAAACATGAAATTGTCTGGATGACCCCAAACTGTTGAACAATAGTGTAGATTTTGCTCCTGTCTTTACCAACATTCAATACTCTGCAAAGATGTGCTGAAAGTTCATTTCTTCATTCTTTAGTTCATAGATTTCTATAATGATGAACATGCGGTCAAATGCTAACTGGTCTGCATCTGTGCATATGCTTTAGAAACGCCAACAAGCTTTCAAACCTTAAATTATGGAGAGGATATCATGAGTTTCCTGTAGTGGCCCACGCCAAGATAAAGCTAAAGCAGAAACATTTGTCACAGCCAGAATCTTGTCACATTTAAAAAATATGTTGAGAGTGCCTTTAACTCTGCAGAACTTTAATAGATCATTTTGTGTCCCTCTTCAGAAACATCAGTATCAGGCAAAGCAAATCCAGCGCTGAAGAGATAACCTGGATTTCAAGAAATGTCTCCCATTGTGCAGCAATTGTCTCTGAAGGTGCTTTTACATCTCAGCAAGCAGCAGCTACAAGTGGTTTTGTTTGTGTTGTAACCGAGGCCCGCTTTTGTGCTTAAAAGATATTCAAAAGATGTGTTGTACAAATGCTCCGCTTAAGAGAGTGTTCTGACAGGCTGTAGCAAATGTGTAATTAGCTTTCTAGAATTAGAATTATAGTTAATGAGGTGGCAAGTGTTTCACACGAGCAAAACATCTCAAATATTTCCATTTGCGGTGATGACGTAGGTCTATAAATGACCCATTCATAAAGCGATCATCAGGTCGTATGTAAAGTTTCTTTAACGAGTAGATACATGATATATTTAGAAAACTGCAACACAGTGTTACATAATATGGTTTAAATATAAAGAAAGTAAAGAGGAATGTTAAGAGGAAATTCAGGATATTAAAAGGTGAGTTTTTCCTATTGGTCTAACCCTTTGTCATGTTGTTGCTGCTCAGCCACAGTGTAACCAGATGATCAGTGTTATTTACTTCACCCGTCGTTCGTTTTAATGTAGTGGCTGATCGGTGTGTGCATTTGTCAGAATCTCTGTAATCCATTTTCCTTTTGTTCCTGAGCTCCCGGCGGTTTGTTTATTAGGTGGTCAGCAGCGCTCTTCATTTGGATTGGTCACTTTACTCCTGCAAAACCCGTGTGTGCAATTTCACAGCACTTAGGGGACCAGCAATTTGCACTCTTCCAGTCCCATACATAAAATATAGCTTCTCTCACGCCAAGCAGTGTAGCAGCAGAAATGGTTGTATTAGCCAGCCTTCTGTTAGTGGGTGTATTCACATACCTGAGCCAGCTGCGGCTTAGTCCATGTGTGGATTTAATATTTTATTCAGCTGTTAGAACAACACTGAGGTCAGCTTCAGGAGTCTGGTTAAGTTTTTACTTTTATGTTTTTGTAATGTTCTTTAGCTTTCAACATTTCTACAAACTCCCAAAAGATCCTTTTATTTGATTTTATGACATATGTTGCATTTTTAGCTGCACAGTGGCTCGATGGGTAGCACTTTTGCCTTGCGGCTAGAAGATCCCCGATTCGCATCCCGGCCTTTCTGGGATCTTTCTGCATGGAGTTGGTATGTTCTCCCTATCCATGTGCGACTTTCCTCCTGCCTTGACCCTAAGTCAGCTGGGATAAACTCCAGCCCCCCGCAACCCTAATGAGGATTAAGTGGTGTTTACACTACCGTTCAAAAGTTTGGGGTCACCCACACAATTTCATGTTTTCCATGAAAACTCACACTTTTATTCATGTACTAACATAATTGCTCAAGGTTTTTCTAATCATCAATCAGTCTTTCAACACCATTAGCTAACAAAATGTAGCATTAGAACACAGGACTGATGGTTGCTGGAAATGTTCCTCTGTACCTCATGTAGATATTCCATTAAAAATCAGCCGTTTGCAGCTAGAATAGTCATTTACCACATTAACAATGTCTAGACATTATTTCTGATTCAGTTTTACTCAATGAAGATAAAATTAATATCTTCATTGAATAAAACTGCTTTTCTTTCAAAAATAAGGACATTTCTATGTGACCCCAAACTTTTGAATGGTAGTGTAGGTAATGGATGGATGGATGTTGCATTTGTATTTACACCCCCAAGATTCTTAATCTTATTTTTTGAATAATTTCTTCTGTTCTAATGATTTATATTTTAAAAGAATAACTTAAAAGTTGATTGTCAGCATTTTAAAGAAATCTCTATGCGATCTGTCATTGTGCTTTTTGGCTGTCTTGAAAGGCCGTCTTGAAAGCAGACCAGTTTAGAACCACAAAGAATTTCTCTAAGTGTTTTTACGACTATCCTTTCTGGTTTTACGTCTCTTTACATGACATCCTGTGAGCGCATATTTCTTGGTCATTAATGGATGACTCTGCCGGGGACATTTCTGTGGCAAACACGTCTGGAGTTGCTTTTCCCCTCGAAAGGAATTCATTACCTCCGTGGCAGCAAAGCGCATAACGTGAGCCAGCAGATAACTCCTGTAGGTTTATTTCTGAACAATTTCGAGGCTGAGTAACTCTGGTGTACGCGCTTCACATGAACATATGGGAACTTTCTAACCTAATGCTATTACGGCTACAAATTATCTATATTACAGCTCTTTTTAAGAGTACCAGGCTCTCTTTGTAACACAAGAGCTGCTGCTTTCACTGTTCAAATAAACCATGTTCTGTTCTGAATACATAAAGAAGTTGTCCTCAAATACAATATAAGTCAGACTCTCCAGTAATTGTAAGAAAATAGCGCCTTTTCTGCATTTTGGACCAGTAAATAGACTCTGCAATAATTTCTCCAAACAAACATGAAATACAAACACAAGTCTTGAAGTCGCAAATGAAGTAATCTGAACCTGAATCTCAAACTGGCTCTCCTCATTTTTGCTTTTTAAACCAGCATGTCCTCTGAGAGACGGAAGCTGTTGGATCCTGCAAAGCACAAACAGAGCCCCCCGTCCTGTGCCACAGCAGTGTGTTTACATTCTAATCTGTGTGATGGACCAGCTTGATAAGGCCGTTGGCAGTTCTGCAGCATCAGGGGAGAAAAAAAAAGAAAAAGGAAGTGATCGGACTCACTGCCAGCAGCAGCAGTGGCAGGCACCTTTTAGCACTAGAGGACACATGGGCTAATGGATCCTCAGTCTCCCCCGGTGACGCTGCCACAGCATGTTTTCTCCTCACTGAGCTTTCGGAGGTGTCAACACAGAGTCAACCTGCCGCAGAAACAGAAAACTTGTTTCCCCGATACCAAGACTCTTAACGGGTCTGTCATCTCTGGCTTTGTGTCAGTAGTTATCTGTGTGGGATGGCATCTGTGCACCTGTTCAGAAAAATGTCTGCGTTCGGCTCACGTCAGTCTGTGAAAGGAGGTTAAACAAAAAAAGTCTGTGAGGAGAAAACACCCCAGCCTCATCAGATTCCGCCTCAAGGAACATGTCAGCATATATACTAGGAGGTCAAGGAAATGTAATCTGGATCCTGGAAGTGATTCTGTTTTCAATTGAAAACTTGAAATGTGGCTGACCGGTATGCCCGATAAATAAATGCCTTCTCCACTACAGTCAGGAGAATACAAAAAAAGAAGAAAAGAATATTGCTTTTTTGTTACATGTAGGGCTGCACAGTGGGTCGGTGGTTAGCACCGTCACCTTGCAGCTGGAAGATCCCTGGTTTGGGTCCCCGGCTTACCGGGATCTTTCTGCATGGAGTTTGCATGTTCTCCCTGTGCATGCGTGAGTTTTCTCCAGGTTCTCCGGCTTCCTCCTACAGTCCAAAAGCATGCTGAGGTTAATTGATAACTCTAAAATCGTCCGTAGGTGTGAATGTGAGTGTGATTGTTTGTCTGTATATGTAGCCCTGTGATAGACTGGTGACTTTATGCAAATTCAATGTGGAGTGAGGAGGTCCGATGCATCGCGAAACTTTCGTCGAACGTCTAAACTAGCCTTCGTTAAACTAAAATGAGGACAGATTCAGCAACTGCACAGCTTATTTCTCGCTTCAAATGCTTTCAGAAATACTTTTCGCTGAAGTGTTTTTGAAATAAAAAAGAAAGTTTGTGGCCGAGGCGCCATGTTGGTCCAATGCATCTACCGGACTGAAGCTCAAGCGCTGTTGTGACCAAGTAGTGGCCCACTAGTGACCGCCCACTAAGCGGCCGATTTTCAGATGCGGTGCATTTACATGTGGGAAAAACTGATCAGTAGCAAACATAGCGTAAGTCAGCTGGGATAGACTCCAGTCCCCTGCAACCTTAATGACAATTAAACGGTGTATAGATGAAGGATGGATGGATGGATGGATGGATGGATGGATGGATGGATGGATGGATGGATGGATGGATGTTACATGTAAGCTTTCATCTTTGTATGCAGGGCTATAAATGACACTTGATTCTAAATCCATTGGTAAAATCTGCTTTGATGTTTGGATTGGATGAAAAGAAATAAACTTACATGTTGTTTTTTTTTTTTTGGTTAGTAAGATTGTGTTAGTAACTGTTGGCCAAACAAACCAGCATTTTCCTTGCCAGTTTGCTCATTGTTTGTCTAATACAAACAGAGGATTACATTCAATGATGGCAAGTTTCAAGTTGAAAGAAGTCTTTCAAACTTTTAACACCCCTTAATTCCCAATATCATGGTTTCTTACATACAGTGTGACTTAACGTTGTCTCTTATTTTATCCCTGTAAGTGATAATTTATATCTGTTAATTTGCATTTTCATACGTGCTAGGCATAATGCTAAAAAAAGACAATGCCTGAGTAATTGCTGCAACATGGGGTTAGTAATAACAGAGGAGAGTTGAGTTAATGTCCACCTGTCAACAGCTTTTCTCGCTAGTGGATCACTTGGGATGGGCTGGATGACAGTCGCGGGCTGTTTCTGTCATGCTTGTGATTGCTGTTGCTGCTTTCGCTTTATAAATAAAGTGACTGGAAGACAGAAGATCTAGTTGGGATGCGTGAGGAGGGGGAAAAAAGTGGTGAAAAACATCAGTGCAGATAGACCCCTCTCCTACTGAGCTCTCTGTGAATTACATGGTCTGGGATTGCTTTTCTTTTTTGAGTTGGAGCTTGACCAAAACTTTTGACTTTTCTCTGTCAAAATTGTTATGTTTTAGTCTAGAAACAGGCACAGTGGTTGTCCTCACTGCCATTTATATTATTTGTAGGAGTCACATCATAGATTAATTGTGTTCCAGCAACTCTGGCATCATGTTGTCATGAAGCGATTTTGTTTAGTGAGTAGGAAAGTATACACTTCAGTCTGAAGGCCTGACCTCAAACACTGCCTCAATAAATACATATTCCTTGTTGAATATTATACAAGCGGTCATTGTGACAGGGAGATGGTAGGATGCATTATATTATTTCATACTTGAACGGTTTCAAAGCTGCCTTCAGATCATCCAGTTTTTCCCCCACTGTTTCCTTCTTTCATTTTTGCTGGTGATGTTTAGCACTTCACACCACCACATGATAGATCCAGTATTTCCTGGGGTTCATCCCATCTGTTTCTGCCTCAACCACCACAGTGAGGTCAGGAGGTGTTGTAACCACACTTCAGTTGGTGTCCTGTCCTAAGATCACCAATTAATGTTAGCTTTTTAGCTCTATGGATGGCAATATCACTTGGTCGATTGGTCCGTCATTTTGGTACAGACTGAAACATTCTACCGACTATTAGAGGGGTTTTTTTTCATTAAATTTTACATTTCCTCATGCAACTCATCTCATTTTCCAGTTTGTATATTCTCGACTCCTCTCGTCATTTCTTCAACCCTGTCAGTCAATCAATGAAAGTTAAGTGGCAAGTCTCTGTCAGGCAAATGGACGAGGCAAGGAAGAGACACAAGGAGAGAACAGTTGAGGCAACGTGCTTTTAACAAAATGAGACATTCTAGCCTTGGAGCCATCAGTTTAAAGCGATGTCTGTCAAATACGGTGTGAGTCGCAGCTGTATCACCTGTCCATTGTTTTGTTTTAAGCTACCACTGTACGTAGTGATGTCTGTCAGATGAGCAGAAGATTGCTCAAGTTGACTTGCAGTATTTATTAGCAGTATTTATTACTTACAATCCATTCACAACACGACGGAATGTAACAAGGATGAACGAATGTCATACTTTTTTATTTTTTGTTCAACAAATGGACAGTGAAGTATCAAAAAATCATGGTGCACAGAAGAGTCCTATACAAATAAAGACTGACATATATTATGATTGACTTTTATATACACTACCGTTCAAAAGTTTGAGACCACTTACAAATATCCTTATTTTTGATAGAAAAGCTTTTTTTTCAATGAAGATAACATTAAATTAATCAGAAATACAGTCTAGACATTGCTAATGTGGTAAATGATGGTTCTAGCTGGAAACAGCTGATTTTTAATATAATATCTACATGGGGGTACAGAGGAACATTTCCAGCAACCATCACTCATGTGTTATAATGCTACATTGTGTTAGCTAATGGTGTTGAAATGCTAATTTATGATTAGAAAACCCTTGTGCAATTATGTTAACACATGAATAAACGTGTGAGTTTTCATGGAAAACATGAAATTGTCTGGATGACCCCAAACTTTTGAATGGTAGTGTATATATAAATAATATCACATATTCATCTGACCTGCTTCTGACATGGTTCGTATATTCCAGCTGTGTGCAATGCCTCTTTTACATCATAAGTGTGGGAAAGACTTTCAGGATACACCTGTGCGTCCTCTCTTATAGCTCCTCCAACAAGCTTCCTCAATCCGGTCTCCACAAAATGCATTTTAGGAATTGAGTCTTGCTTTTGATGGTGCACCAAGATGGATTTCTGGGTCATGGGCTTTTTTTCCCCAATATCTTCACAACTGTTGGATATATATATATATATATACTAAAGATTTGTCTTAATCCCCGAACTTAGTCTTGTGCCACCATTAGGTTGACATATTTCTTTGAGAAAGTATCAAGCACTGTTAGATGAATTACCATAATGTAATATGTAGAACTTTTACATCCAAATGCTCGCAGAATTTCAGACTTTCCCATCAGCCTTAGGTGATAGATAGCTGGATAGATAGGATTAGATAGATAGGATCTGTATCTGGGTGACTGTCTAAGCAACAGGTAGTGTAGTATAATACGTTTTATTGCTACTAGCAATGATAGTAAGCATTATTTTCAACAATGATGCACCTAAAGATCAGCTCTTTAAGTCAATGTTAACTACTTAAGAGGCAACTCAGCTAATCCACACATAGCCGTATTAGGGCAGAAAGAGAAGACTAAATAAAACCTGAAATGAAATTGCATGGGGAGAGAAAATTCTCTTTTGGGACCGATGTTGTCCATTATTGTGATAATGATAAAAGCTGAAACCATAACCATTTGTATCTTTAATTAAGATACCAATTTTTCCTGTTCCCTACACCTATACCAAAACGTTTCTTGAACTCAGGAGAAAGCAAATAAATGTCTTGTTCCCCTTAGGTGTCTGCTGTAAAGTTTAAAGTGAGTCATTTTGCTGGAATATCGACTTAACTTTATATGATGGCCATTTGAAGTCCGAGGAAATGTTAAACATTTAGAAACAAGCCTAATGTTGTTTGCGTCATTAGGTTTATACAGAAAGGTTTAGTGTTATCTGCACTGTGTTACCATTCGTTGTTCTCATTTCACACCCTGTGGCTTTTTGACCTCTGCTCTGTTTGACACATGCTTCATGATTTTCATCTGAAACTGAGTGAATTTAAAGGACTTAAAGTGACCCGGGGAATAAATTTGAAGTCTTACAGTCTTGCTTTTCTTCCGGAGACCACATTAAAATGGAAGTGAGAAGAAAAGGGAGAAGTTGACTGACAAGTAGTTCGCTTTTCTGCTGTTACCCACTCGTTCCTACATAGCTTTTCGATTTGACATCGAACTGTGCGGTGACCTTCATCAAACACAGTCTTGTAAGAGTCGAAGCACGGAAAGTCAGTCATACATAGACGTGTCGGCACACACCCACACAAGCACAAAACATACACAAAGACACAAACTTGTGAGACTGACCTCAGTCCCTTTTTTTCTCAGCACATACAATATTAATAACTTTGATGTTGAGCCTGATACATTTGTTTAAACACATGGATCCACATTATAGCAGAACTTCACAGTGGACATTTGGGGCTCAGAACGTCAGATTCAGATTTTCTGTTCATAACACAGGTTTCTGGCAAAATGATTGCCACACAAGTGGCTGTAATATACAGATTTTTTATTGTGTGCTTTGGCCCAAACTAATCTCTTGCTTGTTGCTTTTCCTTAGTAGTAGTTTCTTAGCAGCTATTTGACCATAAAGGTCTGATTGGTCAGTCTCCTCTGAACAGTTGATGTAGAGATGTGTCTGCTATTAGAACTCTGTGTGGCATTTATCTGGGCTCTAATCTGAGGTGCTGTTAACTTTCCATGTCTGAGGCTGGTGGCTGGGATGAACTTATCCTCAGTAGCAGAGGAGACTCTTGGTCTTCCTTTCCTGTTTGGTCGTAGCACTTGATGGTTTTTGCAACTGCAAAACCATACAGTCCAAGTTTTTTACAATTTTCTGGACTGACTGACATTCAGTTCTTAAAGTAATGATGGACTGTTGTTTCTCTTTACTTAGCTGATTGGTTCTTGCCATAATGTGGATTCTACCAGTTGTCAAATAGGGCTGTCAGCTGTGTATCAACCAGACAATCATATGAGACACAACAACACTGATGGTCCCAAACCCATTAAGAAGGCATGATTTGAAATGGTTTTGATTGACCTGAAATGGTTTTCACTGTAAAGTCATTAAAGCAAAGGGTGGCTACTTTGAGGAATCTAAAATATAAAACATATTTAGAGTTATTTCACAATTGTTGGTTTGCTACATAATTCCATATATCTTGCTTCATAGTTTTGATGTCTTCAGTATGTATCTACAATGTAGAAAGCAGTCAAAATAAAGAAAAAACATGGAATGAGAACGTGTGTCCAAACTTTTGACTGGTAGTGTAGCTCTGCCTATGTGAGACTAATTGGGATTGACTCACTTTTGGAGCTAATGTCAAGTGGCCCTTCAAGGAACTGCCGTCTTTAGGTCTTATTTTTTTCAGCTCCCAACGTTGCCGATTTTTTGGACGCCACCTGCTCAGCAGCACATGACAGAGTGTGAACATTGTGGGACATTTTACTGCAGTGTGTTTCCACTAGAAGCTGATGGAGATGAAAATGAAGCAATAAAATGACTGAATGTTCAAATGAATAGGTTTTTGCTATTATCATACTTTATTAGGTAGAATAAGTCAGTGTTGTGTTTAAGGCTTGTCTTCACGGCCCCCACAAAGCCAAATCATCATGTTTGAAGTGTTTTATATCACACCAAGAATCTGCGTCCTATAATCTATACTGTTTAGTTATTCCATTTTTCATCACCAAGTCACATCCCAGATACTGCTCACTATTTCTGCCCTGCTAAATTTTATCACGCTTTGCATTGTAATTTGCATTTAAATGTGTCCAGATGCATCAAAGGGCCTCTTTACTGGCGCATATCTGGAGTCATGGCTACATAGAAGTGCCTGCACCCATGTGAATTGCTCATCCAAATGAAGAGCACAGACTTGTCAATACCCTGCTGTACTGCTTCTCTGTATTTAAATTCACCCCTTGCTCTCTTTATTGTGCTCTCTCTACAACCGGGATCAGCTCAACCGGTTCGAGAGGCTGAATAATGGCTTTGTGAAATTTCCTGCTTGTGGCAGAATGAAAATCTCCTCTGCCATCTCTCCTTTCCTGTTGTCGTATACAAAGCAGCCCGAGCAGGAGAGTATAGGAATAATATTTCTCTTACATTTCAGTTGTGTGAATATGAGGGTGTGACTTGGGGGTAAATGAAACACTCATCACTCTAGATTTATGGACCAGAGATGGCTTCTGCACAGCGCGTCCACGGCTCACTGCCGATGTGGCGTACTAACAGACGGAGGATGCAGGAGACTGCAATGTGCTTTGAGTTAATGGGGTACATACTGCTCTCACAGCAGCAGAAAGTTCTCCTGCAAAAAAGGAGACACTTGATTTTGGCTCGAAGGCCTGCTTTGTGAGTTGTTGAAAGATTGTTTTTGCGCTCCCTAGTTGGCAATTGGCTAGAAACATGCTGATGAGAGAGTTGAGGGCTTTTCATCTGTGTGCTAGCACCATTACCTGAAATAGCTGGTTGTAAA
Organism: Amphiprion clarkii; assembly: GCA_027123335.1. Taxonomy (NCBI): domain Eukaryota; kingdom Metazoa; phylum Chordata; class Actinopteri; family Pomacentridae; genus Amphiprion; species Amphiprion clarkii. Next base: position 25,922,222 of record CM049568.1, read on the forward strand.
TCATAATTTGAGTAGTGGCAGGGGGAAGTATGTTTACTTACTGACAGCAGAGGAAAGGAAGACAGAGTAATGAAAATTGTTCCAATTGATTTTTTAGCAAGTTTTCTGACATGTTTTTGTTGTTAAAGTTATGTTCACTGTAGTGAGTTAATATTGACTGGAACCAACCAGTCTTCAAAATAGACTTATTTGGTCCCAGTGAAATTCTGTTGACCACTTTCTTCTCAAGCAGAGCTTCTTTTTTTTTTACCCCTTAACTGAGTTTTCAGATGAATTGGCTGCAAAAAACAGTTGCTTTCCACTCTATGCTCAAATGCAATAAGAACTTGTGCTTTTTTTTCTTTCTCTTTTTTTTTTGCAGGGAAAATGTCAAATATCCGTGCCGTCAGGAAGATGCAACAGCTGAATAACTTGGTTGCCATGGTTACAGAGCTAGCCAGGCCAGGATACACCATTGTGGATTTCTGCAGTGGAACGGTACTTGAATTCATCCATCAGTCCAGCAATGCATGTATATTTATCACTGCCCCTGACCACGGATTCATTAAATCGCTGCTCCATTAGCGACCAGCTGAAAGGAACAAGTCTTCATCTTCTCTCATATTATCCTTTCCCCTTTAAATGCCTTTTGTTGCTGGCTGGTGCACACAAGTAGACTGGTAATTACGCTCATGAAAATGCACTTTCAGAGCAGAGCAGAGCAGTAGCCAGTGCTACATGGCTAAAGGGTCAGTACTTGGTACAATAGGGCAGTGCTAATCATAACACTGTAGATGCCCTCTTTGATGTGTGCTGCTTTCTCCTTTTCTTTGTTCTGTCTCTTAGGGCCACGTAGGGATCGTTCTGGCTCACACACTTCCAGATTGCCAGGTAACGTGCGGTTTTCAGACAAAGCAAACAATGCGGTTACTCTTGACAGGCATTCATCATTGTTTGACATTTTACATGTTAAGTGAGCTCTATTTTGAATAATGAAGTGATACAATTAATCATTTACTGCATCCTCAGATTAGTGCGGTGTTGTATTAGAACTGATGTGTTTTTATCTAAGAACAGATTTCACCTTACTGTCAATGCCATGAAAATCTGTTTTTGCTGTTATTTTTTCTAAAGCTTTGATTGATTTTTTTTCAGGTTGTTCCAGGACATACTTCCAGGAAAAACACATAATGCAAGTTTTTTTTATTTATTTCTTTATTCAAGGTCATCCTCATAGAGAACAAAGAAGAGTCCTTAGTGAGGGCTCAGAGTCGCAGCACTCGGCTCGGTCTGAAAAACATTGGCTTCATTCAGGCTAATTTGGATTACTTCACTGGACCGTTTCAGATTGGGGTGAGTGTAGCAAGAGATGCTGATTTAAAAAATCTATTTTTTCTGTTTGTTTTTTGATGATCCACAGGTTCTGTAAGAGAGTCGGGCAACCATTGAAGAATTTGCTAATTTGTAAATTGTAAAACCTCAAATTATTACAAGCAAATTCAACGAAAAATATGTTTGTGGTGGTTGAAAAAAAACACTAACATTATACCAGAGGCATAAGTGAAATTCAAATTATTTTTCACATTGAGAACAGTCACAGTATTATCTGTACTGTCATTTTATGCTGTTGTAATTACTGTAATATAGAAGTCACACTAGCACCGGTTTAATTTCATTTGTTTCAGTGTAATTTGGACTGTTAAACTGTAATCATAATGCAATTTCCCCATTGTAATTTTAAAGAAATTAAGTTGCCTTTCTCGCTTACACAATAACTTTCTCACAGAATAATGGGAAAAAAGGAAAATTTAATTAGCAATAACACTTGGAATGAAAACTCTAAAGCTTAAAAGGCATAATCTCTTCCCCATTGGAGCACAATCACAGTAGGTTTTGTCCCACTAATTGTGTTGTCAAGCTGTAAGAAAAATGTGTCATCCATGCCATGAAATTAATTATTTATGACTTATTTCATCACTGGAGTGATTGTCCATTTAGATACTGCTGTAGTTTTTCTCATAAATGTGAATGATGTTTGAAAGCATCGCTGTTAGAAGTTTCAATCCCTTGTCATTTTTTTTTTTTTGGCTTTAATGACGTATTTTTTTTAAATATTCACTGCGTACATCAATGCAGTGACCTTTTTTTGACTCTGAGGTACAATGTTAATAACAGTGATTATCATAAATGGGAATATTTGTGTAACATTGCATGCATGACGTGTGACATTCTACCCACGTTCTCAGCGTCGCCACAAGTGTGAATACTGAATGAAAATGTTGGTATATGTTTATATAAGAGTACAACCACACATCACGTAGGCAGACATGTCCCTCCCTCATCTTTCTTTACAGAAGCTGAAAATGCCAACATGCAATTATTTTTTGTCAAAATGACGAAGATGGTGTTTAATTTTCTGAAGTGGAGCTTTTAATCAGAACCCTTTTAGTACCCTGTGATCATGGAAAGGATGTTAATCTGTTTCAGAAGGGTCAAATTATTGGCCTGCGTCAAGCAAAGAAAACAACTAAGGAGATTTCTGAAACTACTAAAATCAGGTTAAGAACCGTCCAACGCATTATTAAAACCTGAAGGATAGTGATAAACCATCATCTTTGAGGAACAAAAGTGGTCGGAACAAACTCTTAGATAATCGCAGGAAATCAACAGTAGAACTCACAGGTATGTTTAATAGTGAAAGTAAGAACATTTCCACAAGCACAATGTGAAGGGAACTGAAAGGATTGGGACTAAACAGCTGTGTAGCTCTAAGACAATCACTGATCAGAAAAAAAACGCTTCAGTTTGCTAGGTAGCATAAAGATTGGACTCTGGAGCAATGGAAGAAGGTCATGTGGTCTGATGAATCCAGATTTACCCTGTTCCAAAGTGATGGGGGCATCAGGGTAAGAAGAGAGGAGGATGAAGTGATGCACTCATCATGTCTAGTGCCTACCAGCCTGTGGGGGTTAGGGTTATAATCTGGGGTTGGTCAGGTTCAGCAACATTATGCTCCCAAAGAATGAGGTCAGCTGACTGCCTGAATATACTGAATGACCAGGTTTTTCCATCAATGGAGTTTTTCTTCCCTGATGGCATGGACATGTTCCAAGATGATGAGGCCAGGATTTATGGGGCTCACATTGTGAATGAGTGGATCAGGGAGCATGAGATGTCATTTTCACACATGGATTGACCTCCACAGAGTCCAGACCTCAGCCCCACTGAGAATCTTTGGGATGTTGTGGAGAAGACTTTGCACAGCGGTCCGACTCTCCCATCATCAATATAAGATCTTGGTAGAAAATTCATGCAACTCTGGACAGAAATAAATGCTGTGACATTGCAGAAGCTTATCAAAATGATGCCACGGTGAATATATGTCATTCTCAGAGCTAAAGGCGGTCCAATGAAATATTAGAGCGTGTGACTTTTTTTGGATGGGCAGTGTAGTATGGCTCGCTTTTCTTTGTGTTTTCTTGTTTACTGTATAAATCTTCCATCCAAACATGCTTTTGGTTTGCTTTATACTCTTTTTGAAGGTTTTCAGTAGGAGTCATATTTGGAATGGAACGTGTAATCTTTAAAAAGTGTCTAATAAAAGGAAATCAGCCATTTCAAGTTTTATTTGGGTTTTATGCAAGACACTTGACTTGCCAGGTCACCCTTTTACTTCTTAATTCGCCACACATTTTTCACATGGCTTGTGTTGCCTGCCAACACTGCCTGTTTGTGCTTGTTAAGCTTAAGGATCCAACTCAGTAAATGGGTTTAATTCTGCACAGCTACCTGTCATGACAGAATAAATATTTTTACTGGCTTTCAAACTTGGTGCTTGATGAGGCAGACTAAAAAAAACAGACTAAAATTTAGCATTTAGTAGAACTCTCCAGCAGATTCAGCACCCCTGCCAGTCCTATTTAGAACACCTACTTTCATCTGCAGAGCTCTTGACTTCTCAAACCGATAATTACCATCAATTTAGAGCAAATAAGTCCTTGACTATGACTGTTTATTGGGTGTTTGAATCTGGCTTTGTCACAATGATAGAACAAGAACAGGGTTTTAAAACTGTGACTTCTATGTAGGCGCTCTGAATCAATTTTTCCACACAAGCAACATTTTACTTTTCCATAAAATCTCCAGTATCATCACTCTCGATTGTGGTGTCGTTATTTATGTGTCTCAGGCCATAGTCCTCCCCCAGACATGCTGGAAAGATCCATCTTCCTGTTGTGTGTCATAGCCCACATTCAGGAAAGCCAGCTGTTCTAGTAGCCTTGTTTTAACTTTCTCCAGGACAAATAAGAATATATGTGTACCTGCTGTAATTAGAAGTAGTTTTTGTTCAAGCATCGTTGCTCCACTGAGACCCGTTCTATTTGGCAGAAAACAAACAGAGCAGATTTTTATTCTCTACAACATGTGGGTGTGTTTTTGTAGCTTAGCCCGAGAGTTCATACACACACACAGATTCCTTTCACGTGATACATAATACATTTATGTCTAAAAAGGTGCTTAAGTTTGCCCTTTTCTGCACTACTTGAGGTCTGTACTTTGGCTAAGCTTCTTCCTGCATGACACACATATTTCCACCCGAAGGAGCCGCCCATGACATTGATTTTAATCCTGTTATCTATAATACATGCTCCCATTTTTAGTCACATTCATTTAATCAGCCTAATTAAGTTGAGGTGTTCCTAATCTTAGTCAGCGTCTGCTCTTCCTGGCTGAAATTGCATCGGCCCAGGTGTTAAACTTGTAGCAGCACCAGCCTCTACATAGAGTGTAGTCAGCTTTTATCCTTTATCCTGTCAGATAAAATTGAGCCGACAGACTTCAGGGGCAGGAAAAAGTTGTGAAACTTGATTTGGATTTTATTGGATCCAGGTCCATTATTGGTTCTGCTTAAGGGTCTGATTTACCATCGATTCTTGACTTCTTTATGTTTGTGTGAAGAAAAATATACCTGCTGCTATTACTTTAAGGCTTATGTAGACCTTGGTATTGATCAAGTCCCAGATGGCAGACTTTATTAGGGGTTATTCCACTGCTGATGTCATTCAAGGATATTGTTTTTTTTTTGTTGCTGATTGTTATGTTGCTTTTAAAAGACCTTAAGGTTGAGTCTGCTCATCTCCCGTGAAAAGCGCCACTGCGTCCTCATGTGACAGAAAAAAAGTCTTTGATTCTCTGTAATCAGACTTTATTCTAGTCTCGGCGACACAAAAATTCTTATTTGAATATATACATGAACACAAAATACAGATACCAAACAGATCTGCTTGGTTGTTGAGACTCTGTTGGTATTTTTGTTTGCTTTTATTGTCAGGTAATATTAAGCATTATATAAGAAAATGAGAGTTTAATTCTCTAACACGCCAAAGAAACCCCAGAAGTTTTTCAAGCATTTCTCTCTGCACCAAAAAGCAAGACAAACTGGCAATACAATTTTGCAGGAAGGGTTGATTACGCATTAGTTAGCTGTATTGCAAGAACTTGTTCTGTCTCAGGCCCGGATAGACCAGGAGAGGGATATAATTGCTTTCATAACAGTGAATAATGAAGCCTCATTATTTCTGTGATGTGACTGCCGAGAGAAAGATACAGAAAGAAAGAGCTTTTGTGCTCAGAAAAAGATAGATCAATATAGGACATGTCTGTACAAGTGGTCCTGTGTTTGTTGCATATTAATTCAGGATTTCTTCTTCTTCCAGACTTTGTGCAGAAGTAATGCTTACAGAATATGTTGGGGATAAAGTAGAGTTGTAGGATAGTTTTAAATTAGCCTTACATGCATTTTCCACCTTGTATTATGAATTTTTAATTAGTAATACACAGAGCATATTGGCTGTAGCAATTCTTTATCAATATTGCTCAAACAGAGAGGCTTTCTTTCTACATCAAAACTTGAAAATGCATAATTATTTATGCATACATATCAGATTTTTTATTTATTTTAGTTGTGTATGTTTCTTTTACTTGAATGGCTTTGTGTTGGCGTTAAATCAAGGCTAAAGGTTATAAAATGTAATTAGGATTTACCACAGCATGACTAATGTACAACATTAAGTAGCTGGGCAAGAGTGATGGTGTTACGTTGTTAATTATTTTTCCTTTAGATGTGGGGGGTTGTAACATCACGCAATCTTTGATAGCCACTCCTCCTCCTAATCAGCAGTCTGAAACTGTCAGTTGAAAGAGTATACGGCTTTTCCCTGATGACATGAATAAATGCAAGATTAGGTGTCAAATAGATGCAAGGCCACGGAGGTAATTGATGTTAATTGCACAATTTCCGTTTCTGCTTATTCTTTCATGCGCAGAGTCTCGTTTAGTAACTTCATGTTTAAATCAATACACATCTTTCTCAAATGGAATACATGATTTTTTTCTTTACATATTCAGAGACCAAACCTGTCCTAGTTTCATGCAGAGTTGTTTATTGTTTACAAGAAAAATGAACAAAACTGAATTCTTGACAGTTTCAATATGTCACTTTTCAACATTGTCGGTATCAAAGTCAAATAACAGAGAATGTGTTCAAAACTGAACAAAACATAAATAAATCATCACATCATCAAATTATACACTGCTCAAAACAATTAAAGGAACACTTTAGAAACATCATTTTTCAATGGGCGGAAAAAACTAACTGGATATTTACATTGGTATGGACTGAATAATGTGTTAGGAATGAAAAGATCCCATATTGTTTGATGGAAATGAAAATTAGCAACCTACAGAGGGCTGAATTCAAGACACTGCAAAACTCAAATTGAAAAACTGATGTGGTCCATCATGTTGAAATTCCATGGCAGCAACTCAAAATGGTACTCAGTAGTTTGTATGGCCTCCATGTGCTTGTATGCAGCCTGTCAATGTCGGGGCAAGCTCTGAATGAGACGATGGATGGTGTCCTGAGGCATCTCCTCCCAGATCCGGACCAGGGCATCACTGAGCTCCTGGACAGTCTGAGGAGCAACCTGGTGGTGTCGGATGGACCAAAACATAATGTTCCAAAGGTGTTCTGTTGGATTTAGGTCATGCAAGCGTGGGGGACAGTTAATGGTATCAATTCTTTCGTCCTCCAGGAACTGCCTGCATACTCTTGCCACATGAGGCCAGGCATTATCGTGCACCAGAAGGAACCCAGGACCACTGCACCAACATAGAGTCTGACAGTGGGTCCAAGGATTTCATCCTGATACCTAATGGCAGTCAGAGTGCCGTTGTCTAGCCTATAGAGGTCTGTGCGTCCCTCCATGGATATGCCTCCCCAGACCATCACTGACCCACCACCAAACCGGGCATGCTGAACCATGTTACGGGCAGCATAACGTTCTGCACGGCTTCTCCAGACCCTTTCATGTCTGTCACATGTGTTCAGGGTGAATCTGCTCTCATCTGTGAAAAGCACAGAGCACCAGTGGTGGACCTGCCAATTCCTGTGTTCTATGGCGAATGTCAACCGAGCTCCATGGTGCCGGGCAGTGAGCACAGGGCCCACTAGAGGACTTTGGGCCCTCAGACTTTCCTCATGAAGTCTGTTTCTGATTGTTTGGTCAGAGTCATTCTCACCAGTGGTCTGCTGGAGGTCATTTTGTAGGGCTCTAGCAGTGCTCATCCTGTTCCTCCTTGCACAAAGGAGCAGATACCTGTCCTGCTGATGGGTTGAGGACTTTCTACAGTCCTGTCCAGCTCTCCTAGACTATCTGCCTGTCTCCTGGAATCTCCTCTATGCGCTTGAGACTGTGCTGGGAGACACAGCAAACCTTCTGGCAATGGCATGCATTGATGTGCCATCCTGGAGGAGTTGGACTGCCTGTGCAACCTCTGTAGGGTCCAGATATCGCCTCATGCTACCAGTAGTGACACTGACCCTAGCCAAATGTAAAACTAGTGAAAAACAGTCACAAAACATTAGGAGGGAAAAAATGTCAGTGGCCTTCACCTGTTACACCATTCCTGTTTTGAGGGTTGTCTCATTGTTACCCCTCTAGTGCACCTGTTGTTAATTTCATGAACACCAAAGCAGCTGAAAGTGATTAAAAAAAACTTCTGTTACTTACTTGACCAGATCAGTTTCCCACATGTATAATTGACTTTATGCAATACTCAGATTAAAAAGTGTTCCTTTAATTTTTTTGAGCAGTGTATTTAGTAGTCCTGCCATTAGCATGCAATAGAGCTCTAATCCTGGCTGGCATGTTCCCCACGAGCCTTTCACACTGTTGAGGGGTAATCTGGTCCCATTATTCTTGAATTAATGGTTTTAATTCTTCTAAATTATTTGGTTTACACTTTGAAACAGACCTATTGATTATCCACCACAGATTTTCAATGGGGCTCATGACCAAGGATTGAGCTGACCACTCTAAGGATACTGTGCTCCTGCAGCCAAGTTCTACTGGTCCTGGATGTGGAGCATTATCTTGTTGAAGCATCCAGTTTTGACCTTGATGAAACAGTGCACGTGCAGAAGGGAGCATGTGGGTTTGGAGAATGACACAATATTTGGCAGAGTTCAATGTGCCATCACAGACAGTGAGATGACCAACACCAGTAGAACTCATGCATCCCCAAACCATGATACTGCCTCCACCATGCTTGACAGTTAGGTACTGTCCATGCTGGAGATAATGCTTCACCTGGCCTTCTGTGTACCCTCACATTAGCAGGAGGAAGATAAAGCTGGAAACTGGACTCATCTGACCACAGAATCTTCTTCCAGTTCCTGGCTGTCCAGTTCTTGTGTGCTTGGGCCCAACGACGCCGGGCTAACCTCTGTCTCTCATTGATCAGGGGCTTCTTGACAGCCTTGTAGGACCTGAAACCATCATCTAAAAGTCGGCCACGTACAGTGCAGGTGGAACACTGGACACCAGTTTGGTTTGACCACTGCTGTTGAAGCTCCTGTGATGTCATTCAGAGGTTTTCCTGCACATGTGGATCAGAATGCGGTCATTTCTTGTTGAAGAAACCCTTGAATGCCCAGATCTTGGTTTGTCTTCCAGATGTTGGTTCGTCTGTATTTCTGCAGAGTGCATCCAACTGCTGAAGGACTGCATCTGCACTTCCTGGCTATCTGGTGACAGCTGTACCCTTCCTGGCTGAGAATCTATATCTTCAGGCGTGTTTCCTGCGTTAGGTTCCGTGTTTTACCCATTTTTGTCTCTGAAGAACTTTCAAATGTGCTGGCTTTATATAGACACGAAGCATGGCAACAAAAATGGTGTCTTTTAATAAAAAGCACGACCTTCATTAGTGAATCACTGGCACTAAAATGACCCAATACTCAAATTTTTTTAAGTATTTTTGTGGAAATAATCAATTATAAGTTTTTAATGGTTTTTTTTTTTTTTTTTTTTTTTAAGGATTTGTTTAGTATTTTGGCTGTGACTGTACTAAAAGAAATTGCACTTGAAGACCTAAGAGTGATTCTTAATGCAATATTTCACAAATGCATGGGGTGTCCGAAAACTTTTTTCAACCGCTGTATTTCCATGCAGAGACTGAAATCACAAAGTGCAACTTCCACGGAGAGCTGAAGCTCCTCTGAGAAATGTACCCCCCGTCCAGACACCGCAGTGACTTTATGAGTTGGTTTGGCTCGTGCTCAGAGCGCCTGTATCTTCCCTTCCCCATGTGTGGCGCTTGAGCCAGTGTTGGCTCAGTCCCGTCCTGATCAGCTGTGAACTTCTGCTCCATGGCACTGCTGTCACGGCAACATGCAGTCGATTCAGACTCACAGACGCCAACTGACAACTTCTTGGAAAAGAAGAATAGAATTTTAAGCTGGTTGTTCAAGTTAGATGGGGTAATTTTAGCAAGTCTCAGTAGCTATTGTTGCACCAGACTGTTGATAATGCATTTTATCTGCACCATTAACAGAGAATCTATTGAGCAAGTGTACGCTTGAGAGGAAATCATCTATGTTGCCACTGTACTTTGGCTATATTAAAGTCATTGCCTTTGAGGAGTCATAATGTGTTTTTGTAGATGGACTGAGCAAGAAAGATGGCTGGAACACAGACAGACTTCAGTACTGGCTCTTTTATTCCCTGTCTGCCGTCCAATATATAACCATGCCATTACTAATGCATAGCTAGGTGTTCATCACCACGCACAGTTTACCCACTCAGTGGGAATCCTGATGCATTCGTGCCTCTGCTCCTAAAGCACTAATACATTTTGTTTGCGCTAACTCCCAGACTCTGCACCTTAGAGAGCACAGATGTATTTATTAGCAGCAGCCATTATAAGGTAATCAATTAGATTGAGTGCATGCTCTCAAGTCTCACAGTTTTGGTCTTCCTGTTGCACCGAGGTTTTCAAGAACACTTAGATTTTAGCTGTGAAAGCGTCACATTTTTTTGTCTTTTGTTTCAATTCAGGTTGCCCTCCACGCATGTGGCGTTGCAACAGATATGGTGATGGAGCACTGTATCCAGGCAGGAGCTGCCTTTGTCATTAGTCCTTGTTGCTACGGCTTCATCCAGAACGCCGTCAAGTTCACGTTTCCCAAGAGGTTTGTATCTGCTCACAGCTAGCTCAGTGCAGCTGTTTCTGACACTGTTGTTTTCTTGTTAAAGTAATGCTGCCTCTCTTCTCTCTCATTCTCTCTTGGTGATTTTTATTTTTCCAGTTTCTCTTTATGACTCCGGCTCTCCATCAGTTTCACACTCACTTCTCTCTGTCTTCTCGCATGCAGTCTTTATCTCCTGTCACTGCTTTTTGTTCACCTCCTGTTTCTTATCATCACCACTGACAATATGAAGCAGCAGTGTCACATCACCTTCACAACGGGGTCCGCCCCTCACATTTTCAGCCTTGTACTGTCGGCAACTGAGAAAAGGCTTCTTTATGTGGAGACTGGCAAGGATATTACAGATAGACTGGCAGGAAAGTCTAGTTTTTGGTACAGAAAGAAATATTACTCTTGATTTAATAACTTGAATATGTGGAACAGAGAATTAATCATTTAATACAAAAGACCTGTTGATTTTGCAGGCTGGAATATGATGCTGTTTGAATAGAAATGGAAGATAAACGTGCTCCAGAGAAAGGAAAATGATAGGTTGTACTTAAATGCTATTGGTTCCACTGCTATGTTGACTAATGGGAATCTAACGACTTAAGTTTAATAACGAGGTAGTTTGCAGCTAAAACTGCATTCAGAGACTGATTGCTACAAAACAAAGCTGTTGTGTGGGAATGTTGTTGTAGCAACAACTCTGATCACTCGCAAATTAAGGTAGAGACACTCATTATAATTGTGTTGTTGGGTCTAGTCTGTTCCAGTCTTGAGGACAATAGTATACAATATTTAAGAATTTAAATTCTTCTTAGATTTTTTTTAAATTTCCATCATTCATTAGAACATTATTTTAACTATGCAAATGGTGCTGATGTATACCTGGAGTAAATAAAAAAGTATTATTATTTTTATTATTGTGATCAGGGTATCACACTGTCAGGACACCAGCTCTCTGCAGATTTCTTACTGCCCCTGATCGCTTGATCTACTATTCCATCCAAGAAATGCTGACATTTCTTGCTTTGTTTTTGTATGTCAGCCTCTGTTTTGCCACAGAAACATGCAGGGCTTTCTGTTCTTGCAGGATTTCAAGGGTTGCAACTCTAGTCGCAGACTGCCGGTTCAGTGTTGTCTCAGTATTTACTGACTCATTCACTTTATGCTAGTTTCTGACTGTCAGTACTTATAGTAACTCTCTTGATTGAAGTAGACATCATGTAAAGGGTGTCTAGACTTTAGTGGGTTTCACTAGACATTTCTGATAATGTTATAGACTGTAACTGTATAGACTGTTCTTATTTACAAGACTGTAATAAGAACATTCCCTGTTTTGATTTTGTTTCAGGCACGGATGCACATGTAGATATGCAGAAGCGTAGACATGTAGGCACAGTAGTGTTGTAAAAGAAAAAGATAATGTTGATGTGAACAAACTAGGATGCAAACAGTACGTCTTGTAACTTAATTAGGAAAGGATTTTGCACATGTAGTTAAAAAAATATGTTTGCATACTGTCATTTTATTAGCTAATTTCCATTAAGACCTAATTCTCTGAACATGCACATTGCAACTGGTCTTAATGGGTTAACCGTCTGCCTACTTGAGAATTCAACTTGGTAAATAATTAACTAGTAAAGCACAATTTAAAGCTTGTGCTAATTGGAACAGTTTGCAATGTTGTGCACCTTGCTTTTGCTCTGATTCTCATCATTCACAAAACAGGCCAATGACTAAATACCAATTAGCAATCTGATTGATTGATATTAGGCAGCAACGTCCATTCTTAAATCATACTTGAGATCTAGACCAAAAACTGTATGTTCGGTTGTGCACTCTTTTCAAAGCATATGTTATCTTCACCTGTTTATTCAGTTAGAGGCTGCAAGCAGAGGCGTCCTTCAGCCTCATGGTTGCATCCAGTTTAAAAAACAAAGTGTGACCGAATAGTTTATTCTTTTTGGTTATTTAGTTGTTGTTGTTGTTTTTTTTGCAACAAGCCCTTTTATGATTGCATTTGCTGAAAATAGCATGTGAGAAGTGTTGACTTCCCTGTGCATGCTACATCCATAACTCCATGAATGTATTTGAAATTGGTGGTTGCTTGATGGTGGCTGGTTGGAAATTTAACATCATGCTCAACCCAGGTGAGAAACTGTGAATATTAATCACAAGGTACTTGCGAGGCCATCGACAATCTGAATTTCCAATCATTTTTGGGAAGGTTATTAGTAATTTTGCACTTTATGCGTTGTTACAATTTTGAAGCTGCTCAATTTTGCAGTGGTTAGCACAGCTGCCTGTTGCGTGTTTTCCCCATGCTTGCGTTGTTTTGCTTCCTATGGTCAAAACATGCAATTTCTGCTAAACAGTGTCTCTAAACAGACTGTAGGTGTGAATGTAAGCATCTGGCTTTAAGGATCCTCCACCAACAAATACAAGTTTGAATATTTTCAGTGTCCTTGGTATGACCAACCTTAACTGTGCCTTAGGGTGAACCTTCAGTGTATAGTATAAATATTTCACATTTTTCACATACTTAGCTTTGCCTTTCCTCCCTTTCGCTAACTTGACACTTCACCCCTCCTGACTCCTCATAAAATATTAAAGAATGACTGAAAAAAAAGACTTTGCAGCTGTAATGGACAACAAGAAGCTATGTTTCTGCAGGGCAGACTTAACGCACCTGACTCTGTCAATCTTCCTCTCGCTACTTTTAGTGTTTTCCCCTCAGGTCATGTTCCAGGTACTCATGTGGATATTCTGCAGGTGTAGACATTCCACACAGTTCACAGGTTTTTATGAGCTGTGAAACTAAACTGCCTGTTTCATTAAGGCTGCGAAAGTTCAAGTTAAACTTACCACTTTTCTCCATGTGACCTGAGTGGCCCCTGACTTTTGGCCTTCCTCATGTTGACTTTTAATTAACATCCACCAGAGCAAACTATGGTTAACCATCACAAGCAAACTGACTTTGTTCCTGTGTCATAACAAAAGTAATGAAAGTGCTTCTTTCCCAGGGAGAAAGTGATTTGTTTTGGAGATAATGCAAATTGTGTGTGTTTAGTTTGGACTTAATTTTGTTGTACATTTCTAGATTATTTGTGAAGAGATTTTCTTTTTAAAAAAAAAAAAAAAATCTCCCCCCCTAGACCTAAGCAAGTAAACACATGACCATATGTGTAGTAAATACTGATTGGAATCGCTCCAGTTTAACATAAAAATATCATCTGTTTTTCTGTTTTCACAGCAAACAGTTCGGAGAGACTCTGACATACAAGGTATGCTTTTAACAATCCTATGTTATTACCATAAATGAATCTGTTGCATTTATTAATTCAAACTGTACAGATATTGTACAGAATAATGATGTAAGGCAACTTTTTATGGGTTTGTGTTCCAGATTCTGTTCATTATATGCACACCAAAAGATGCCTTCAAGGGTCATGACTTACTGTAAAATACACTCACGGGCCACTTTATTAGGTCCACCTTGCTAGTAAAAGGTTGGACCCCCTTGTGCCTTCAGAGCTGCCTTAATTCTTGGTGACATACTTTCAACAAGGTGCTGGAAACATTCCTGAGATTTTGGTCCATATTGACATAATAGCATCATGCAGTTGCTGCCGATTTGTCGGCTGCACATCCATGATGCCAATCTCTCATTCCACCACATCCAAGGTTCTACTGGATTGAGATGTGGTGACTGTGGAGGCCATTGGAGTACAGTGAACATTGTCATGTTCAAGAAACCAGTCTGAGATGATTTGAGCTTTGTGGCATGGTGCATTAACCTGCTGGATGTAGCCATCAGAAGATGGGTCTACTGTGGTTATAAAGGGATGGACATGGTTAGCAGCAATACTCAGGGAGGCTGTGGTGTTTTAGAGGCCCAAAGTGAGCCAAGACAATACCCCCCACACCATTACACCACCACCAGCAGAACTGTTGATACAAAGCAGGATGGATCCATGCTTTCATGTTGTTTACACCAAATTCTGACGATCTGAATGTTGCAGCTGAAATCAAGACTCATCAGACCAGGTCAGATCAATGGAGTCAGAAGTAGTTTTTTGCATCAGTAATTGCTTCTTAAGTCGGTGCTAGAAGACCATCTAATGGAATCAGAGGTAGTTAGTTCAAAAAGTTATACTTTTACATGCCCGGGCCGTAGTTCACTGACCTGGTGAAAGGTGAAAGTGCATCTTCATACCAAGAATGTCAACACCCAGCAAACACAGAAGCCAAACAAGACTCAGGCAAATGAGAAACAAACCGACAAGCAGAGACATACTTGGGCTGGGTTGCACTCGCTGTTTGTGCAACCAAAATTAAGATTACGTTCTAAATGAGAGGTAATTACTATCTATTTTCAAACTTGGGATTTCCAACATAGTGTTGCAATATTAATGATGTAAAAACAGCCCTTTGTATCACTGGGTGTGGACCTGGAAGTTAATGGGTGTAAATATTTTGTAACAACTAATTTGAATGTAATGTATTGATTTATTTAATCTCATAATCTACACTTAGTGTGTGTTTGACCTGCGACAAACTTATGAAACCAGCTCCCAATTATCAAAAATCTAAAAATTTAAACAAACAAACAAAAAAAACTCTCATGACTTAATTTGGCGTGACTTAGATGTGTTTTTTTTTCTAGGTTGTTTTCTATAAAACTCCTCCCCTTTTTTAATTGGACAATAAAACAGAATTAATGAGATCTCTGCAGTCATCGCTGTCTTGGGGAAAATAGATTCGCCAGGCACTTACAAGGGGAAAGCTCGCACACTCCAGTCTCAATCCCTTATCGCTCAGCACAAACACATCACTGTACTCTGGGAGGGCCTATCCCATGATGATGTATGGGACCTGTCAGTGCCTCTGGGGAATATCTGTGCAGAAGTAGCTGCAGGTCCTAACCATAGCAACCTCCAGAGTCTACATGTCACAACATCGGACCACCTCGAACTTCTTTTTCTTTTGTGCACTGCTGGAACCAGAGTTTTCCAGGCTCGAGAGGCCCTTTAGATAGTAAAAGACCGTGTAAGTATGCACTGTAGTAAATATGAAATTACAATATTCTTCCATTTCTCCTAAAGCCCAGCGAGCAAAACAATCACAATTGCCATTTTCTCTGTGTGGAGGCAAAAAAACAAAACAAAACTGGACACGTAGCCACACAGCAGGAGAAATATATATTCTATTTAAATCAGCAGACACGTTATCTGCCACTATAAACCTGAGCCCTGAATCTCCCCTCGTCTCCTCTTCCCCACATGGTTTTACTTTCAACAACAATGTTCGGTGTTTGCTTTTTTATTTGGGCTCAGCCAACAGAATCCCACTGGTTCCTGTTGCCTCTGCTCACCACCTCACTTGTGGAAATAAAAAGCTGCAGTGCATTCTCAGAGGACAAAAAGGGACCGAAGCACACCGATTATTTCACAGCTTTTAATTGTGGGTTGCCTTGTTTTATAGCAGAACCACAGTTGTCCTTCCTGAACTACAGTAGTTAAACAAAATGACAGCACGTTGACGGATAGCGCGCCGCTGGAATAAAAGGCTAATGGTGTGAGATATTGGTGCTCAACACTAACTTTAAGCACCTGCTCTGTGCCCTGCGGAGTGAAGAATGGAATCAATTAAAGTAGAGGCAGGTTAGAGATGACTAACCGCTCTCCTGAGTCCCTTGTTCCAGGAACCATAACAAGGTAAAACTGGAGTGCAAAAGTTTGTCCTTCGATTAGAAATAAATGGGTTCATCTGGTCTGTCCTGAAGAATTTACAAGGACGCACGTATTGGCGAGTGCACATCGGTGAAAACAGCTGCAGCTACAGATATATAACAAGAAAAATATATAAATTAGAAAGTTGTCACTTACAAATTAGACAGCTACAGGTGTGATTCACATCACTGGCTCAGTAATGACTGAAAAACCGACAGATGTTCTGCTGCTGGGATTTGAACTCAACAAGAGCTACCACAAGAGGCTTGTCAGCAATACACCATTTATAAAATATCCAAGACAAAAGGCGAGATATAAGACATTCATGAGGATCTTGCTGTTATTCAGATTTTAAGTTTATCACGATAAACACCTTTAGGTAATCCATATCATAATCAGCTCCATTAATACAAAATACTTTGATTGGATTGTATCGTTGCTCTGCTGTTTATCCAGCTTTAGAAATCCCAACTAAATCACCAATGTTGTGATGTGATCTTTCAGTGGTGTGCTTTGTTTCCAATAATGTGTTTTTGTTAGTTTTGGCCGTCCAGGTTTCAGCTATGGTCTGACAGGATGATTGTGCAGATGACAAATTGTATACACTACCATTCAAAAATTTGGGGTCACAAATTTCATGCTTTCCATGAAAACTCACACTTATTCACGTGCTAACATAATTGCACAAAGGTTTTCTAATCATCAATTAGCCTTTCAACACCATGAGCTAACACAACGTAGCATTAGAACAGGAGTTCATATACATGAGTGTAGTACATGGTGCTTCACCACCACCACCCACTATGACATCATTAATAAGTTTATTATGTGTATTAATGAGCTCATTTTTTATCATATTTTTGAAAATGCAGCAGCTTTATATAAGAAAATTTCATAGTTGTACCTAATAAAGTGGCAGATGAGTGTATATTTTTGTAGAATACTTTAAGTCTCTGATGTACTTAATGACATTGCACTTATTGCCGTGGCAGGACCAAAATGTGTGCTTTTGAGGCTGAACAGATATTATCCAGCACTTTACTGTAAAATGCAACAGTTCCTATACTCATCACCTGTCCTTGTTTCAGGAACACATGATCCTGTGTCGCTTCGCAGACCAAACCGCCATCCAGCTCCCCCCTGAGAGGCGACTCATTGGTACTGTTTACAATTTTCTCCCTGTACTTGAACAGTCACAGACACATACAATGCCATGCAAACATTTTAGGCTCTGTAATTAAAATGAGTGTTATTACTATTCAGTCATCATTTGTCAATTAGCTTCATCCAATGTGCAGTAAAGAGAAAAAAAACAAATTGAATCAATATCTGGCGTGACTACCGTTTGCCTTTTTAAAACAGCCCCAATTCTCCTTGGTACACTTGGCACAGTTTGTCAGAGTACTTGGCAGGTAGGTTGCTGCAAGCATCTTCGAGGGCGTATCGTCTGATGCCGGACAGCCTATCCTGCTTGTCACAGAAGATTATTTTTCATGACTAGACTTGGGGTCGATGTCATGGCTGCAGCGTGAAATTGTGAATTTGAGACCAGTCTGACGCCTCCCTGATGTTATTGCGTGATGGATAAGAATCTATACTTCTTTAACGCCTAAAGCTTTTGCACACCATTGTGCTGAAATGTATCAGGCACATATTTTCAGAATGACTCCTGGTAGCTCGCCAGACTAGAACCATGGTTCCACTTTGATTTCCGATTATCATGTAGGGATGAACACCAGCATGTTTTTATTTTATTTTTTTTGGACACAGAAATCATATCTATATAGAGTATACAACCGAAGTCTAGTGCAAAATCACTTGAATATGATATAATTCCAAATTGCATCACTTCTCAATAATCATTTTTAGTAAGTTACTTTAGAGTTGGGGTTAGTTATATACACTACTGTTCAAAAGTTTGTGGTCACCCAGACAATTTCATGTTTCCCATGAAAACTCACACTTTTATTCACATGCTAACATATTTGCACAATGATTTTCTAGTCATCAATTAGTCTTTCAACACGACTAGCTAGCACAATGTACCATTAGAACACAGGAGTGATGGTTGCTTTCCTTTCAGAAATAAGGACATTTCTAAGTGACTCCAAACTTTTGAACGGTAGTGTATGTGTCTTGAATCATCAGGGATAATATTAAGTGATTAAAGTTGAACTACCAGTGGATAAACGTGGTTCACAGATAAGCCTAAGTTTGAATTTTATGGTCCCATTTTGACCTGAGTCCAACCTTTGAAACAAGGATTAATGCTATTTTTTTTACTTGGAGGCAGTGGAACAAGCTGTAAACATGACATTTTGCAAACTTGAAGTGTATATTAGCAGCCATTTGTATTTCTGAGTCTTTTAGCTCTGCTTTGGTCTCCACCAACTCCTGTCAGAAATATCCTGCTATCCATAACAGTCGCCAGTGTTTGCTAAACTGGGTCAATAGGGACACTGAGAGTCAAAACAGTAAACCAGGGCAAAGTATAACTCAAACAGTTGCAAAAGCGTTTCATACAACTGGAGGGAACTGCCGTTGTGAAGATAAATGTACACTACCGTTCAAAAGTTTAGGCTCACCCAGACAATTTCATGTTTTCCATGAAAACTCACACGTTTATGCTTGTGCTAACGTAATTGCACAAGGGTTTTCTAATCATTAATTAGCCTTTCAACACCATTAGCTAACACAATGTAGCATTAGAACACAGGAGTGATGGTTGCTGGAAATGTTCCTCTGTACCTCTATGTAGATATTCCATTAAAAATCAGCTATTTCCAGCTAGAATAGTCATTCACCACATTAACAGTGGCTAGACTGTATTTCTGATTAATGTTATCTTCATTGACAAAAACTGCTTTTCTTTCAAAAGTAAGGACATTTCTTAGTGACCCCAAACTTTTGAACGGTAGTGTGTGTATAAAAAATACAAGCCACAAGGTAGAAACTCAATGCAACAAAAGTGAAGACATTTGTCACCATTGGCATACAAGTTAGAAGACCTGTTATCTCTGAAACAAATTTGAGTCCACTGTTATTTTCCAAGCAGCCTAACTCCATGAACATTGTTATGAAATTACCTGTGAGCAGCAGAACTTTCTCAGTTTTTGGAACTATGGGCATTGTCGATATGCATGTCTGCATCATGGTGCTTCACGGAAAATAACTAACAGAGGAACTAAAAAATCTGATTGTGAGACCTTCAAAGATGGAAAATAATACAGGAAGATTGATCACCCACTAAAAACACATTTGCAGCAGTAATCAAGTGGTATAAAACAAGCTGTGGTACCACTAATCGAAGCCACAGCATCTGTCCACTTAAAATGACACCATGGACGGTGCACCACTCACACAGTCTAGCTCTGAAAAACAGGCAGGGAAATGCTTCAGGGATTGACAGTGGAGAACACTGCTTAAAATCATCTTTCATGAAACTCTCAGGGCGACGCTGAACAGCAACACTCCTGTTACAAAGATTAAACCTTGCTTAACCTGACATGACATGAAAGGACATAAAAGGAACCCCGATTACTATTTATAGCACATGCTTTGCTTAGATTATCATCAACATGGCTTTGCTCGGCTCAGATGAGTTGCAGCATGTTTATGAACCTGGCCAGGACTACCGCAATGAATGCATAGTCCAGGCAGTGAAGAACAGTGGTGGGAGTGTGATGATAAGAGACTGAATCAGTGCGAAAGGTGCCGGGAGGATGGCATTTCTAGATGGCACCATGAATTGTTCCGGACATACTGTCAAGAAAACTCCCAGTCTGCAGCAGTTTGGCAGAGGAAGAATGTTCCAGCTGTGATCCAAAGCTCACTGCCAAAATCACAGAAGAGTGTCTAAAGAAGGAAAATGTGAAAACTATAAGCTGGCCAAGTATGTTGTCTGATTTTAATCCAATGGAAGACCTTTAGAGAGTGAGGTAGTGCAACACAACCCCTCCAGCAAAAAGCTGCGAAATAAAAAATGTCTCTGAAGAACAGCAGAACATCTGTCTAGAAATTTCTGGCCACTGGTATCTTCCATGCCAACTGGGATCAAGTCTGTTGTCAAAAATACAATGGTACATCCATCCATCCATTTTCTGTACACTGCTTAAGCCTCATTAGGGTCGTGGGAGGCTGGAGTTTATCCCAGCTGACTTAGGGTGAAGGCAGGGGACACCCTGGACAGGTCACCAGTCTATCACAGGACTACATATAGAGACAGAGAATCACATTCACACCTACGGACAGTTTAGAGTTACCAATTAACCTCAGCATGTTTTTGGACTGTGGGAGCCGGAGTACCCAAAGAGAACATGCAAACTCCATGCAGAAAGATCCTGGGAAGGCCGGGACGCAAACCAGGATCTTCTCACTGCAAGGAGAAACCCACCATGACTAAGCTACTGTGCAGCCCATAGTACATGCAAAGTATTGAAAAAATATAGGATCTGAATCTGTGTTATGAAAGGTTTACTGACATTTGTTGCACTGAGTTCCTACTGTGTGGCCTGTATATTTAATTTACTAAACCTAAACAGTCTGTTTTTAATTATACATGGAGAAAATACCGTAATGTTCAACCAACTAATTGAATAAATGCAATTACTGTAAGGTCAAACAGCTTTGAACCGATGGATATTAAAGTAAGTAGAGGTTTGCTGACTTCTGTTGTCTGCTGTCGCTGTTAACATGCTGAAACTGTAAATGTGTTTTATGAAGTTTGTTTTACACTGTAACATATCCCCCACTGTTGTGGTTTTTCAAAAGGCCTGGACTTTTGAGAACAGTGAAAAAATGTTAATGTGGGGATTTCTACACGGCGACAAAACAGCTGCGGTGAACAGCTGCCAGATCAGTGTTGTCGGATTGTGAGGGAAGTGTTTTATCAGACTGAAACCTCCGGGCCTGTGCTGGAGTTTCTCCGTACAGTGTTCCATTATATTGAGGACTCTCTTCACCCTGATAGCTCTCCAGCTTATCAAAGCTTCCCCGCAAATCTGAGAAGGCTCCCCAATGCCTCGTCAGTCTGAAGCCCTTTCATATGTACCTGACACCACCTGTCACACTTGTTTCTGCTCCATATCAGTGAACAGAGCTCAACCTCTCCCACTAACATTTTCTAACCATGTTTGATCTCATCTCTCCTGAGCCTGCTAGCAAGTCTGTGACCGTCTAAGCAGCATGGCAGACCAAAGCTCGCATTTAGTGTGTCTGCCACCTGCTACCAAACTGCTTAACTGCCTAACGCCTTTGAAGTCTGTGTTTAAAGGAAATCCTAAGAGAGAAGCGTGATAATCCTTGTGGGGTTGTTGATGGAAAAAGTGTGTGGTGGGTAATAGGGCGCCGATACACAAAAGCTGGGAATGTATAGGAAAGTAACATCGACGACGCGCAAACCGGTACAGTGTCATCACAATATATGCTGCTGAATTAGAGCATGACTGAGATGTTGTTCTGCTGAGACATGTCAGCAGAACCAGCATACGCAGATGGGTGACAAATTAAATGAAAATCCGTCGCTGTCGTCAGAAGTTGACAGAACGGCTTCAGTGCTTCGCTGCTTCCATTCTCCAAATCTCAGTAACTCCACTAGAGGGTTGAAAGCATTTCTTCCAAAAGATGTTCCTCATTTGGTGCTTTGATGATAGTGGTTTACTCATAGAGAGAGACTATCAGTCCAAACTCTGACTGTGAAGGATCATTATCAGGATTCAGATCATTTTTATACTCCTCAAACCACTCGCTGATCCCTGCTGCCCCGTTGATGGGGACTTCGTCATCCTGAAAGAAACTCATGTCGGGATGGAAATGATTCCTCAACAGACGGAGTCACTTTTCCGTCAGTGAAACAAACCATGGCGGGATGTTATGACATGTGGCGAAGCATCTGCAAATATAGTAAATGTTCTTCAACTGCTTTACAGAATTCTGATTGCTGCCAAGTCCGAAAAAGTAAAATACATTTCTTTTTTATTCTCCATTTTTATGTTTTGTTTTGTGTTTTTTTTTCTTAATTCCAAACAGTAATTCACTGCTGCAGTTGCTGTCAGCTTTGATATTAAGTTAAACATTAAAAGTTTAGCATTCAACGTTAAAATATCTTAAAGTTTAAGGAATCTTTGTCTATCAGAGTTGCCAGTAATGATTATTTAGTTTATCGCTTAATCCGCCTATTATTCTCCTCATTCATCATTTTATTTTTTTATGTAAAATAGAAGAAATTTCCTGCTGAGATGTTTGAAAAACATCCCAAAACCCAAACACATTCAGTCTGTCACATATGACCAAGAAAAGCAGCAAAACATCACATTTCCTAAGCTTTAACCAGTCAATATGGGAAATTTTTGTTTGAAAAATGCCTAAAACATGTAATAGATACTCAAAGTAGTGGTTTACTTTTCTTTAAATCATTCATCCATTATCTTTTCACTGCTTTATCCTCATTAGGGTCGCAGGAGGCTGGAGTCTATCCCAGCTGACTTAGGGTGAAGGCAGGAGACACCTGGACAGGTCACCAGTCTATCACAGGGATACATATAGAGACAGACAGTCACACTCGCATTAACACCAACAGACAATTTAGAATCACCAATTAACCTCAGCATGTTTTTAGACTGTGGGAGGAAGCTGGAGAATCGGGAGAAAAGCCACGCATGCACAGGGAGAACATGCAAACTCCATGCAGAAAGATCCCTGGAAGGTGGGGATGCGAACCAGGGATCTTCTAGCTGCAAGACAAAAGTGCTAACCACCAAGCCCTTTCTGTAAATCAACTTACTGATTATTTGAGATTTGTTGCAGCTCTAATACATACAGTCAAAAGTTTGGACACACCTTCTCATTCAATGGTTTTTATTTAACTATTTTGTACGTTGCAGATTAATACTGAAGACATCAAAACTGTAAAAATATACATATGGAATTATGGTGTAAACAAAAAAATGTTAATCTTTAGTATTAATTTACAATGTAAAATATAATACAAATAAATTTTAAAAAAACATGGAATGAGAAGGTGCATCCAAACTTTTGGCTGGTGGTGTATGTTAAAGACAAATATCTGCAGTAAATATCAAAACTAGGTTGGTTTTACTCATATACACTAAACTGCTCCATACATTAAAAGAGATTTTATTCCATACTACTGTTCAAAAGTTTGGGGTCACCCACACAATTTCATATTTTCCATGAAAACTCACACTTTTATTCATGTGCTAACATAATTGCACAAAGGTTTTCTAATCATCAATTAACCTTTCAACACCATTAGCTAACACAATGTAGCATTAGAACACAGGAGTGATGGTTGCTGGAAATGTTCCTCTGTACCTCTATGTAGATATTCCATTAAAAATCAGCTGTTTCCAGCTAGAATAGTCATTTACCACATTAACAATGTCTAGACTGTATTTCTGATTCATTTAATGTTATCTTCATTGAATAGAAATGCTTTTCTTTCAAAAATGAGGGTATTTCTAAGTGACCCACAAACTTTTGAACGATAGTGTATATCTGAGGTATAATCTGAAGCTTTGAATTGTGGGTACATATTCATATTATCTGTCGATGTGCCTCCATTGTTCAGTAAAAGTATGTTAGGTTAGTGCCTGATGATAAACAATAATAGGACTGTGTCATCTTTTTCATCTTTCTACCGCTACAGGTAAACAGTGTATGGGCTTGGTGGACTTGGATCGGTCGTGGGCAGCAGAGACTCATGGGTACTCGGTGCGGGTAATGACTATGGAGCCTGAAAGCTGCTCACCAAAGAACAACATGCTGGTGGGAAGGCCGCCGCAGAAGAGTGGACATGAAGTCATCGCTCGCGAAGTGGAAGCACCGGTGCATAATTAGGACTTCAAGCGGTGGTGTACGGCGGAGCATCTCCGTCCTGGTCAGGGTTTGATAAAGCACCCAGCCTCCGTGGCTTCTGGCCGTACTTTGGCTATTTTTCATCCACCCTCAACGTTTTCCTTTTATTTATTTTTTACAAGCTCAATTGTGTAGCCTCAGGAAATTAAAAAAAATGTTTATTATTTCTGGACTGGAAAAAGTCATCTTTTAAAAACTTAGTTTGAGGCTAAAAGTGAAAGCAGCGGTGGCGTGAGTTTTGGATAAACATGGGGACGTGCGGTCTCTGAGAGCTGCGCCCTCCTTCAATAAATGCCCTCCATTATTGGGTGCTTTGTTAGAGCACAAGAGCTCGAGCCTCTCACCGACTGTTTGTGTCTGCCTTAAACTGTGCAATCAAGCTGTCAGTGTACACAGAAGCAGCGGGCAGTACACACCCGCATCGTGAGTTAAACACACCATACATTCACATGCTGTTTTTGCAGATAGTCTGTATACAGCCTTTTGCGATGACACTCAGAAGTCATCTTCCTTAATTAGCAGAAAACTGAGATATTCAGCTATGAAATCATCTCCACTTAAAGGTGAGATGAGGAATAACTTGTATCTCATCTCACATACCTCTCTTCTGTCTGTCTTTGGGAGACACTGAGAAGGAGAGGAGGATATAGAGACGGGGAAATTGGATTCAGACTCAAATCACAACAGGTAAAATATAGCATTTGTCATGGTTCTACGGCGAGCTCGATTATTCTTCATAAAGGGGCAGTGTGAATATGGTATGCATCCCGTAATATGTTCAACACCAATGAATATTTTATGATGCTGGAGAAAAGGTCAGTGTGTTTGATTAGATGCGCGGCGTTCACAGGCTTGTCGCTGAAAATCACACAATACGCTCCATATTTCCAGCCCTGCGCTCTGTAGACACACTGTAGCCCCTTAAGCTTTCATTCTGGCAGGTGAAACTGGTCATCTGTTTCCCTGGAAAATCCCGCCTTGTCACCTCTGACAGAATATTGCAGCTGCTTGAAAAATCCGAGGAGGTAGGAGAGGGAGATCCAGTTCGCCTGCTCACGCTGAAGGGATAGACAAGAGAGACGCAGGCTTTTCCAGTGTAATGCTC
The DNA here is from genome assembly GCA_027123335.1 of Amphiprion clarkii. Lineage (NCBI taxonomy): Eukaryota > Metazoa > Chordata > Actinopteri > Pomacentridae > Amphiprion > Amphiprion clarkii. The sequence goes on from CM049568.1 coordinate 25,947,447, forward strand.
ATCTAAATTCAGTCAGCAGAGTCAATCTATCCCGAGGTGAATGGCCACAGACACAGCTCCTTCCACAGGCTGGAATTATTTCAAAAGGAGCTGTCTGACTCCCTGTTCATGCTTGTGGCTTTGCACAAGTGCACATTACAGAAATACATATAGGTACAAAGGAGGAGAGAGCGAGTAGGTGGTGCTACTTAAAGCTGGCATGAGAGAGAAAAGAATATTGTGTGAAGTGGGTTGATTCAATCCAAACACCTGAGGCTGGAAGGTGACTCGGCCAGTTTCTTTGTTCAGGCGTAACAGGTGAGGTATGCCAGGTTGTTTGTTTCTAAATGCCTTTCTTTGCTAATGATTCACCTCACAAAGCATTTCTATTAGCACATTATAGAGTCAGGACTGAGCTGAATGCTTTTTTAATTGTGTATTTAGCTGTTTGGCCTTAATATATACACAACCGTTCAAAAGTTTGGGGTGACTTAGAAATGTCCTTACTTTTGAAAGAAAAGCAGTTTTTTTCAATGAAGATGACATTAAATGAATCATAAATCCAGTCTAGACATGGTTAATGTGGTAAATGACTATTCTAGCTGGAAACAGCTGATTTTTAATGGAATATCTACATGGGGTACAGAGGAACATTTCCAGCCACCATCACTCCTGTGTTCTAATGCTACATTGTGTTAGCTAATGGTGTTGAAAGGCTAATTAATGATTAGAAAACCCTTGTGTAGTTATGTTAGCACATGAATAAAAGTGTTTTTTCATGGAAAACATAAAATTGTCCGAGTGACCCCAAAGTTCTGAACGGTAGTGTAGAATAAAATCTCTTTTAATGTATGGAGTAGTTTGGTGTGTTAACATTCAGTGAAAAATGACCATTTTTTAGATGCAGGTTAATTATGGCCACAGTTTGAGCTTCTTTTCAGGGATGAATTTTCGTTTTTATCCCCATTTTAAAGCTTCACTGAACATTTTCATAGCCATAAATGAACTGAGAATATCGCTCATCTCTAAAAGGAGTCTTTTAGCTCATTGTTTTGGTTTTCCAACCAAACCAGCTTTAATCTGCATCAAGTTTGACCACAGAAGGCACCTGTTTTTCTTGGACAAGCTCTTACGAATCCACTGTACCCTATGCAAATAGACAAAGTTAGCAACTAGCTGGTGTACATACTCAAGTATTTAGTAGCGAAAGAGCCAGATGTTTTAAATGGGAGTTGGTGGACACTAAATGGAAAGTAAATCTTGGTGACATACACTACTGTTCAGAGGTTTAGGATCACTTAAAAATGTCATTATTTTTGAAAGAATAGCAGTTTTTTTCAATGAAGATAACATTAAATGAATCAGAAATCCAGTCTAGACATTGTTAATGTGGTAAATGACTATTCTAGCTGGAAACGGCAGCTTTTTTTGGGCTTTTGTTGGCTTTATTCGGCAGATTAGTAGAGAGGCAGACAGGAAAGTAGGGAGAGGAATGGGGGGAAAACCTACAGCAAAGGGCCATGAGCTTGAATCAAACCCTGGCCGCTGTGTCAGGGACTATAGCCCCGGCTTATGGAGTACAGGCTCAAGCTGTTGAGCTACCTGGGTGCCCTAAACAGCTGATTTTTAATGGAATATCTCCATGGGGATACAGAGGAACATTTCCAGCAACCATCACTCCTGTGTTCTAATGCTACATTGTGTTAGCTAATGGTGTTGAAAGGCTAACTGATGATTAGAAAACCCTTGTGCAGTTATGTTAGCACATGAATAAAAGTGTGAGTTTTCATGGACAACATGAAATTGTCCGGGAGAACCCCAAACTTTTGAACAGTGGTGTAAGTTGAAAAACACGTTATTTTTTTTCTAGTTTCTCAGAGGAAAAGTATCCAATGACTAAACATAAACTATATGAATCGTCGATTGCCATTTTTTTCCATTGAGTGTTTTTGTCACGGTGTAATAGTTAATCGTATAATCTTTTCTGCTGGGCCTGGTGAACACTGATTTTCTCTTTTCACCATTTGTGGAGGTTTTTGAATTCAGCTCTGAACAATTTAGTTGCAACATAAAACCTTACATTCATTGTTTTATTGACTTTAGTTATTACTTCTGATTAAAATTCTGCTCATTTTTGTCTTTTTGCCAGACGATTTACATCTCATTATGCCGCAATTTTTCTCTGCAAATTTTTTTTTTGCTCCATATCTGGGACCCCTGACAATGGCAGTATTTATGTTTCCTGGGTTACAGCAGTCACTGATACAAAACACAAGCCCGTGTGAAATGGACCTTTGTGCCGCCTTCCATTATCTTTAATATTACGAAAGCTTTTTTATATTTAACTTGCATTTTACAAGCAATATAATGTGCTTCATTTGACTTGCATAATTTTCTAATAAGCATAATTTTCTGATAAATGACACAGTGCAGAGTTATTGGAATCGAAATTACTAACAATCATTATGTGTACATTTACTTTTTGGCTGCTTATTGTAGCTCCCAGCTGCTGTTATTTTGCACATCCTAACAATGCTGTAATCTATCCCCTTAAATTTCTCATTTTACTTGTCACATTATCTGGCTTATACTCTGTTTTTGCGTTTATTTTCTGCCGTTTATCTGCTGCAGCATAGTCAGTTCAGAATGTCACAGTTTACCCCAAGAGGTTCATTAAAGGATGAGTTCACCCAAATCATAAAGAAGAATTTTGCTCTTTCGTTTATTGACACCTGACATGAATTTATTATGTTATTTGTTACCTGGTCAGGACAACATTGACATATTTTTTTTTTTTTAAAGGAAGAAGGCTGGAATTTGCCACAAATCCTTTATGTCCCAAATCAGTCTCTTAATGTAACCTAAGGAGTCCAATCAGTACAGAGCAGGCTGAACGTGATAACTTTTAAAATCCTTCTACAAACTCATACAACAATCTAATAGGTTTCTAACAATAAATGATCAAGAAAAGATGAAATCAACAGCTGCTTCTTAACCCAAAAGGACCCACGGTGACACAGGTGTCATACACTCTTTAAATATTCTGGAAAGTTCTTAATAGAGCTGTATTCCCAGATTTCACTGATGAGGTCCCAAGTGACATCCACTTAACATCCTGGTGAAGTCATGTACCAGTATGTGAATTGCTGTCTCCATGACATCACTTCCAAAACGGTGGTGTGTCTGGTGAGCACATGGGAGAAAACTTGTTCATTTGAAAATGCTTTTTTTTTTGACAGCAAAGATAAGTTTACACCCAATTGTAATCCTTTAATAATATGCCCAAGACCACGTTTAAGCTGTTCTGACCACATTCCTTAAATTGATATATAACCAGTTTAGAAAAAGTTGCTGCATACCATGTGACATATTTGTCACAATAAGAAAAATGCTCAGATAATTAAGCTCAATCAGTTAATTTGAATCAATGTATCTTTCTGTGGTTCATTTGGAAGCACATTTACACTAATAATAATGTTAATTTAAATAAATGAATGATAAAATGTACTATGACACGTTTGGCATATCAGTCCCAAAACTCCACCTTCTCTTTAGCTGAAACACTTAAGAGACAAACCAACATGCAAAAGGTATTTTATTATCCTGCGTTGGTCCTGCTTCAGCGTCTCTTTTTAAATTGTAGTATGAATATGCAGAAACGATACGGTGTTCAGGCTGCACTGCAGATCATCGCTGGAGATGACAGCGACTTTGACAGATGTTGAAGTTGTTCGAATGAAGGCCCTGATTAGACTCCCGGCAGCAAAGAAATAGAGAATGACAATTCAAGTGGATCTAGTGATTCAGACAGGAGCAAAATAAATGAGTTAGATGAAGTACCACAGCCAAACGTGGACCCTTTATTCCGTGCATTGTATCTACTCTCAGATGTATGTCGCTTTATAATAATAATATTTGGATAAAAGCGTCTGCTAAATGAAATTGTAGAATTGTAGACTCGGGGCTGCAAAATACACCTGTCCAATAAAAATAAATGTTTTTCCATGATGCATGTCTCACAGTGCAAGTACCACATGGAGGTCGTACCTCTACCTGCTCTGGCAAACCCTCATGTTAGACCATGGCTCATCTACTGTCGTGACTCTAAGCTACTTGGTGTCCAAAAGCCTCTCACACAATTCTGATTGTGGTGCGTTCACAAAGAGGTCGCCCAACATTTAACACCACAACCTCCACTTCAACCACTTTGTCTCATGCCAAAGTTCAGAAGATAAGACAGAAATCTTGTAAGTGTGGCTTTGATGCAACTAAACTGAGGCACTCAGTTTTTGTTGTTTTTTTTTGGGTGAACTGACCCTTTGAAATTCATCTCCTCAAGCTCAGTTTTTCCACAACAGACCGAATCTGGTTGGTAATGAGGCCTGATTTGTGTGATCTGCATAACCCATAAGTCATCTGAAAATGCAATAAATCACAGAATCCCATTCTTACAGTCCAGCCATGAGAATGATGTGATTGATCGTCTAATTATACACAACCAGCATTTCTCCGATCACTTCATGTCAAACCTCCGTGCCACCACGCAGATTTATTATCAGATGGGTGACGGGGTGTAACAAGGAGAACAGAGCCATGAATCAAAGGACGGCTGGGACTGTGAACAACCAGCAGTAGGCTAATCATATCAAACCTTCCTCTCATTCATCTCCTGCTCCAAAGGCGATAGTTCGTTGGTTACACATGCTTTCTTTCTTTCTTTCTTTCTTTCCATTTAGGTGAGGTAGTTATTTCACTGACAGACTGGTTTTGCTGAGGTAGAAGGCTGTCACATGAGGAAACTAGGCAGCTTTTATGTTCCTGCCTCCTGGACTGGAGGTGCAGATCAGCACAGTTAGAATACCAGGTGAGATAACCACACTCTTGTCAAGGAATAATAAACACTGAGACATTTTACATTTGAACAAGTGTGCGGTGGAATTTTGACGCAAATGCTGTCATCATTATGTCAAAACATATTCCAATCAGGAGCCACATCAGGTGTGTTTTTATTCACAATAATTGCCCAGATCCAAAGGCTTTCTTTGTTTAATGCTTAGATGCATAAGTGGGTCAAAAATGACCCAGTGAGTCGTTTTCTCGCAATATCTTTGTAATGAAAAGTTGTCAGTTCATTTTCCAGCTATTCCTCCAAAAACATGTTCTTGATATCATTCCAGTTAAATTTTTAAGCTGCCTTTTATACTTTTCAAGAAATTGTAATATTTGTTACTGATGATAAGAGGTGATGTAGTGCACAAAACAGTGGAAAAATGTCAACAAAATGGATGTTGACATTCTTCTATTGCTGCTCTGTGTAATATTCTTCTTTTTCAATTATCAGAATGTTCAGAATCTGTTATAAAGTGAAAAATAAACATATTTCAATCATGAAATCATGCTAGTGTGGACCAAAATATTGCACAAACAATAGTACAAAATGATCATTCTTAACTAAAATGGCAAAAAAAAAAAAATGCCATAAAAACACATTGATTCTCATTTTTGACCGGCTTACTGAAGTGTAGGGTCCGATCACTCGTGCATCTCAGAGATAAGCGCTCAAACTTTACCAAACTGCTCATTTTGCATTTCTGTGCTGCTTCTGTTTTTGTCCCCTACAGTCATTTCCACTGCATTGTCTTTGCTGCGTGAGTCTACCTGGGTGGCCGCCGCACCTGCGTGCCTCAGCAGGCTGCGCAATTAATTAAGGCATTTCCAAAAACGTACGCACGGAGCCACAGGAGGAGCCTCCACCTCCTCCTCCTCCACCTCCTCCTGCGCAGAGTCATGACGCTTAAAGTCCCCACTGCTGGCTGGATATCGGCGCTGGTTACTGAAAAGCAGGGAGATAAGGTCAGACTGCAGTGCTGGCTGGAGAGCCCGCTGCCTGAACTTGTGAGGAGAGAGAAGGAGAGGGAGGAGGAGAGGAGAGGAGAGGGGGAGCTGTGCGCTCTCTTCCCGGCAGAGTGCGTCCCGCTCCACACACTTCCACTCACCGGAGTCACTGAGCTTTCCAGGCGTCGGGCTGCTTTCCTTCCCCTCGCACCTCCTCAGTATATGATCGTTCTGAAAGCAGACCTCTCCCGCCGGCGCACCTTTAAAGAAACTCTCCGTTTTTCTTCTTCTTTTTTTTTCTTTTCCTCGTTTGTTTCCTACCTGCTGCTTTTGGATTACGGAGAGGAGCGGCGCAGCGTGGGCGCGTAACTCCCGAAATCATGGAATTATGGATAAAGTTGCTGTTGCTGTGCAGCTGCTGTTTGGGAGCAAGTGCAGGCTTCGACGGCAGGTAGGGACACATGGTCTGGTGGGGTTTTTATCGCTCCGATTCGATCAACACAGTTCGATCGACGCGTGTGAATCTGCGCCCTTTGGAGAAAACACTACTTTGCTGGAGTGGCTGCAAACTGGAGCATTATTTTAACGCCTTAAAACTGTGATACTGTTAAACGCAAACATGTTGCTCCTCGGGAGAGCTGGGGTGCTCCTTGAATGAAGCTTTCCCCCACCTATTCTCCTAACTTTTATTTTAATGGCACATTAATCCGAGCGCATCATTTGTTTTTGTTTTTGCGCCTCGGAGCGGGTATTGTTTTTGTTTACATCTGCAACAGAATCACGCCAAGCGGCTCTCGCGTTGTGCAGATGTCAGGCTGATTATTAAAAGTGATGTGACAGCGCATTGCCCGCTGCTTCATGTTCAAACACGAATCCTACGAAGTGCGTGGAGACGAGCCAGACCTTAAAGAATGCACGTGTCCGAGATTTCCATCTGCATATAGGTGCATCCGAGTTGACAAATGGTGGATTCTTACATTTTTTTAAAGTCATGCATGTTAAAAATCATGTGATTTAGGCCTCACCCTGGTCTGTACAGTTCAAACACCATACAGACGGTGCAGTAATGGCAGAATGTCCAGTTCTTCTCTGCCTGTGTGATCATTTATTAAGAGTTTAACTCTATAAAAAGGGACATAAAGTCAGAATCTGTGTTATACTGAAATGGATTTCTGGAGCTGAGAGGGAGAGAAAAAAATCTGGAGTGAAATCCATCCAAATAGTGATAGAGTTACACAAATAAAGTCCTACTGCCAAATTGCCTACAAGTATGCAGCCAAGTGCTTTATTTTCCTCGTGTATCTCTGTCAGGCAGGCTGAGCTCCAGAAGCTGAATCCTCCAACGTGTTCGATGTTTTTCGAATGAATGAAAAACTTTGAAGATTATTGGAGGTAACTTGCTATTGAAAAAGTGTGCATGCATTTCAGAAAAGCCTGTCAGACTGACTGCCATTCCACCTGCTTGTTAATAGACTTTGACATCGGCAGGTATGCAGCTCTTTTTTTCTCTCCGCAGCTCTTTCAGTTCGGTTTTCTGCTGCGTTCAAAAGTATTTCAAAAGAAGCAATTTGGATATCAAAGGTTTGAAGAGGTAAAAGAGTGTCGGCGTGCTCCAGAGAATGAAGGAGAGGGCAGAGAAGTGCTTTAAGCATTTGCCAGCACGTTGGTTATTGTTATTTGGTACGTTTATTCTTCCTAATCACCTTGGCTAATGTCTGTGTGACAGGCCGTGTTCGGATGAGATGTGTAGGGCTTTAACTTTATTTCACGCACTGCCTTTGTGTAATAATCATTTGCTTGAACCTAGCAGCAGCATATTGTACATTATTAACATCCCCGCTGATGGAGTGGCTTGTCACCGTGGCCATAAATTGGCAATTTTTATGGGTATAAACTTGCCCAGGCCTGAGTCTGCGCTTCAATATTAATTCATTGAGAAAACATCCCCTGAGACTGAGCACAAGCAGAAAAGCCATTTATTACCCAGTCTTCCTCACTTATTGCCTTTTAGAGAGCGTTCCTAACAGGCTTATCCATCTAGTCCTGAAGGGTCCTTCACGGGCATCATTGGCAAGATAATTCTGTTCTCCCATAGCAGCACATAATGTGCTTTTACCTGCAAGTCTGTCTCTAAAAACATTGTACTGTTGTGTTGTTGCCTTTTCTTTTTTTTAAAAATTCTAGCCAAGGATCCCAGAACAGCCATTTCGTGTCACGCAGCCGAAAAGACGTTGAAAAAGTGAAAGGCAGCTCATACAGTGGAGGATATTCCTCTCCAGTGATGTCACTAAGTTGTTAAGTCTAACACGGCCAGGCAGCACATACCAGACCTCCTCAGTAATAATCCACAGCCATGGACTAGTGCCAGGTTTTGTTGGTACTGTAATATCAGAGCCACATTTGGGCTCTCGGAGGTTGAGAATGAGTGTGAAAAGTCAGGATGAACGAGTGGCCCAACCGGCGATTATGAGGGAAAAAATAATGTGGAATTTTCTCAGCGTCTCTTCCCCGCTGTCTGGCATATGTCAGTGAGAGTGATGAAGAGCGTCAACAAGATGCAAAATGCAATCTCGCCATATGTTGCGTGAGCGTCACATCTCACTGACAGACGGTTTGCTGTTGAGAAACATGGATTCAACTTCAGTACCGCACTGAACAAAGCATATATGATAATAATCAACTCGCAGTCTTCCTATGGAAAATGCAGCTGACGCAGAACTTCTGTTCTTTGTTCGTACCACTGCTCCATCTGTTATTTCATCTTATTCAAATAAGTGCTACATGGACAGTCCGGCCTGTGCAGACTATTAGGATTTGTTACAGTAATAACCTTGCAAGTCCTCTAATGTGAAGGATGTGTGATTAAAGTGCAAGCTGCTATGTCCTCTGCCAAACCCAAAGATGGAAAGAAAGAAAGTAGGAAAAGTTTGCTGCAAGGTCAGGTCCTGTTGTTGCCTGCTGGCTGAGTCTGCAACACAAAACACCGTGTGAGCTTCTACGCTGTAATGTAATTCAACATTACTGCAACAAATGCATCAGTTTTGATTGGTGTTAACCCTTAGATGCATGAGTAATTGGACCGCACAGTCCTCTGTAAGTGGGTCAAAAAACGAGAAATGAATAAGAATCAATGTGTTTTTATGGCATTATTGTCATTTTTGGTCAATAACAATCATTTGTATTATTGTTTGCGTTCTATTTTTGTCCACACAAGATTGATTTAATATTTGACATATGTTTATTTTTCACATTATCACAGATTTTTGAACAGTTTGATAATTGAAAAAGAATATTACACCGAACAGCAATATAAAAATGTCAACATCCATTTTATAGACATTTTTTTCCACCCTTTTCCTATTACAGTTTTTTAGAAGTATTTAAGGTACCTTAAAAATTAGAATGATGTCAAAAGCATGTTTTTTGAGGAATAGCTGGAAAATGAAACAATAGAAGCTTTTCATTACAAAGATATTGTAAGAAAACGACCTCGCTGGCTCGTTTTTGACCCACTTATGCATCTAGGGGTTAACAGCAAACACATTCTCACCAAACAATCAATCCATTGTAACTGTTGCAACAAGAAAAACATCCTCTTAGCTCTAGTTTTATTGCAGTGTCAAACATGCTTTAACCGTACGTTTGGTCACAGTGCATCCACAGTTAACATCTATGAACACAAGCGCTGAATGAATGCAGTGTAATGGAAGAAAAAAAACCCATTGCATTCCATTGTAAGATATTATTATGCGATTGCGCCACCGTCATTTCAATGTTTATCCTGAAAATAGTCACGGAGTTGTGCCAACACACGACTTCCTTCATCGGAAGCAGCAACAAAACTGTGTTTATCGCAGGGCTGTAGTGTTGTGTTGACTGTGCTGCATTAAAAATGCCGCTTGAATTTAGCAGGCGGATTTATCACTTTAAATTTAAAACTCTGCTGCCCGTGCCTGTCAGTATGGCCGCATGGTTCCCTTGGTGTTAATGTGTCAGTCGTGGCGGTCTGCATGCAGATCTGGCTGTGCATGCAGCTGACGTGGTCAACGAACGGCAGACTCCCTCTGACTCCACACGCCTCCAGCCTCCAGCTGAGCTCGGCAGGTTCGAGCAAGTCTTTCGCACCGTGATGCTACAAATCCAGCAGTCAACCTCTTTGGATGTTTGCGAGGAAAATCCACTCAGCCGTCACGCTTTGCATGCTTTAGTCACGGATGGATGATAGATTGATTAAATTATCATCACAGTGAATACACACCGTATACTTTCATGGTCCTGATTATCGGCTACACTTCCTATTCCTCCTCTGTGAGAAATGGACTCTTTTCTCTCAGGTAAAAGGAGACCAGCCAGCTCTGTATCCATTACTAAAACAATGGAAGAAGAATGGCGTCCCCATTGTTGGATATCAGCCTCTCAGGTTCTGAGGAGAGAACCTTGTCTTTAGGTCTGTACTTGAGAGGAGGTGTCACACGGCATGCGTGAAGGGTAATAATTATCTGCTTGAGTTCCCTCAAGGCTTAGTGCAATTTAGAATCATTATTCAGGGATTCAGGGTAATAAATACCGGTATTATGCTCACGTCCATTTGATATGCCAGCTTTCAGTTCAGAGGACAAGATACATCTGAGAAAATAGTCCTTGTTATTGTGTGGTGCCACCTCAGCTGCCATTGCTGACTGTCATAATTATCAACTCATAAAGGCTGTAAAAAATGAAAACTGTGTGTTTGACATTGCTGCGGTGTTGATGTGATAAAGCTGATGAATTGCGTTAAACCCTCTGTTTCAAGTTCAGATTGCACTGAGGTGCACAACCGCTGCAGGCTAAACTCAGCTCAGCTCAGAGAGGTCGTACGCAGCGGCTCCGTATTTACCATGCATGTGTATTTATATGTGAGCATGTGGGAGAAAGCATTAGAGCTACGCATTTGAAGCAGTAATCCAGGACCTGTTGCATCTCAAGATGTTCCCGTCTCTTTCTTGCTGCACCAAACAGACCTCCCAGACAACTCTCACCCACCATCCACGTAGGAGTTCCTGCTCCGCTACTTTTATCGTCTCCTTTGTTTTATGGCTTAATCGTTTTGGTTTCGAAATATCAGAAAAGAGGAAAGTATACTTTTCCAGAGGCTAAACTCACATCTTCAGATTGATTGTTTTTGTTGGACCAACAATCCACAACTTTAGTACAAGGGTCATTCCAGAATTGGAGGACATTTGCACCATTTTTATTCCGTGTTTTATTTGTTGCCTGCTACTCAGTGGCAGTAGTGGTGCAGTGGCTAAGTTTCAGGACTTCCGATCAGAAGGTCAGAGGTTCCAACCCTGATGTTGCCACTGTAGGGCCAACTATACGAAAACTGCAAATTTCTCCTCGTGGGACTAACAAGGGATTATATAAAAATAAAATAATCACAGAACCAGGATTGCTAATGTCAGCTTTTTCTCAGGAGTAGAACCTAGATATTTATCTAGCTGTTGCTGCTGACCAGGACGACACACTGACTGATGGGAAAAATTCCAAAGAATTTGTCTGCACAACAGGGTTGCATGAGGTAAATAGGTTATGCTAACACATGTTATATGCATAATAATTATTATTTAAAATATTATGTTGATTTAAAAAAAAAAAGTTCCCTCAATTACAAGAGACATCAATGAAAAGAATAATACCAAAAAAGGAGATTTAAATTTCATTTTAACTGTTTTGTTTGAGATACAATTTGGTCATCAGGGGGTTGGGAGAAGAGAAAAACTGAATTTTAGGAGGAACTCCACACTTATTTGGTGTTTTAAAAAATGTTTTCAAACGTTCTTTTAGGTTTTTTTTATATTTGGTCTCCAGACAAGTACATTTACACAACAACTGCATGCTTTAGTATTTTGTACATGGATTATTTGAAATTTGATGGGTGGGATGTAAAATGTCCTCCACTTCTGGAATGACCCATAACTATTTTATTATCATACAGGACAGAGAAAACCAGAGAATATTATACACTTTGCACAGTGTGAAACTGGAAGTTTTTAAGCTCTTTTGCTTTAAAAAATATGATTAACTGGTTATATAAAAATTGTTCATGGTATTTAGTCACATAACCTTGGAGCAAACACCAAAATCCCACCACACAAGACTGTGGAATCCAACTGAAGCTAATTAGCAGCAAACATTGTCTCAGTTCTCTACACACATGACAGCAGTCGACACTGTTAGAGGTGATAATCAGCAATGAAAGATTCCAGAGATACTGGAAAAGAGGAGGTGGCACAACAACAAAAGAGTTAGTCACACAATTTCTGAGTTTTTTTTTTTACTGTTAGACAGAAAAAAAAGTCTAAATGGAGAGATCAAGGACAGAGATTGGTGCTAAACTCCACTTAATCGTGAACAAAGTGTCAGATAGTACTACAAGGGTGACTTAACACATCATACGAGAGTTTTCAGCTCTTATCCAAATCCATTACGGCACAATGAGTGTGTAAGAAATGCAGAACATGGCCTCGGCGTTCTGTTTTAACAATTAGAGCGCTGGCAGAAATCAAAATATCTCTTTAACCCACAGAAAACTGTTAGCTGTGGTGTTGCATGGGAAGCTTTCTACTGGGAGTCATTAGATGGGATGATTACTTTATAACTGGCAAGTGAATAAGAGACTATCAGGAACAGGTGCATCCAAAGCAGCATCAACTCTCCCCACCTGATGCCCCCGTATTCTAATGTGGCCGTTACCTTGTGCACACTTAGGAATGAATTAAGAGAGGCTTTCAAAACATCCGGAGGAAATCAGGCTGCCGTCGCTGGATCTAAATATCACTGAAATGTCATGGGATGTTGTCAGGGGTTCTTCAAGGTGTCACCATTCTCCAAGTTCAATGCATTTGGCCGCAGGGAGAGAAGTTCCTGTTTTGTTTTATGTGAAAAGGTTTTATAGGATGGAAGGGCAGCAGATCCCCACGGTGTCCCTTCTGTTACCCATTTTTAGAGTTTCTTCTTCTCGTTTTTTCTCTCCTCTCTTCTCCTCTTATTTCCTCTCCTCTCTTCTTTTCCTCTCCTCTTCTCCTCTGTCCTCTCCTTTCCTCTTGTCTCCTCTCCTCTTGTTTCCTCTCCTCTTGTCTCTTCTCCTCTTGTTTCCTCTCCTCTCCTCTCGTCTTGTTTCCTCTCCTCTTCTCTCCTTTCCTCTCCTCTTGTTTCCTCTCCTCTTGTTTCCTCTCCTCTCCTCTCCTCTCCTCTTGTTTCCTCTCCTCTCCTCTCCTCTCCTCTCCTCTCCTCTCCTCTCCTCTCCTCTCCTCTCCTCTCCTCTCCTCTCCTCTCCTCTCCTCTCCTCTCCTCTCCTCTCCTCTCCTCTCCTCTCCTCTCCTCTCCTCTCCTCTTGTTTCCTCTCCTCTCCTCTCCTCTCCTTGCCTGACTGACTGCCTTCCTGCTTTGCCAGGCAGCAGACAAACATTTTCCCTGGATCTGCCACTCTCACTTAGCATCCATCTGCCCTTTTTTTCCCAATGAGGTGATTGGCAGCGGGGGCAAGCATTAGCATTTCCTCATCTTGGCATAGAGACACTAATAGGCAGGGATAGCGCCGAGGGATGTGTCTTGAATATTGAGCAACAGCCTCACTTTCTCATCGAGGTACCAAAGAAGGCGTGTTTTTGTGGAAGGCAAGTGTATCAAGAGAACTTCTCTTTTGTTTTGTGAAGGGTTACAGTGTTTCTGGCTCCTCTGTGCAAATTAAAAGCTTTGGTTTGGACGTTTTCAGCGATCTGTGAGAAACTTCCACACCTCCTCAAGTGACAGTGAAATAGTCTCGGTGCTGAAAGATGCAGTTTTGCTTTATTTATTTTCAGAAAAATTCACCCAGATCTGGCCTACTCACTGATTCATGTATTATTTGCTAGGTTTTAGGTAGCATGTCAAAGCTGGGCTCTGAAAGTATGTGGCTTGGATTTTTCATCGCTATCCTTAAATGGACTCATTCCTTCGCTCTATTTTCTCCGTGAATACATGGTCGGCCTTGGTACAGATAAAAAGGTAATCCACATGCTCTGTCTGCCAAAAAGCTATTTCTTGCTCTGCGCAGAAAAGAACATGTTGTAACAAAAACATCCGGCAATAATTTCTCTGAGAGGAATTGCAGTGCTTGGAGAATAACCTATATCTGTATAAAACTAATACCTGCCCATTCCCTCTGTAGCAGAGACGATAGTATCTTCACTGTCATGAAATGTCAGTGGAGGAAAATACTGCGTTTTCAAGGGCACCCGGAAGTACATAGTTTCTAATCTTTTTCACAAGCCTTAAAATGAACACAGCAGCACCGTGGCGTCCTCAGATGTGAGCGTCAGTGGTGCACACTGAAGGCGAAGTTCAAATTGGCTCCGATGGGCTTTCAACACGGGTTTCCAGTTTGACATTGCACGAACCAACACGATGTGATGTGCTATCACTTTTATTTCCAGGATGCAACGATAATCTGCAGCAGTGAAGCATGAAAAAAGTCAGTGTTCAGAATCCTCACATGCCTCAGTTTTACTGCCTCAAATATACATTTTATTTACTTTTAGAGAGAGGAAACAGCTATGAAGTGAATCCAACTTGTTCAAATCAAATGTCAAAATGTTAAATACTTCCTATTTATAGCTTCTCAGGTGTGATTATTATTGCTATTATTAAAGACATGTTCTTTGTCCTTGGGTCATTCCAGAATTGGAGGACACTTTACGTCCCACCTATCAAATATCAAATAATCCATGTACAAAATACTGCTTGTGTGGTGGGAATTTGGTGCTTGCTCAAAGGTTATGTGACTAAATATCATGAACAATTTTTATATAACCAGTTAATCATATTTTTTTAAGGCAAAAGAGCTAAAAATTCCCAGTTTCACACTGTGCAAAGTGTATAATATTCCCTGGTTTTCTGTCCTGTATGAAAATAAACTGGTTATGGGTCATTCCAGAATTGGAGGACATTTTAGGTCCCATTCTGTAAATTTCAAATAATCCATGTACAAAATACTAAAACATGCAGTTGTTGTGTAAATATACTTGTCCTGAGATCAAATCTGAAAAAAACTGAGAAGAGAATGTTTGAAAATATTTTTTAAAACGCCAAATAAATCTGGAGTTCCCCGTAAAATGCCATTTTTCTCTTGTCCCACCTCCCTGATGACCAAATTGAATCAGTTCAAATGAAATTAAAATGAAATTTAAATCGCCTTTTTTTGGTATTACTTTTTTCATTGATGTCTCTTGTAATTGTGGGAACATTTTTTTTTTTTTAAATCAACAGAATATTTTAAATGATAATTATCATGCATGGAATGTGTGTCCCACAACAACCCTGTTAGCAAAACCTTTTTATCTGGTAGAAGAAGAAGAAAACTGTGAATCACATGAAACGCTGGAATTAACATCAAACAATTGGTAAAGCAAAGCTATGTCCTTTCTTCTACTTTTCATATTTTCATAACATTGTCAGCCTTGATTGAATGTCTCACTCTACCTCATGCAACCCTGTTATGCATATTATCAGGATCAGACTAATTACTTTCACTTTCTTCTTGACTGTTGTCCATCAGTCAGTTTGTCCTCTTGGTCAGCAGTAACAGCTAGCTAAATATCTAGCTTCTACTCCTGAGATAAAGTTAACATTAGCATGGATTAGCAACCCTGTTACTGTGATTAGAGTAGGGTTAGCAAACAACAAATAAAACATGGAATAAAAATGGTACCATTGATGTGTAAGCTGAACCAATCAAGCCCTTGATAGTTTATTATCTATTATTGATGAATATGTAGCAGGAAATTGTAAAATAAAAGGTTTATTTTTCAAAACAATGTGAAGCCCAAATGTCCTCCAATTCTGGAATGACCCCTTTAATAATAGCAAGCTGAATATGTACCTTTATGTTAGTGCGATGAAAAATGGGAGTGAAGTTGAAAGACATCACCTCAGGATCTGGGAGAGTGCAATGTGCTGTCATTTGTCATGATCGTCTGGCATTTGATGCAACAACAGTCTCGCCACTCTCTCTGGAAAGCGGCAATATTAGTGCCTTTCTTCTTGCACACAGAAACACAGAAAGTGTCACAGAACTGGGGTCCTTGACATTTATTAATGACTTGTTATTGACAAACATTTTTGACACACATTAGCGTCAGGGTCAAGTCAGTTTTCTGTAGCCCCATTGATTTTTTCATCAAAATGAATTAAAAAACTGATAAAAGGCTTTTCAATTTGTTCAAGAGCCCTTATGCTCACCTGTTGGAAGAGAAAAAAAAAACACTGGAAATTGAAAACTTGGAAAATAATCTATCAAAAGAGGACTTGAATTCATGCCCAACTGTGGATATTTGTGAAGTGTTTGTATTTAACTAACTAGTTCTAAAACTGTGTTTGTAGAACTGGGAGCATTGGCAGTTTGCAGAAGTACTCCAACCATCTCTATGTGATATTTGGGAATTTATCTTGTATCATCCATTTTATTAAAAATAATAATAATAATAATAATAATAATAATAATAATAATAATAATAACTTGATGTATATAGCACCCGTAAGAACAGTGTTCTCAAGGTGCTTTGACAGTTAAAACATACAACACAGACAATCAAGCAAGAAATAAGGAGACAAGGCAGAGCAGTCAAATAAAATAAAGAGCAAAAATGAAAATAAGTTAAATGAAGAATTAGCAAGATTAGCACGCATATCAAACAAGGGAACTAGGCAGTTTGAAAATTAAAGAAGATGAAGGGTTAAAAGTTAGAAATTAAAAATCAAAAAAAATTAGAGAATTAGGAAATAGAGAGATGACATCACATCAAGGAAACAAGCAGCTAAAATTAAAATAAATCGAGAGAGAGTGTATAAAATAAATGAGATATAATATAAATTAGAACACTAAAACTAATTAAAGCTAAAAGTTAACTTGGTATAAAAGCAGATCTATAAAGGTGGGTTTTAAGAAGTGATTTAAAAGAAGCTACTGACTTTGCAAGCCTCATCTCCTCAAGCAGCTCGTCCAAAGTAGGCTGTTTTAAGGCTGTGTTCACGTTTTTTAGCTTTTAAATCCATACACTCTCCACTTGACTGTATTTATTTTTGCATCTCCTCTTGCTCAATTTTTCTTTCCACGGCAGGAAAGTGCTTTGAAGCACTCGAGCAACATTAAAAAAAATGAAAAAAAACACCCTGCTTTTCATTAAGACATTTTAATTGGCTGCAAACTAATAATGTCGTCCACTCACAGGTGGCCGCGGCAGATGGCCTCATCCAGTGGACTGTGCCGATACGGGGCCAGGGTGGACTGCTGCTGGGGATGGACGCGCCGCTCCTGGGGTCACTGCCAGCGTGAGTGCCGCTACGTCTGCTGCTGCTGCTGGGGGCAAACAGGGCTAACAAGGTTGCGTGGTTTCTAAAGCTGGGGTCGGAGACGCTACTGAACAGAGGACGTGCTTTGCTGTAACAACCAACACAGTCACGAAAGGCTCAGGGAAGCACACACATACATACTGCCACAACACAGAGCTAATGGAGCGTCACGTTTGGGACAATCTTTGAGTAAAGATTGATGGCGATGGCTGGTTGGGCATTTATATTCACACTGCGGGACGCCCGTAATGAGGGAGAGACCATTGCTGCAGGTGGATACATTCAAGGGTAAATGCGAGATTGATTATAGATTACAGCTAACTAACACTGCCAGAAGGAAAACAGAAACAATGGCGTCAACACGGCCCATAGTGTTGTCAGGTGCACTCATCAGTATATCCGCTTAGAGGATTCAGAGGATGCGTCCTTCTGTGTCATGTTTTCATTTCACATTCACATTTGTGTGAAGATCCTCCGCTCCCCTGTAATGCTCCCCGAGGAGGTGTGAATATACCAGTGGGCTTCAGATCTAGTCGCTCGCCTCTCGAATGTTAAACCCCCTTTGCATGGCTTGGCGCCTGTGATGGTAAACCTGCTGCTTTGCTGTGGACGTTTAATAAAGAAATGGGCCTTTTCCACCCCAGGAACAGCCTCTACCAACCTGCAATTTAAAGGAAAAGGCAAAGGAATATACTTATTCGGTTCCTTGCCAAGAGTTAGATGAGAAAATCAATACCACTCCTATATGTGTCCGTTAAACATGAGGCTATAGCCAGCAGCTGGTTAGCTTAGATTAGCAGGAAGACGCAGGAGAAGGGCTAGGCTGGCCCTTTACAAATAAGTAAAAATCTATGGCATTATAGATGAAACAAACAAGATATAGTATATAATTAGTGATCTTTAAACACGCTGCTAGGGACATTTTTTACCTCTGCATAGAGCAAAGGTGGCTGTTTCCACATTTAAACACAATGCACCGTGGATTTCCTTGAAAGTTTACTGCACACATCTATTTATCTCCGTCACACTTCTACATTTTAGGGCCTATGGGGCATGCACATAGTCCAATCAGCTGGCTTCATGTTGGCTGCCTGCAAATATAAATAGTGTAAAATAATTCCAAATGCCACTGGCCAAATGTTTAAAATTCTGATAGTACAAATAGTTTTCTCTCCATACGTTTGAACAAAGCTTTTTGGGGAAGTGTGTGCCATGATGTTACTCCAAGTTGCTCTACCCGGAGTTGCTACAACATCAAAATCACCACACAGCTTTGTGCTGCTCCTCGGGGTTTGGCTTCTCCCTTTGTTTCCAGTCTTTATGCTAAGATAAGCCAATCAGCCACTGGCTTTAGCTTCACATTGTGTGTACAGATATGTGAGTGGTCGCAATCTTCTCATCTAACTCTTGGCAAGAAAACAAATGATCCTTTTTTTTTCTAAACTCAACTGCTGGCTGTGTTTTTGTTTTAGCTAATCCTGAACTGATCAAGACATGATACCAAATCCAGGTCTCAGGTACTCTCAGGGGGCCGGCTGGAAGAGCTTTTGATCATGACTGATCACGCTAATCGCCACAACAAAGAACCACCATAACAAACACAAAGCAAAAAACTTTCAGCTTTGGGATGAACTCTTTCCATATTTAGTGACAAGGAAAATTAATATTACTGCTTTGTGATGGCCCTTTTAATAGCAAATGGTGATTCAAGGTGGTGCATTATTTTCATTGACAGATAATATCCCAGTTTGTAAAACACGGCAGCTCCAAAGAAGTTCAGGTTGTTAATTTCCTGCTGTGGAAAAGGCCTTAGAGGGTTCATAACTCTGCATGTTGGTTCTGGCCACATGTTTGAAAAAAATATTGTTTATTAATCGTCTCATTTTGTGTTTTTCCGTTGCTTAAATTACCATATTTTGATTCATGTTCTTAGGTGCTGCAGCTCATGATGCCACGCTACATCTGACCTTTTGTCTAACTTGTTGTATTTTGTTTATTCCCTCGTGGAAAATATGTCACATGCTGCTAGCTAGGTCCAAAGGTCTGCGCTGGAGATCTAAAAGATTGCCAAAATTGCTCTGTTCAGCAGCTATTTTTCACTCCAATTTCATATAAAAGTGGCAAAGTGCCATCTTTTCACTTGATGTTTGCAGTGTACTGCGAGATTTCTCATTTTGTTCTGGGGAACACAAACAGCATTACTTGAGTTCATAGCCCAACTGTTTTGTATTCCTTTTAGCTCAGCCAGATTAACCTAAGGTCTTTGTGAGACAAATCTGCTTTTTATCCACCTCATGCTTCATGTCTATTAGAAACAAAATATGATAATTTTATTCTTACACAAACACTCTGATAGAGAAAAAAAAACAAGTTATGCTAATGGTTTATGGGACAGATCTAGACTGGAAACTTGAGGACGGTTGATTTCATGCAGGTTTTTTATACTAAAGTCGACCTCGTTTAAAATCCTCCTACCTTTTTTACACTTTGACACTTGAACCACAAATCTGCGTTGGAACGATATACGCATCTCTGTTTCAATTGTATCATGTGATAGTGTTTGAACATGGGGCCAGACTCAGCAGTAATCTTGGCAGGAGTCCGATATGTTGGTGCCCAGTACCTCCCAGTGCAACTGTACTGGGCTCTCTGCCTTACAGCTTACCATATACAGAACACTTGAGATGGAATAGTTATGAAGATGGAAACTAAAGAAGATAAACAAGACTTCAAGAGGTTGGGAACCGAAAGACTTGTGTTCTAATACAGTATTAAACCCATTTAAACCCCAAAGATTATTGCTGCATTCGGTTCACAAGACACGCCGATCGCTGTTTTGCCTCAAGACATTAACAGTGATAATGAATCTTAGGTGACGTTTCATTAATAATAAATCCAGCACAGTCACATTAATAAGTCATGTTTGTATCATTTACTCGTCCAGCGAAACAGCAGTGTGTGAGCATGCTTTCTGTGTTGCTCTGGAGTCCCACATGTTCCATATTGAGCCAAAAGCCTCGTCGAATTTTGAGCTCAACCTCCATATCAAGCTGCTGCTTTCATCACTTTCCTTTTTCTTTTCTTTTTTTCCCACTTTTTCAACAAAACCATATCTGTTCTGTGAGTTAAATCACTCGGTGAGTACTTTCCTTGATGCTTTCAAATACTCCTAACGGTGCACGGCTCAAATCCATTCACTTGAGACTCCAATCAGCATTCCATCAAGTCAGTAAGGTGCTGATTTAAACCTTAGAGGAGGGAGGTGGAAGGTTTGGGAAGGAAATCAAGCGTAATCACGGATGTGTACGTGTGTGTGTGTGCATCTTTGTCCGCATGTGTGTGAGCAGATGCAGTCGTCGCAGATTTCAGGTGTTGGCAAGTTTCGGTGGAGATGGAGGAGATTAGATTGGAGCTGCTGGATTGTGGCTTTCTCAGCCGCAGAGCTCAGCGATCGGTTTGTGTGACTTCTCTCAGAGAATAAGAAACTCAATGGATCAAACCTGATTTTCTTTTTCATAGCTTCCACAGCTGAAAGAGTGATGGAGAGAAAGGACTAAAAGTAAAAGAAAAATAAAATAAAATCCTGATGTGTAAGTGGGAAGGAGTTAGAGATGATTGCTGTTGTAGTGAGGGAGAGACGATGGGATGGTGAGAAAAACAGGCAGATGGAGACAGAGAGCGAGAGAGAGAATCTTTAGATTTGTAGTAGACTGAAGCTCCACTCAAAATGTTCTGACAGGCCATCCTGCACGCAAATCCACACTGGAAGCTACTTATTCTAACCAGCTGCCATCATGAACATTTTACTGCCACTGTGAGCCTTTGGACATTTGCATTTCGAAGTGCATTCCCAGTGTACTACAGTTTACTGTAATCATGTCTTACACGCCTGATTAAGATGAAAAGCTGACTTTTCAACAAGTTGATGTGAGCAGTTGTCACGTTTGTGTACTCTCTCCTGCGTTGCGTGACGAATCGAGCTCGGAGCGTTCACTCTTTGGCACCAAATCCGCCATTTATTTACGGGAGCAGGGCCCTGGTAAAACACGCTGACGGTATTTCTCTCACAGTCGCACTCGTGGTAAAAACTCCAGATAAAGGGGGTCCTTGATCTACGGTGTTCCGTCGTTACATTGGAACTGGTTACGTGGAACTAGTTGGTGAGCGGAGCGGATGAATACGTCGGCGCTATAAGACGGCTTTGTTTACATTGGCGGTTGTACACCACCTTGGATTGTGCTACATTCACTAACTCGTAACTTGTAAAATGACTCATATATGCATGAAAGTCATTGGTATTCATGACTTTTCCAAAGATCTGATCGATAACGTGATGCACGTAACAGCTTTGTTTACATTTTCGCCAGAGTTCCGACTTACGGTAAAAATCGACTTACCCCCTGTATTACACGGAGACAGGATACAGCAGCCTGAGCGTATAATGTCACATATTAACGTGAGAAAATATTAGAATGTGTACCTGGTAAAACACACTGATGTTATTTCTCTCTCAGTCACACGTGTGGTATAAACTCCAGATATTACTAAAAACACAAAGGAAATTTTTCCGCTAACTGTTAGCACTGACACCATGGAGGTTACTGGTAAAGTTACATTCAAGCTAGTAAATTTGCCGGTGTACTTTATTCGGTAAACAAACTGATACTATCATAAAAACATATATTTTGCAACCATAACACCCACAAAAGCCAGAAGTTTAGCCATTAAAACAAACTTATTAATTTTTCAGCAGAGCTTTTACTGATCGACTTACCACTTAGACAGGATACAGCAGACTGAGAACACCTCAGAAGAGGGTGCATACGTTATATCCGGTCGCTGTGGGAAATGAATGTATAATATGCAATGACAAGTGATGGAAAGTGTCATCATTAACTCCGCGACACAGTGTCGGTTTCCAAATGATTCACTTAGCGAGTGGAAGCAGGAGCTTGGATCTTTCATTATTGTTAATGTCAGGTGGTACATCTGCAAGGTTATAAAAGTGGCCGGCTTTAATATGAAGCTAATTTTATCAGTATTCCTGTGGTTGTTCTGAAAGGATTAATTAAACATTCAGGGCTAGCACGGGTCAGAGTGTAGCCTTGAAAGATGGAGAGTAAAGATGTAAAAGTTGGTTTGGGGACAGAATAGACAGAAATGTGGGATGAATCACAGGCCAGAAATTAATTCAGTTTTTATTGTTGTTTATTGTTATACCTTAATCAGCTAGTTTACCAAACCAACGCCTTCCCTCAACATTAATCATACCTTGTCTGCTGATATTGCAGACAGAAATATTTTTAAGGGAGTAATCCGGCAACTTTTACCCCCCACAGAGTTGTGGGGGGATTAGTAGAAATAGGTTTAAAAGAAGAAGGATGAAAATCAAAGCATCACTGTTGAGACATCTTGACTTTTAGCCCAGGAATGAGTCCCCACCGAAGAACAGGATCCTAAACCTACTATGATACAGCTGAATAATGTTTTTTAAGACTCTTTCTGTCCATAGCGCTCAAACTTCCCTCCCCCAGCTTGTAGCACAGACTCTCTGATATAAGTGTGAAGTCTTAAGCCCAAACTGCGATAACTCTGGTGATGACTTCAGGATTATTTCTTCAGACTTTAGAAGGTTTGCTTAAGGTATTACAGCTGTTTTCACAGAGTGTATGGTACTTCAGTGTAAAACATTTTAAAATTGTAGTTAAGCATGAAAAAATTTACATTATTGGTCTTATATGGAGATAAGATACGATCACACTATCAGAATAGAGCACAGGACTTGGACTTGGGTCTCAGACTCAAGAGAAAACACATTTGCATAAATCAAAATTCAAATCAGTCTAATGTACACTGCCTGTCCAAAAAAAAAGTTGCCATTTGGATTTTTCTAAGCAAATAGGTGAGAGCCTTCCACTGGATAATTACTGCAGTGATGAATATGTTTCAGCTACAACAACTTATTTAACCCTAGCTGATGCAGTGAGGAGCTTCTCATTTCTTAAACAACCGTGCCAGAAGACATATCCTGTGATCATGGAAAGGATGTTAATCTGTCTCAGAAGGGTCAAATTATTGGCCTGCATCAAGCAAAGAAAACAACTAAGGAGATTTTTAAAACTACTAAAATCAGGTTAAGAACCATCCAACGCATTATTAAAACCTGAAGGATAGTGGTGAACCATCATCTTCAAGGAACAAATGTGGTGGACTTGAGTCTTGTATTGATTAACTGGGATCTTCCCACAAGACTTAAAAACAGCTTGGGTGGAAAGACGTGATTTTCTCCTCATTGTAGAGGGTTGAATATCATCTCCATATTAAATAGATCACACGTTATAATTTCCTCAGAGGTCCTGGTGGATTTTACAAATCCACTGAGACCAGGATTTAGTTTGATTGAGTGCCGTCTTTGTTTTTTCAGATGGTGCAGCCAGGATTAAGGCAGGACTTTTGAATTGGTAATGTGAGCTAACAAGTGAGCGATGAAAGGGGAAAAGTGATACCTCAGTTTAAGTAATTCACTTTATCGTGATTGTCTGCATGGTTTCCTTGTCTGCTCCACTTTCTTTCATTGTCACTGGGCTGTAAAGGCTCCGTTTCTTTTCATCTCTCTGAGGTGAAAGCACAATGGAAGGGTTCGCTTGTTCAAATGGGAGGCAATGTATGCAGAAATAAAAAGAGCGTGTTCAGTATTACTCGACACGATTCTGACTGTAAGGGGAACTCGGAATCAGCGGTAATTTGAAGTCAAATGCTCACAGGAAAACCAATCTGTTCACCGACAGGTAGCTGCACTGTGTTTTACATATATATTTATATTTTATATTGGCAAAACCAGGACCAGGATCTCATTGAATGATGTGGTGGTATTTTCATCTCTCACTCCGGTGTCGTTATTTAAAATCAGAATTACAGTTTCCCCATTCCACATTATATGAGGGAAAACTACTTTATCCAGATAAGGAATAAGTAGTTAACATTTTCAGGAAAAATATGACATCCCTGGAGACGTCATTTAGATTATTATTCAAAATGCACCAACAAGGAACATGTGAGGCTCCAGAACTCCAAAATGTGTGCTTTTTTTTTTCTTCTTTTCCAGGAATGTTTGCTTTTCAAAATGACCACACTGTGCCCTCTAACATCATGTGTGTTTGTTTATTTCCTCTCAGAGACTAAACAATGCCCGCAATCTTTGTTTGTCTGGCTATTTGTTTTGCAGCTCTCTTCGCCTTAACTCACAGAGTAGTCGGGATAAGGTGCCAGCCCCAAGGTTAGCTCCACATGTTTCTTGAAATAATCTTGATAGACATGTATTGCTGGGGGCACTTCCTCTGAATCCTGGGCTCGCTCACTTATTTATAGAGCCGAGCCCGCCCCACTTCCCATCACAAGTAGCACCTCGCACCCCTCAACAACGGCCATCTCCTTCCCTCCAGCCTCAGATCCATGCAAACAGCTTACACTCTGCAGACCCAATTTCACCTGAAGCCATGTCTAACATGAATTATGCTGAACTTCTTTAGAGAGGTATTAATATTCAACTGCCCCTCCAGTCTACCCCTTAGAATACTAATGAAACCCTTAAAGCTGAAATCCATAATATTTTTTAATTACTGCTTCAGTAATATATACAGTATACACAGTATTTAAGGTGCAAAGTCAAAACTGAATATTTATTGTGGTTGGAGGCGTTCTGCATATGTGAGAACTCTTGATTGGTTTATTCAAGTTTAGAATGACAATGACGTCATATTTCATTAATAAGTAATATATTTACCGTGACGTTACCGAGTTGATCAATTTTCAGTTTCAATGCATACAGACAAAGCTAGAAAAGAGCGCAGTACTCCTCCAAGGCTGTTCATTCCCCCGTAGGGTATTGTCAGAAATTCAGCATTTATTGTTTTTGTTTTTTTTGTTGTTTTTTTTTTTAAAGAAATGCAGCATTTGTTAATTTATTAATTATTGATGATCAGAAATCACGGCACCATAGAATGTGGCCATTTAATATAGATGTACCCACAAACAAAATGACCTTGCGCTGAGCACAGGCGTGTGTTATGCATGTGTACGTTATATATGGATACTGAACTGCGTGACCTAAATATGTAGCAGGTAACGGGAATTGATGGGACTCAGAAACACCCCCACAATTTAATCAATTGTTCCTTGTATCATTTTCGACAAATAAGTCCCGATAAGTCTGCAGCAGCGGATCTGTAGTAGGATCTCAATCATGTGATCATCAGCAGGCAGCTGACGTAGTGTTCACTTGTTGTCATAGTTACAGTGGCACTGTGCTGCTATCTTGCAAAAATACAGAAATCTTTAACAAATCCATGGATCCAGACTATAAGCTGCATCACTGCCAAAATCTAATCACTTGGTCCTTGTGTCATTTCTGACCTTCCCTGAAAATTTCATCAAAATCCATTTGTCCGTTTTTGAGAAATGTTGCTAACAGACAGACAGACAGACGGACAAACCAACGGCGATCATCACATAAGTTCGCCGTATTTCTTGACAGAGTAACAATATAACTGTCAGACCCCAGGCACTGTTGATATTTGTCGTGAATGTATTATTCAAGAAAATGTTTAGTTGATCTTATAGACAATTTTGATCTTCAATTGTTTCCCATTTATCCAAAAAATTTCCAAAACCTTGTTCATAAAAATGTTTAATATTCTCTAGTTTCATCATTTCAGATGGTTTCAGATGATTTAATATGCTAACCTTGAAGGAACAGCGCAGAATACTGCCTACAGGAAAATTCTGTGCCCCCTACTAGTCAAATGCTACAATTGTTTGTGCCTCCTCAAAATGTGGTTCCATCTCCATGTACAAAGTTTGGGTTTGATTAGATTTGACCTACATTTTGTGAAGCTTGTTCTGAAGATAATCTGCGACGATTTTGATAAAATTTGTGGCCTGTGAAAATTTTTAAACTGACACCATAGGATGCGTTGAGCTTGGCTTGAGAAGTTACATGCACAAACAAAAGTCCAACTTTGACCCATTCATGGCGCCACAAAATTTTGATGGGTTCTTTCTTTGGCCCTGTTACACCTCTCCGCCAATTTTCATTAAAATATTTAGTTTTCACGTACTCCTACTAACAGACAAATAGTACTGACAACATAACCTCCCTAGCACAGAAACACTGCTGATGAATTTATTAAAACTATAATGAAATAATTATTACAAGCAGTCTCAGCTACATAACAAATGGTCCTTAAATGAAAAGACTCTTCATCAGTACAAGCCTTCTTGTGTTCAAAGGAATAGCTGAGTGAAAGTGTGTCATTGCTCAACATGTTTTGATGGTGTTCATGGAACGAGGGTCATACGTGCTATGTTTGGCCCTCCAGCTGGTACGGCCATTTTTAGTCCTCCTTGTCCTTTGCTGTGGTTAATGAACACTAGACGTTTCCCTGATCTCTCTGCCAGACCAGAAGCTTAAAAATACCCTCAGAGGCAAAGCCTGTTGATGGTTGCCTCTGATCCTGCTAATCAAATCCTGCTCCATGCAGCAGAATAACAAAAAACACTTCACTTGGCTGCTGTCGAAGTAAAACATCAGTAGCTTCTTTCCTTTTTATCTGCTGACCAGACTGAGATCTGACAATCTTCTACTTCCAGTGAAGTAAAACTCTTTTCATCTCCTCCAACAAATTGGGTCATTTTCACTGTGAACTTTGACTTGCTTAGTGTGTCAACAACCTACACTACCGTTCAAAAGTTTGGGGTCACCCAGACAATTTCATGTTTTCCAGGAAAACTCACACTTTAATTCATGTGCTAACATAATTGTAGAAGGGTTTTCTAATCATCAATTAGCCTTTCAACACCATTAGCTAACACAATGTAGCATTACAACACAGGAGTGATGGTTGCTGGAAATGTTCCTCTGTACCCCTATGGAGATACTCCATTAAAAATCAGCCCTTTCCAGCTAGAATAATCGTTTACCACATTAACAATGTCTACACTGTATTTCTGATACATTTAATGTTATCGTCATTGAAAAAAACTTATTTTCTTTCAAAAATGATGACATTTATAAGTGACCCAAAACTTCTGAATGGTAGTGTAGCTCGTATCGCAGGTTTCTGAAAGACAGCTAATATAATACTTTCATTCGCTTTGATTACACAGCCCAATAAAGTAGAATGACTGTGGAGATGTCATCTACACCAGTTCAAGGACTCACCTCATACAATTATGCCTTTGAAATCAGTATGAATAATGTGACATTCTGGAACTTGAGGAGCTGAACTTGTTCTTCCTCTGTGATCCTGCTTGGCTGCAAACTGAACATGTATGAATGCAAATTTTCAGAGATTGTAACTCAATTCTGACCATTTGCATTTCTTATACAGAGAACATTATTCAAGCGTTTCTTCTTTTGTTCTATTCAGTGTCCTTTGGTATACATTAAAGCAGCTTTCACCTTATTTCTAGCATTTATAATATTGAATATCTTCACCAAGGCTGAACAGTTAACTGTACACCAATCCAATGCCATTAAAATATTATCAAGTTTTATAGAATTAGTCTGGACTGATGCATACTGTGCATACTGAATGTCAGTTTAACATACCTGCAAATGCATGCTGTGGTCAAGATTTTATAGCAGTATATGTATAATAGACCCTATAGTATGGCAGCGTGGACCCACTTAGATATATTATGTATTAAATCTGTTGGAGATGGAAATGGAGGAATGGTGAAAGGAGTTTGCATAAAATTAGAAATTGAAACATTCAAGTTAACTCTCAATTTGGTCACACAAGCATAGCTATGAATCACTTAATGGGTCATTCCAGAATTGGAGAACATTTTACGTCCCACTCATCAAATTTCAAATAATCCATGTACAAAATTCTAAAAACATGCAGTTGTGTAAATTTACTGGCCCTGAGACCAAATCTAAAAAATAAATAAATAAGAGAAAAGGATGTTTGAAAATATTATTAAAAATACCAAATAAGTCTGGAGTTTCTCCTAAAATACCATTTTTCTCTTGTTTTTGTATTATATAATTTTACCCTACAAACACTTATCCTCAGATAAAGAAACTCTTTTATGATATTACAAACTGCTGCTGCTTCAGGCTCACAGAAATGCTAATTTATTCATAATGGATATATTTAATTAAACTGGACTTTCTGGATCATTTTTTTGTATTTCCTCACTGGTACCTAAAGCAACACTCATATCAACAGAGGCCCTTTTGTGTTTTAAATGCAGAGGTTTTTTTTCAGTCTGAACATCTGCTAACTTTCTCTTCCTTCGCTCTATCATCCGCCACACTAAAATCTGTTGGCTTTTGTGTTACACTGCTAAAGGTCACAGCGATAAACACAAGAATAAAAGATAAAAAAGCTCCTTTGATGCAGGGTATGTAGCAAAGAAACGATTGTTTGGTTGTTGCATCTAGGGCATCACCACACAATAATATAGCAACCGCAATAGATCTACCGCCACAAATAAAGCTTCATACACCGTCACACCTTTCCGGATACAAAACAAACTGGCTGGTGTGATAAAACACTCCGTCTGTGTGATTCAAGCACACACATATGCGCTGCTTCCTCTACCACTGCGATAATTGAGTCCTCTGATGGCGCTGTATTATGACATAATTAATGAAGCTTTTAATGAAAATTAGCAACACTCGGCTGAGACCTCATGTATCAGACATGCTTAGAAGCGAGCTGCAGTAAGTGCAGTCAGATAAGCAGGGCGAGCCTCCAGCTCGCTGAGACAGAACAGAGTCGGTGAAGCTGCACTATCACGTCTCCATACGCGCTCAAAATATCACCATCCACACACGATCTGCAGGGCAACTCTTTACTGTGGAGTTAATTAAAATCTACTATTTTCGTGCTTTCTGTTTGTTTCAGCTTCAGTCTAAAGGGGGAAAATATTATTCGCCTCCTTGTTGACTGTATGCCAGTGTAAATATCAGTGCTGCATTTTAAAAAGCAGGGGGATAAAAAACTTTGCTGATGTGTTAAAAGGTCAAACTTCTCATTTATCTTGTGCAGCGTGAGATCATTTCATATCCATAACTAGAGTACAATTTTACCAAAATCCAGAGCAGTGCAAAGTGAAGAAAAAACAACTCCCATATAATAGGTGGTTAGCTGAGAAATGCTTCTCTATCATCATTATCATGACGATCAGCGTACATTTGTCTGTCTGTCTGTTAGTAACATTACTCAAAAATGGATTTGGATGAAA
The DNA here is from genome assembly GCA_027123335.1 of Amphiprion clarkii. NCBI lineage: Eukaryota > Metazoa > Chordata > Actinopteri > Pomacentridae > Amphiprion > Amphiprion clarkii. The sequence goes on from CM049568.1 coordinate 25,976,883, forward strand.
TTTTAAGGGAAGGTCCGAAATTACTTCACAAAATGTAGGTCATATCTCATCAATACCAAACTTTGTACATGGAGATGAAACCACATTTGACTAGTAGGGGCACTGAATTTTACTGTAGGCAGCAGTCTGCCCTATTCCTTCGAGGTTAGCATATTAAATTATTTGAAACTATCATTTGAGACAGTGAAAGTAGTGAATATTGAACAACTTTGGAAATTTTTGGATAAACGTGAAACAGTTGATCAAAATTTTCTATAAGATCAACTCCTGAATGTATTGATTAATAGATTCAGGACAAATATCCACAGTGCCTGGGGTCTGACAGTTTCATATTGTTACTCCGCCAAGAAACGCGACAGAGTTATGTGACAATCGGTGTACGTTTGTCCGTCTGTCTGTTTGTCTGTTCGCAACATTGCTCAAAAACAGACGAACGGATTTGGATGAAATTTTCATGGAAGGTCAGAAATGACACAAGGACCAGGTGACTAGATTTTGGCAGTGTGCAGCTTATAGTCTTTCTGTATCAATTCAAGATTGCATCACTGTAACTATGAAAACAAGTGAACACTACACATGATTGTGATCCTACTACAAATCCACCACTGCGGACTTATCAGGAGTTATCTGTCGGAAATAAGGAACAATTGATTATATTGTAGGGGTGTTTCTGAGTCCCATCAATTCCCGCCACCCGTTACGTATTTGGGTCACTCGATTTGGTATCCGTACATAATGTACACATGCATAACACACGCCTGTGCTCAGCGCAAGGTCATTTTGTTTTTGGATACATCTACATTAAATGGACACATTCTATGGTGCCGTGATTTCTGCCATGAACTTTTTCAAGATTTCATCCGTCGGAAATGATACGACTGAGCAGCCTTGGCGGAGTACTGTGCTCTCTGAGTGCTTTTCTTGTTAGATAATGTCACTGTCACACAAGGAGAAACAAACACCACATTTCCTACATGAATAAGCATCATCATGTCTTATTGCTGTAATGAGTAAACAGATAATTTACAGCCGAAGGGTTGTGGAAGTCAAGAAGCAGTAGGATTAAGTGCTTTGTCACCCTGATCTGGTACAAGTAGTTTGCCAGGATGCTGCACTGATCTGTCTCTTCCTCTCTGAATCCTCCCTGAACAGCTGTGTGTCAGCCTGGCTGTAAGCATGGAGACTGCGTGGGACCCAATAAGTGCAAGTGCCATCCCGGCTACACCGGCATGACCTGCAATCAAGGTGAGCTCCTCCTTGTAACTTCTCGACACCATGATGGCTCTGGGGGTTGTTAATTTGCAGTTGCATGTCACTTTTTTAATCATAATAGAGCAGTGAAATGTAAAACACCCAACACAAAGAAAAGGAAAAGTCAGAATGTATGGAATGTATGGGCCCTCCTCCAACATACAACTGAATTTTTCACAATACTACTCTACAGTTCAGAAGTTTGGGATCACCCAGGCAATTTCATGTTTTCCATGAAAACTCATACTTTTTCATGTGCCAACATAATTGCACGAGGGTTTTCTAATCATCAGTTAGCCTTTCAACACCAATAGCTAACACAATGTAGCATTAGAACACAGGAGTGATGGTTGCTGGAAATGTTCCTCTGTACCCCTATGTAGATATTCCATTAAAAATCAGCCAATTCCAGTTTGAATAGTCATTTACCACAGTCTAGACTGTATTTCTTATGAATTAATGTTATCTTCATTGAAAAAAAACTACTTAAAATAAGGACATTTCTAAGCGACACCAAGCTTTTGAACTGTAGTGCACGTAGCGAAGAACCGCTGCAATGAGCAACAGCAGAGTAATCGTTGTTTATTGTGGCCAGATTTCCACCGCACAACATATTAAAGCTGCCACCGGAGCGGAAGCTGGTTTGCCATCAAGCCGACAGCAGCGAGATGCTTTAATCACAGGGGAGGAGGTGGAGCGAGAGGGCTGATTCAGCTCGAATGGAAATGAGTGCTGAGGCCATGTTGAATGATCTCAGGAGTGCATCCTCTCCTGTGAAGATAACATCTCAATTACTGACCTGAGATAACTTGGCCCGGCTGAGTACAACACGTGCTATTGAAAGCTTGTTTTTTTTGTCTGTGTGTGTGTGTGTGTGTGTGTGTGTGTGTGTGTGTGTGTGTGTGTGTGTGTGTGTGTGTGTGTGTGTGTGTGTGTGTGTGTGTGTGTGTGTGTGTGTGTGTGTGTGTGTGCGTGCGTGCGTGGTGCATAGACAGTTTGGACATGTTGAAAAGCGTTAAAGCCTCCCAGTTAGCTATAAGTTGACGTGCATCCAAGCAGCTTGAAAATACTTGTGGAATTCACGCCCTAAGACAGGAATAGGATAGTGTGTAATTAAAAACAAGAGAGGAGGGGGGAGGTGGGGTGTTGAAATCCTTTCCGGAATGTTCCAAATGACTCATCGTGCATTTGTGAGGCTATAGGTGACTCCTGTCTGCCCGTCCAGACGGCTCTACTTTGTCTTAATCTGCAACAAAGGGGGTAGAGGAAAAAGGATCTGCATCCCATATCCAACTACAATAGACTTTGCTGCCAGCCATTCAGACAGACTTTATCTGACAAAGACCTTTCAAGATGAAACTGTACTTTCAAGCGTCTGCCGAGCTCTCATTTGTCCAATATAAGCTCTAGCCGTTTTACTCAGCTTTACCATTTCGCTGTGGCTTGACCTTTCAGCCTGTGTAGGTGTTGATAACCTTGGATTCTTTTTTTTTTTAACTTCCCCCTTGCTATGGAAACCAATTTAATTATTCAGAGACCAGAGATTAGATTTTCTCATTTAAATGCAGCCTCCGTTAAACATTGATTTGAGGTTTACTATTGATGTGCCAGGTGGGCAATGTTTCGAAGCATTCTAATATCCCGTCCCTCCGGAGGGCTCCATTTATCTTGAGGAGACAACTGGAGGAGGGAAATAAGTTGCCCAGAGCTGCTTCTCTGACCTCAATGCTGCAAAAGGTCAAGTAGTCACCCTTATGGCTTTTAAATCATTTTAAAAGTCTGCAAATTTGCTTTGTGTACAACAATGTCCGCCAGGAAGCTGCATAATGCCTGCATTTATACTCAGTGGTGGAACTGGTAAAGAGATTTACGCGCAATTTTAAGGTCTTTATACACTGCATGTCCAAAAAAAAGTTGTCACCTGGATTTAACTAAGCAAATAGGTAAGAGCCTTCCATTGGATAATTACTGCAGTGATGAATATGTTTCAGCTGCAACAACTTATTTAAACCTATCTGATGCAGTGAGGAGCTTCTCATTTCTTAAACAACCATGTTGGAAGACATATCCTGTGGTCATGGAAAGGATGTTAATCTGTCTCAGAAGGGTCAAATTATTGGCCTGCATCAAGCAAAGAAAACAACTAAGGAGATTTCTGAAACTACTAAAATCAGGTTAAGAATCGTCCAACGCATTGTGGAGGATAATCAGAAAAAAGGCTTCAGTTTGCTAGGTAGCATAAAGTTTGGACTCTGGAGCAATGGAAGAAGGTCATGTGATCTGATGAGTCCAGATTTACCCTGTTCCAAAGTGATGGGGGCATCAGGGTAAGAAGAGAGGAACATGAAGTGATGCACTCATCACGTCTAGTGTCTACCAGCCTGTGGGGGTTAGGGTTATGATCTGGGGTTGGTCAGGTTCAGCAACGTTATGTTCCCAAAGAATGAGGTCAGCTGACTACCTGAATATACTGAATGACCAGGTCTTTCCATCAATGGAGTTTTTCTTCCTGATGGCGTGGACATGTTCCAAGATGATGATGCCAGGATTTATGGGGCTCACATTGTGAATGAGTGGATCAGGGAGCATGAGACGTCATTTTCACACATGGATTGACCTCCAGAGTCCAGACCTCAGCCCCATTGAGAATCTTTGGGATGTACTGGAGAAGACTTTGCACAGCGGTTCGACTCTCCCATCATCAATATAAGCTCTTGGTATAAAATGAATGCAACTCTGGACAGAAATAAATGCTGTGACATTGCAGAAGCTCATTGAAATGATGCCACAACAAATGTATGTCATTCTCAGAGCTAAAGGCGGTCCAATGAAATATTAGTGTATGACTTTTTTTTTTTTTTTTACGGGCAATGTATTTCATGCCTCTTTAGACCTTTCCAGAGGGAAACATTTAACTTTTGATTCCATGATTGTGATCTGTAAGCTTTAGTTCTGAGCAACTTTTGAATAAATGGAGTCATACTTCAAATTGATAAAACAGAATGCATTCCCAGCAGTCAAACCTCTTGTTCAACCTTTTGTTATCTTCAACATTTTTAGATTTTTTTGCAGACAACCAAAGAGTAAATTTCCTTGGATTTTATGCAAATAACTGTAGACAGAATTGTACAGTGTTTGACAAGAAAACACGATCAGTGTAGGGTCATTCCGTCTCAAATCATCCAATTTCGAGAACGATTTCTACTTGACTTTCTCTGACTTTGAAACTGCAGAACTCTGCTGTCTTTGGATTAGGCTATCTAGTAGTATTCTTTTTGTGTTTGTGTCATACCTGCTCTATCAATTATGAAAGTCCACCAGAAACACATTTTCTTTAATTTTTTGTGACCAAATATTTCATAAACATGGGCATTTTGTGTGTTTTATTTTGTACTGGTGAGACATGCATCCACACGTGGGTCGACAAACCTCACTAACTGACTTTGGTGTAGTCAGTCTTTGGTTAATTTGTGCACAATAACTCTTCATGATAGCTTCAGGTTTTTTAAATATTTAAATGCAGCCATCATCAAGACTGTTTGATCTACGTGTCCAGTTTCTGAATCAATCTGCGTATCCTGAATCAGTGACATGATGGAAATAACAATGAAAATTTAGGCTTTTATCTTTAGTAGTTCCTGACATATTCTCATCCAAACACAGCCTGAAAATATTAATGTGCTGAGAGTGGGTCGATGGACAATTTAAAAAACAAACCTTCCAAGCAATAAAGAGATGATCGAGCAGAAGGGCCCTGATGATTTGAGATGGAATAACACAGGATTAAAATATTACAATGTAGAATTAGCATGTACAGGTTTATGTAGAGATATCTTACATACACACACAAATGAACAAACCTTGTGCTTTAAAGGTGGAGTCTCTGATTCTAGGGAAAGATTGGTGATATTTAGCTAGATGTCATATTTGGATAGTCGGAGGCTCACCATCCCTGTTGCTCTCATTGCCCTTTTTCCAACCATTTCCCCTCCCCCTCGTATTGCACACAGTTCTGTGGACAAGCTCTAATGTGCTCAATACTATCTGGACTAGTGTGATGCAGATGCAACTTTTTTTTTGGACAGGCAGTGTAGTGCCTGAATGTAACAAATAGTGTTTTGGATTGGTCTCACCGACTCTGCCTTTAAGTGGGAGGTGTGGATAACTGTGTCACCCCAGAGGCGCTCTGATTAACAGGAGTGTTGAACACCTCAAGAACACTGCCTGCATGGAGCAACAACAAACCACAGAGGAAACAGGGCTGTTTACACTAAACACAAGCATGGCAGACAGGGTATTGATTTCTCTGGGAATCAAAGCCATATTTTCCTCTGTCAAACTTTTATTAGCTCGTACTGTTGTGAGAGATTTACTTCACGCTTCAAGGTCTACATGGTTATGTTTAGTGCCGGATCTTTTCACCTGTCAGACAATTTATCTTTTAGTGGTTACATTTTGAAAAAAAAACAAAAACAATCTTGAGTCCTGAGTGGATTATAATTTGAATCCGATTATTAGCTTTTTTAAATGAACAGGCACTCATCTTTCCAGAATAATAAGTACTGCTATGAGTGTCCCTGTGATTGTGAGAGAGTGCGTCACCCTCGGTGCTGATGAGAATCGTTCCTGTCATAAAGCACAGTGACGATAGATGAATGTGCTCTCGCTGCGCAAATAAACTCATTATAGGGATAATCTGTTTAACAGTTTGGCAGCAGACTCCCCCAGCTGATCCAATCATTTTAATAAGATGATTATTCCGTGCAGGTGGATTTAATTAGGTGTAGTTGACCTGCTGTTAAGACACTATTAAAACATTCAGCTGAAGGAGTGACGTCTCAGACTTCAGAGTCAATACAGCTGCAGCACCTCCAGATGCTGCGTTCTTCTTTTTTCTCCTCGTCTGCCAACCAGATATGAAAGTGATACCACTTCACACAAGACAGTCTGGCACCCCGGTTTAAATATGTATACAATTTATGTCTATATCTGCTTTTAGAACATTAGCTAATACCTGGATCATGCTCTGCTTTATCTTGGTGCAGAAAATCTTATGATTACCTCTCGCGAGTTTAATTCAGCGTAGGTGTGGACGGATACTTCAGGGTTTGTTGGTTTAGAAAATGATCCGTCTCTGTCACTGTTTGTCTTCCTGGCTGTCGACTGTTAACAGTGAAAGTATTGCACCCACGTCGTCATACTGTGTATTTTCTCTCAGTTATCATCTAATTACTGCAAATTTGTTTCATCTGTGCTCTCTTTTAAAGCAAGGTAATTAAAGGGAAATGAAGTAATATTTGACCTAATTCACCTCTATGAGTGAAACGTAGGGACAGAAAGAAAATTGAGTGAATCTCCTCCTAATAATCCCTGGTAATGATTCAATATTAAAGGTACATTATCTCTGTGAGGATGAATGAGCAAGACGCTTGCTATTCAGGCTGAACACGTGTCTAATAAGAGGTGATGCAGCGTATTACAATATAAAACACAAATGGCAGCAGCAGCACTGCTTTAATATCGCCTCATAACAGATGCCCGCTTGCAGGAAAGACGAAAGCCAATAAAAGTGCACAGAAAATGGCTGGAAGGTGACGCATGGACACAGAGCAGAGAGTGAGCCTTGAAGTCTCGGCACCTGGATAAATGTTCATTGATCAGATCAAGCTCCTGCAGCTGCTTTCAGGTTATTGTGTGATACCATAGAAAAGACACTTTCAGCAACATTTATTGAATGTCATGTCCAGATCCCATCCAATAATCTTGCAGAATCTGTCTGGAATTTAGATCAGGGGTGTCAAACATGCGGCCCACGGGCCAAAACCGGCACGCCAGAGGGTCCAATCCGGCCCTCTACAGGATGACTTTGTGAAGTGTAAAAATTACATGGAAGACAATAACTGCAAATTGTAAATTTGTAAAACTATACATTTTAAATAATTTCTAGACCATGACAAGTTGTTTTGATCATAAAGTAAAATACTAGATTGTTCATTGTTCTTTTGTCATTTTGCGTCTTATTTTTGTAATATTTTGTCTTGTTTGTGTCTTATTTTGTCCGCCTTTTATCGTTTGTCACGTTTTTGTCGCTTTGTTTCTCGTTTTTGTCGTTTTGTGTTCCCTTTTTGTCTTGATTGTGTTGCATTTTGTTCCTCGCTTTTGTCATTTTTGGTCTCTGTAATTTTTTGTCTCCTTTTTGTCATTTGTCCATTTTTTTGTCGCTTTGTAACTTTCTTGTCAAGTTTTTTTATATCCTTTTTGTTGTGTTTTGTGTCTCGTTTTCGTCACTTTTTATCTCATTTTTGTAATGTTTTGTATTGTTTTTGCTGTTTTTTTGTCTTTTTATCACTTTGATCATTAATTAAAATAGTATATCATTCAGTTCCAGGTGACTGAATGTTTTGTGTCTTTATAGACAGATCTGTAAGTTGTAATGTGTAAATGATAAACTGAAACATAATGTTGTTGAAATTTCACTTATTTTTCTTAAGAAATTTCAGTTTGTTCATAATGTTTTGTAAAAAAAAAAGATAGTTCACTAAATGTGAACACTTTCAGAATGTACTTTTTTGCTCTAAAACAAAGAAAAAGTTTGGAGTTGAGTTATTTATAGGTTATTATGCTCTGATGTTACTGGTCCGGCTCACTTGAGATCAAATTGGGCTGAATGTCGCCTGATATAGATTTTTAACCAGCAGTATACAAGCATCTTCATATGCATGTAAAAGGACACTGGCAATATTCAAAACATCTTTCTATGTAATTCAGTTGAGTTTAGCAGATGCAGTTTATAATGTCAGAAGAAACAGTACAAACTTCACAAGATATTGTATTTTTCCTCAGGTTTTGCCGATTTTCTTGTAGTTTTTTATGATATTTTATTTCAGGTGCCTGTCTACCTCCTACATCAAGTAATTCTTTGTTCTACTGCCTCTCATTCCATCATAGTTCCTCTCTGCAGATAACACTGTGTCAAGTGTTTCTGTCCTGGGAAGAGCTGGCAAGGCAACAGTAGGCTTGCGTAACTTCTCAGGTTAAATTATCGCCTCCTTCAATAGGGAGATGCTTGAGTGATTTAAAGCATGCAAAACAGGCCTGGGGTAGCTGTATCATCTTCCTGTCACCTAACAATAGGTGTTGTTAGCTCGCCTGCCAGAGGACAGGCTGGCTGACTTATAGATGGGTGGAGGGGAGGGGCTGACATTCCTGAGGCTGAAGTGTTTGTAGTCAAGCAATGATTTGTCCCCTTTAAACGGCAACCTTTGAAACGCCAGGCATAAATTGAGAAGGGAATCTTCTGAATCTGTGAGATACTGTAATTCTCTGAGATCCTATTTCACCCTCATGACAAAAAAGGAATGCAGAAGAGAGGAGAGAGGGCAGGAGGGGAAGGGACACAGAAAACACTTTCGCTGTTTCTCCCATGTGCCCTCAAAGTTGAGTTTTTTTTTGTTTTTTGTTCAGATGCTCAGCTCATGTCCAATTCCCACAAGTGTAATCCTCTTTGCTGCATAATGTTCCTCTTTACTTTCCAGGAATGTGGTGTGGTCAGAGGTGTTCTAATCCACTGGTTGGTGCTTTTCTTTCTCACTCCATCCCTCTCTTTTTCTCTCTCCTTCCCCTCTTTACTATTTTATGCCCATCAAACCCTCACTACCCCTCTCCCTCCCATCCCCCTTATCCCCTCTAACCCACTTTCTTTTGTCCAAAGAAGAAGCGCTGGACTATTTAACCCCACCAGTGTGGGCCGGTCACCTTCCTCTCTTTCTTCCCGTGGACCATCGGCCAGCGAGAGTAGTGACGGAGGGTGAGATTTGTCGATCAGCCTCCCCTCAGCAGCTTCCTCCCCCCTTGGCTACATGCATGGTGCTGCAGAGTGTGGCCTGAGGAGGGGTGGATGTCACTCGCAGCAGTCTTCTTACTGCCTTTTTGTCTTTCCTGCCAGAAGAGGCACCACCCAAGAGCAGATTTTCAGTAGCATGAATGCCCGGCATGTCACTTTTTTTTGGCCTCTCTTTCCTTCTTTCACTCTCCACCTTAAAAAGCAGATTTTCAGCACCGAAGAGCCATCACGGTTTTCTCTTTATTGCCCTGTCCCCTTCCTTTTTATCTCATTTTCCTCTCCAGTTTTTTCGAGCACCTGGAACAAGGAGCTCCTTCTTCTTTTCAGAACCATCATCGACATGGACACTGCAGTCGTAGCTCCGCTAGAACAAGGCCCAGAGTTCTAACCGGTGTTATCTCCTTGAAAGAAAAGAGTATCCCCAAGAGAGAGCCTCCTGCTAATCTCTCTGTCAGTGATGGAGGCGTGTCGGGAATGTAGCGTAGCATACCTCAGTGGAGCTGACCCAGTAAACCACTCCACTTTGCATCACTTCGGATGTGCCTTAGTTGTTCATTTTCCGTACAGTGGGCCAGCCAGAGGGGCTATCACTTCTGCAGTCCTGATGCCATGTCGAGCTCTCACTTGGTGGTCATCTCTGTCCGTTATCTTTCAGTTTTCCATCCTTCTGTGTCCACTCTGTCTTGTCTTGCCCTCTCTCTCCATCCCGACTGTTTTCTCTATATAGTCAAGAGCCTGGCTGTGTCTTGCGTCTGGCTTGTGCTGATGCTCACGGAGCTTCCACTGTCTGAGAATGTGACCATTTCAATAATCCCTCATTTACATTTTTGAGCTGTTTTTCAGCACAACGGGCGAGTGGAGACCTGTTTCTCCGCCACGCTGACGATGGACAGTGTTGCTATGGTTTTCTGTAATCGCAGCAATGAGAATGCCGGTTGTTTACTGTGTAAACCAAGGAGGAAAACGGGACTGACAATGTTAATTATAAAAAAAAAGTGACGAGTCAAGATGCGCCTGTACATATGTGTGTGCATTAATATGTGTGTTCAGGTGTGAATGTTGTGGACAGTTTCAGTTTCAACTGTGAAAATGAACAGAGCTGGACAAGCCCGATAATTTAATTTAGTTAGAAATTAAGAGTCAGTCCAGAAATAATGTCATTTTTAACAGGTTTTTAAAAAGACTAAGAAGCGGCCTGTATGTCACCAAGCAGTAGCACAAACACAGTCACTGTCTAATTTGAATTGCAACAAGGCTTATGTGACTGAATTGTAATTTTAATATTCATATTGGCCTCTATGTGCAGCTGTGTTACTGTCTCCTTAACCCTATAGAGCCCAGCGTAGCGTCGGCGCTATGATTGCATATTTATACTTGATTGGTGGTAAACTTGAAACCAGATAAGATAGAGCCATCATTCTTTTTGCATGTAAAATCTAGGGAGTTACACTAACATTTCACACATTCACCAGGTCTCAGAGCACTTTTTCATTGCAGTGATGGCTTTGTGAAAATACACAGTAACGCACAAAAGTCTTTATAAACGAGACCAAGGGATATTGTGCCACTTTTTTACATTTACAAATTAGAGGGATACAGCTATTCAATTTCTGTATTTTGAAATATATGTGAAAAAACCAAAAACGATTAAAAATTTTTTTTGGTTTATTGAACCTTTTAAGTAATTTATTGTAGTAGTTAAGACATAAGTCAATACATCTTATTAAAACTTGGGATGTAAGGGTTATATTGATGTAAAGCAAATGTAAAGCAAATAGAAATACTCCAAAAAATTGCGCAACAGTATATAAAAATATAAGAATATGTCCTGGAGGACTTGCACAATGGTAGGTCTAAAAGGCTTAATGTTGTCTTCATTGAAAAAAGATGCTTTTCTTTCAAATATACGGATATTTCTGAGTAAATTTTTGAACGGTAGTGTATGTGAGTGAATTGCAATTTTAATATTCATATCGGCCTTTATGTGCAGCTGTGTCACTGTCTCCTTAAAGAACCTTTTTTTCAAGCACAAATATAAAATGTCATGTGGTTACGTTGAAGAGACCAACAAATTTCTGTTTGCACTTGTAAAAGGTGTCAGCCATATTGCATATTCATTCCATTTATTTTATATCTACTAAACATTTTGATCCTAATATTAAACCTTTAAGCAAATAACGTTAAGCTTCCTTCACACATGCACACATCGTAATCAAAGAAAAAATCTAAACTTTTCAGAATCAGAATTAATCTTTATTGCCAAGTGAGTACACACAAGAAATTTGACTTGGTGTATGGAGTTTCAGTACCTAGCAACAGCAATACATTTGCTTAAATCAGGGTAATAAATTATAATACAACTTAAATTACAATATTGCACATTGTTACTAAAGTATTGCACATGAGGTTGAATACTGTATATGTATTGAATATTAAATATTTTAGATAGAATCTTTTGTAGAACAGTCAAACTTCTGCTCCTTGTTAACCTCACTAGTCAGTGAAAGTCGTGCTATAAATGTTTAATACAGTTCCCCAATGTAACAACAGCATTCACAAACTGACCTCCATGCATCGTAAAGAGTTTACAGTTGTGGAGGTTGACTTGAAGTGTGCTGGTGGGTTAAACAGGCAGCCGGTCCAAATCCCTGTCAATTCCACTGATCATTCAGCCAACATGGGTTTAGCAGATCACAGGCTTCCATTAATAGAAGATGGGCTCTGTGGAAATGCAAGCATCTGCTCCATCATTCATCCAAATTAAACTATGGTATCTCTTAAATGGAGGCGGTATGCGGCTCGCGGGGAATGCGCCCTGCATGTGTCCGTAGAGCTCAGCATGGCTCCATTTAAAGCGCGGTAGGCCGAGATGACCCCTCATGTGCTGTACAGTGAGCTGCAGTCTATTTGTGATGGTTCTACTGTACCACAGAAACACAGAGTCATATTCATAGTTGAGGTTATTTATGTTCCTTGGAGTCATCCCAGTGTGATGCATTCAAAGTCGGATTTTCCCCCCTTTGTGTCCGGTTATCCCAACGGACCTGAACATTCAGATGAAGGGTCAGGAGAAAGAGTTTTTCTTTCCGTGTGTTCATAATATATAGAAAAAAATATGAGATTCCTTTCTAGTTAGACATGTCCTCATGGCCATGTGCATTGTGTCCGTCAACATTCATAAGTCTTTAAACCCTAAGCACACACTCATTTTAAATTACTGGACAAGACAGGGCAAATAGCTTGCATGAGTAATTCTGAATGGAAGCCTATGACGCGAAATTCTTTCAGCCATTCATAAGTTTGTTTAATTTGGGGGAAAAAAAGACACAAGCAACCAGTAAAACTAAGCTGAATTAACTGTATTGTTAAAGGAAATAACAGTACCACAATTTTCCTGCGAGCTATACAGCATAACTTGTTTCTAACTGAATCATGTAGTTGAACTAGCAGAAATTTTTCCAGGTAGACATTAGATTTTTATTTAGACTTTGAGAAGCTTATTGTGCTGCCCTGACTTATCCAACACCACAGCTGCAAATAGACTGCTAGAACATACAACTAAAGAGGAGGCACTTTTCCTTAAATTTAAATAAAACTAAGTAAAGACAAGCAGTAAATCTAAGGAGAGCAGTATGAGCACGTTTTACCATCCAGTCCCTTTTCAATTCAGTGATGTTCTGCAAGAACAGTGACACTAGTTTCTTTATGAAAAAGCTTCATCTTAAAAATTGCTTTGGGAGAAAAAAAGAGTGGTTTAAAGCAAAGTGAAATGAAAAACATTACTCTCTGCCTCAGAACTGCATAACTGCAATCCACTCTATAAAACCCTTTTTCTTAAAGTAGGAGTGCAGAAGAATCAGAAACTCCTTATAGAAATTATTGAGTACACTCACATTATCCAAATATACAACAGCAAACTCCAATGACAGTGATGGAGATATTTTAGCTGCTTTCCACCACAACTAAGAAAGCAACAAAAGATGTTTCTTACAGTGAACATGTGACTTAACGCAAGAAGCAGTAGTGTAACTCAGCGGTCTCCAACCTTTTCTTGCACCACAGACCGGATTCAAGCAAGACAGTTTTCTACGGACCGGTCATCACACACATAGCAAATAACTACAGCGCTCAGAGAGTACAGTACTCTGCCAAGGCTGCTCATTCGTATCATTTCCGGCGGATGAAATCTTTAATAAAAAATGATGTTGCGTTGAGCACAGGTGTGTGTTATGCATGTGTACATTATGTACAGATACAGAATTGCGTGACCTAAATATGTAGCAGGTGGCGGGAATTGATGGGACTCAGAAACACCCCCACAATTTAATTAGATGTTCCTTGTATCATTTCTGATGGATAATTCTCGATAAGTCAACAGCAGTGGATTCATGGTAGGATCACAATCATGTGATCATCAGCAAGCAGCTGGCGTAGCGTTCACTTGTTGCCATAGTTACGGTGACGCTGTGCTGCTATCTTGCAACGATACAGACATCTTTAACAAATCAGTGGATCCAGACAATAAGTCGCATAACTGCCAAAATCTGATCACTTGGTCCTTGTGTCATTTCTGACCTTCCCTGAAAATTTCATCCAAATCCGTTGGTCCGTTTTTGAGTAATGTTGCTAACAGACAGACAGACAAACGTACGTCAATCATCACATTACTCCTTCGCATTCCTTGTCGAAGTAATAATGATCTTTTTTTAACAACAAGTTTCTCCCTCTTTTAAAAGAAGCTCCCCAGAGACGTTTGTTTTTTATTAATTATTGGCAGATTGACGGCTTGATTTGGAGAACAGGAAGGTGATCTAGTCATTTTTCAAAATAAAACACCCTACAGACTCTGCCAGAAATTAAATAAAAAATAAAGAGTTTTTATTCTTTCTGTACATCCCGGTATCAAATGACCCACGGCCCGGTACCGGTCCACGTGCCAGTGGTTGGGGACCACTGATGTAACTAACTGTTCTAGGGGCTCTAATTCTCCAGTCTGGAGCAATTGGGAAATTTTAGAAGAAGAGGCTGAAACTGTATTTCTGTTTGTTTCATGTCTTAGTTTAATTAGCACTTTCATCTGTCACTGTTTTTGGCGCTTTAAGTGAAGCAGAAGCTTGAGTGGACGTACTGCTCACACTTCACACCTCTTTTGAAATGCACAAACTGAAAATGTGCGTAAAAACAGATAGAAATGCACTTCATGACACTTCTGCTCCATTCAAGTGTGCCAGCAAGCCGGCATAAACATCCAAGACCCTGAAGCTGAAAGTGGAATGCAGACATTATTAAATCTATTAGTTAATTCTTTGCCTTGCGTGTTGTTGCCTGTCAAAATATGACAAGGGCTTAGAGAGATGAATTCCACCACAGCTTCAGTGTCATGTTGCTGCCATACAGTAAGGAATAAACAGATTTATTCTGCAAACTGTGAGCCTTTTTCATGAAGGACGTTCATTCCGAGAGGCTACATGTGCAATGCCAGAGCCTTGAATCTGAAACATACAAACTGAATGCAGATGTTGTTTTTATTAGTTACACCTTCGCTTTTTGTGGTATGACATGTCAAAATGTATGATTTAAATTTGGCACTGTAAACTTTAAATGCACAGGTTTAGCTGATGACATTAATCGCAGCTCCGGCTGTCAGTAAGTAATCCCAGCGAGGCAACAGACACAACACCAGGGCCCTGCCACTGAAACACATAAATGGAATGCAGGCATTAATAATGTTTTTAGTTCCACCAGTGTTTGACTAGTCAAAATCTCTGTTCTAAGCAGAGTATAATGTGAATTTGCATAAGCATTTGACAGGCGTTGAGCTCAGGGCATATTCCTTTCTCCCAGGAGCCCTTCCTGCTCTGAACTCAGACAGCATCCCTTTATAATAAGATTTTTATGGGCTGTTGTGGGTGAGATCTCTCTACTTTTATGTCTGCATAAAAACACAGGAATTATACCTAACTGTCAGCGGGTGCTGGATGGTGAAGCTGCAGCCCTCGTGAAGTCGAGATGAGTCACAGGGTCTAATAGCATCTTTTATCACGTGCAGGTGGTAGTAAGCCCGACAGTTGACACCGGCTTCCCGGTAAATCATCAAAGGGGGCAGTTCTGGGCCTGTCAGAACATGGCGACACTTCAGTTCCCCGCAGACAACCCCCACCCCTTCCAAAACACACACATCAACACACACGCAGACAGGTAGACACCTCCAGCCCACACATAAATGGAAGGGTGAGGTTTGACGTGATTGACCTCTTCACCTTTGCCCTCTGACTAATTTCAGCTCTGCGTGAGAGGGTCTCTCCGTCTCTCTTTCAGTCCTCTCATGTCGCCTCTCTCTGTCTGCAGACCTGAATGAGTGTGGCCTGATGCCGAGGCCCTGTAAACACAGGTGCATGAACACGTATGGGAGCTACAAGTGCTACTGCCTGAACGGCTACATGCTGATGCCTGATGGGACCTGTGGAAGTGAGTCTCACGCACACATCCACGTCTTTCTGACTGAACTCATTGTTTGTACTGCTGTCTGAAATGTGGATATTTTAATTTCCTTTGTGTTTTCTCCCTCATCTCTCTCCTGCTTTGTGGCCTGCGTGTGCTTCCATGAAGCATTCATCTGAGCTCCTAGACGAGGCAACGCTGATGACATATGCTCTCTATTATGGAATACGTTTTCCCTCTCGTGTGAATGCTTTTGACAGCCTTTGATAGACTGTTTTGATTAAAGCCCCACGTTGATCTGCTTCATTACAGCGGCTCTACAGAGTGAAGAACCCCTGCGAAGAACCCTGCGAGGCCTAAAATATGAAAGAAACACAATCTGTAGACCCTGAAGTGAATGTGCCGTTTTTATTGGCTGCCCTGGGTCGTTCCACAGAATGCAAGCTGATGTCTGTACATGTCTCCCCGTAAATTCTGTTCCCCACCTGATAACTATTTTCTCAACACGTTTCCACTTCACTCCTGGTACCCAATTTTAATTAGTTCTTTCATATCAGAAGAAAATTCATTCGCCAACCTTTTAAAGTCTGAATTGCTCACCACTCGAGGCAATCTAAAATTATTCTCAGAGTTGTTGTGTAATGATAGAATGATAGCATTAAACACCTTGCTGCTCCTCTTTTCTCCCCTGCTCCAGCTATGATCAATAGATCACTGTAGCATTTAATCAGCCGGGCCTGCCTCAGTCATCAAACTGTACTCCAGGGTGCCTACAGTAGCTGAAGTAGCAGCAGCAGCAGCAGCAGCAGCGTGAGCCTCACTTTTAATTTCCTTTTTAGGGTCCAAAGTTATCAAGAGAGCCTGAACAAAGTCTGTTCTATTATATTATTATTTTGGAGAGGCTTGATCTGCTCAGCACTGCTCTACAACAGTGGCACTGCACACTGGTGCCTCGATATGGTGGAGATGGATTATCAGTCTTGGGGTGTAAGAAAGGATAAAAGTGGGTTAGGAAAGATTGCTTGAGCTGAGGTGTGAGCACATAGCAACTGCACAGCAGAGGAATCTAATAATGGGAAAGTGTGTGCTGTTCTGCTGTTGGCACCCCAGGGTCAAGCTGGCTAATATCAGAAAAGGCAGGCGAGTGGCCCGGCTCTTACAAATTGGCCGGAGGGTATGGAGTGTGCGTGCGGATGTGAGGAGAGAAGGTGTGGGTGAGGGCAGAATAAACCGTTCCCCCTTTGTACTCCCTTGTGGCACCAGCATGTGTTAATATGTGCTGTGCTTCTCTTGCATCCATCAGACGCTCGCACTTGCGGTATGGCCAACTGCCAGTATGGCTGTGAGGTGCTGAAAGGAGAGGTCCGCTGTCAGTGTCCATCGCCAGGGCTGCAGCTGGCTCCGGATGGAAGAACCTGTGTGGGTACGTCCCAGTCTTAATATATCTCCACAGAAAACTGAGCCGGCTCCTGTCCACGAGCAACTGGCATAAAATAATCACAAGCAACATTTTTCGAATGTGTTTTTCTCGCCCTTTAAATTCACTTAGTGACAGTCAGACGCAACCGTTTTGGGGAAGGCAGAGTAAAAACCTTGGCAGCAAAAAATGGAAATTGGGAACTCGAACAAATCCTCCCTAGCAAGACAAACATCCAAGTTGAATTCATCCAAAAATAGTTACCAATACATCTTTTTCTCACTTTTATCAAGCACCCCATTAATTCAACAGTGATTTTCCACCAAATGGTGACTGTACTCCAGACTTCCTCAAGCTTTTACAGCAGAAATGTGATCAGGTGGAGCCCACCCTTCTACCGCCCTCCTGTCCTGCTTTCATTACCAGTTTTATGTGGCACATGGGGAACAGCAGAGGCAGTTAACCTGTGTCAGGTTTTAAACACAGGCTGTTCCAGTCCGGCCTGTTCCTGTTCCACCGCCTTATCGGCCCACTTAAGTGCTGAGTGGCAAATGGGGGGCGGATTTCTAGAATTGGGTGGACATCAATCATGAAGACTGATGGAGGAGTGGATACAAAGGTTGCCTGAAACAGGTGTTACGACAGTTTAATGGACAGTTTCCGGACGCGTCTGGATACTGACGTTTTATGGAGATTTTTACGGAGGCTTAATAATCATATCTGTGGAGGTGATTCCTTCGAGTAGCCACAGCCTTGGAGTTACACTACTGTTCAAAAGTTTGGGGTCATCCGGACAATTTCATGTTTTCCATGAAAACTCACACTTTTATTCTTGGAGTCCGTCCCAGCTGACTTAGGGTGAATGCAGGCGACACCATGGACAGATCACCAGTCTATCACAGGGTTACATATATAGACAAACAATCACATTCACATTCACATCTATAGATAATTTAGAATTACCAATTGACCTCAGCATGCTTTTGGACTGTGAGAGACAGACATGCAGAAAGATCCTGGAAAGGTGGGGATCTTCTAGCTGCAAGGCAAAAGTGCTTACCACCAAGCCACTGTGCAGCCTCCTGCATTTATCAGAAAACAAATTCTCTAAAAAATCCTGATCCATTCTGACAGTAAATCGATCTCGAGTTGTTGATTTTTTGCAAAATGCAAAGAATAAGGCATTTGAAGTGTTTAAAGCTATTTTAGAAATGTAAAGATATGGTCACAGTGCATCTCCAGCCTACAGATATTTGCTCCATCTCCTCTATTGAAGCCCTCAGGGTGAACACACTCGAGACTGTTTTGCTCCAATGGACTCACAGGTCAGAGCTGATCTTTGTTCAACTCTGACTGAACGGATGTTCTCAGTCTGCCAGTAGAAATACTGAGTGTCTTGTTTAAGTACATTAACACGCTGCTAATCTAAACTGCAGCTTTGCTCTCATGCACTGTTTGCAGGGTGTGAAAGCTGTGATCAGTATTCACTTAGCAACAGCTGTAGAGCACTGACATTGCCTTCTTGTCTGGGGCAAAGTGTGGAGAGATTTAGTTGCTGTTAAATGCAAACATAGCAGCTCCAATAGTATTTAAAATGTAGAACGATAATCAGTAAATACTTTCATGATATATAGGTCACGTTTACATGAAGTTTTTTAATTCATAATTATTAATTCGGAATGAACTCATTCGGAATTAAAGTTTTGTGCTTCGCGTTTACATGGAAATATTCATTTGGAATTGAGGTTCACATGGACCGCACGTTTATCCCCTTCCTTAATTCCGCTTTAACGCTTGGGCGTTGGAAAGGATTCTGATTGGACAGGGAGTGGACGTGACGTATCCCTGTTTACCGGAAGAAAACAAACTCCGTTTGCCGCGGCATTTCTTTTCCCCAACAACATGGAGGAACAACTAATAAGCACGTTTTTCGCTTTGGTTTTTTTGTCGTTTTGGAACAGCAACTCGACAATAGCGTACTACTTCTGTTGCGTCACTTGAGAAGGACAAGAGAGATAGAATACCGGAGAAGGGAGGCAGACGACCAAGCTGTGTACGTCGCTACGTCATCGCTACGTGAGGAGCCAAGCATGGGCAGAATGACCGGAATTAACTAAAGCGAAATTAACTGTATACATGAATAGAACTTACACAGGAATTAGTTTATTCGGAATTAACATCGGAATAAATCAGGTAGTTTATTCGGAATTAAGTTTATTCGAATTAACTTTTTTATTCGGAATTAAGTGTTTACAAGGAGATTTTAAAGCGGAATTAACTTTAATTCCGAATTAAAGAGGAATTAAAGGTCTCGTGTAAACATGGCAATAGTATAAATAGGAATGTATTAATATGGATAAAATAACATTAATTTCACAGAAATTCTGCTGTTGCCTGAAGAGGTATATCAGAAAATCATGCAGTAAGGTGACCTCAGACAGTGGTGATGTTCAAAGAGAAAGTCAGTAGCAGCATTTTTCTGTCATTTGCAATAATTATTAGTAATAAAAAGAAGAATCAAATAGTTGGCTCAAACCATTCCATATTTTGAAACGTTTTGCTTCAGTTTTCACCCCAAAACGTGTAACAGACGGTGTGTCAAATACCTCACTTTTGTGTGTGTGTAGACATTTGTTTGGTACTTTTTAGTCATCAGTTCTTAAATTGAAGTAAAAGTGAAATATTGTTTCTTTTTAAGTCCAAAACCTTCCTGTGAGCAGTTCATTGAAGTTTCAGTCTCTTTTAAATAATCGCTGCTTTTGGAAACACTGCATGCGCTACAGTATTTGTTTACTAAAAGTGGATTAGGCCAGGAATCCCTTAAGAGGGATGTCTTGTGATCCGCTCGAAAGGCGGTATTGACTTGTTTGTGCTGTGTGACAGAACTGCAACAAAACCCCCTGATTAATGCCAAAGTGCAGTGGTGTTTTTGCGCTGGAGAAGCTCAGGATTAGACAGCTTCATAATTCGCTGCCTCTCACTGAAATTGCTTAATGCATCACACAAGTTGTCAAGTACTATACAGCACAGTTGCAGATGTTTTTATGTAACTGTGAATATGGGGTTAAAGCTGATGTCTGACAATTTGCCACTTTGGAAGAAAAACTGAGCTGTCATCAAATCCAGATGTACACTCTGGTGAAGGCAGACCTTTTTAAAAGCAATATTACCATTTCTATAAAGACACAGTGGCTGTATTTATGTGCATGATACATGATACATTTGCATGTTATTTGAACTATAACTAGAAAAGCACTCAGAGAGCACAGTACTCCACCAAGGCTGTTCATTCCCCCATATGGCATTGTCAGAAATGCAGCATTTGTTAATTAGTTGTTGATCAGAAATAACTGCACCATAGAATGTGGCCATTTAATATAGATGTACCCACAAACAAAATGACCTTGTGCTGAGCACAGGCGTGTGTTATGCACGTGTACGTTATGTACGGATACCAAATCACGTGACCTAAATATGTAGCGGGCGGCAGGAATTGATGGGACTCAGAAACACCCCCACAATTTAATCAATTGTTCCTTGTATGCAACGAATAAGTCCCGATAAGTCTGCAGCGGTTGATTTGTAGTAGGATCACTATCATGTGATCGTCAGCAGGCAGCTGAAGTAATGTTCACTTGTTGTCATAGTTACAGTGACGCTGTGCCGCTATCTTGCAATGATACAGAAATCTTTAACAAATCCGTGGATCCAGACTATAAGCCACATCGCTGCCAAAATCTAGTCACTTGGTCCTTGTGTCATTTCTGACCTTCCCTGAAAATTTCATCCAAATTTGTTTCGTCCGTTTTTGAATAATGTTGACAGACAGACAGACAAACGTGCATCGTCACATAACTCCGCCTCCTTGGTGGAGCAATAATCCTGCATTGTCCTGACTGCAGCAGCGTAACGCAGCCTCCAGCTACTGGCCATTAAGCAGCTCCACTGAAGCAGTTTCGGATTAAGGCCCTTTGCTGATGAGAACTTCAGCCAGAGTTGTTAAGGGGAGTTGTTGAGGGAGCTCTGCCCACCGACTTCACATACTTGTTTTCCCAGCTGGTGCAGGTGTCTCAGTGTTTGTAAGGTCCTTTTTAAACAACAGTCCCTGTAGCACCATGGCGCCCCAGCTGTATTATGCCACAAATAAATTAATGATTTAAGGCAAATGCTTTGAGCCACTCAGTGTCTAAATATTAATGCCCACATGCTTGCAAAGGTGATCAACAGAGACACTTAGAATAGGCTTTAAATAATGAAACAAGGTAGTGTGCATTGTGTTGTGCTCACCGAACAGAATACCTAATGTGCTTTGTTCATAAATGAATACTAACCAGGGAAGGTGAAGAAGTCTTCCGATATGAATAGCAGTGTGTGTTAAGTTGTGGAATAAGTTGGCTTTTTAAATTTTTATATGCCATTGGTTTTTTTTTGAATGCACCGTATAATGCGAACAATGCTAATGGGCAGCTTCTTTTAGTGAAAGAAGGGTGAATCCATCTTACTGGTTAATTTGAATATTTTCGTCTTTTCCCTCCTGCAGATGTGGATGAGTGTGCAGCAGGGACAGCCGTGTGTCCCAGGTTCAGGAAATGCATCAACACCTTTGGGAGCTACATCTGCAAGTGCCACGAAGGGTTTGACCTGCAATACATCAACGGGAAATACCAGTGCATAGGTACTGACACGGTGTCTCTGCAGCGAGGCTTTCTCAGATAAAACTTGCAAAGGTCAAAGATGTGCCACAACGTTCTGACTTTCAGCCAAGTTATTTTTAGGGACGTGGGCAGTGTGAAGAAGCAAGGTGATAAGAAAACATAATATGAGTGTAGAGATAAATGACCGAACTTATTATTACTTTTCATTACTGGATCATTGTGAAGTTAGTTTGGATTTTTAACAAACAATTTATGAAAAGATTTCTACAAAGGTAATGTCAAAGAAAAGGGGATAAATAATACTTTTGCAATACTTTAAATTGGATAATTTTAATTAATTGGCATTACTTTGTCGAAATATGTGTTCACATTGACATCAAAAATTCTTTTTTTTGTAAATTCTTGCCAAAATACTAATTAATTTAAATTAAATTAAATTGACCACGATTTCATATTTAAGAGCAACAAAAGGAGAAAACCTCCAAGGGGGTGAATCCTTTTCATAGGCACTGTACATTACAGTACATTAAGTAATGACAGACCTGTACTTTATTTGAGTATTTTACCATAATGCCACTCTGTAGCTCCACACCACTGAAACAAACATTCCACTTTATAACATCCATTTGGCAACTTCTTTGATATTTGTCCCTTCGCAAATTAAAAGGTTTGCAAATCATTTAATTAACTAACAATACATCATGCATGTAAAAATGAAACGACCCGGCAGCAGCGGCTTGACCTGCTCCTCTCCAATACCATGATTTGTGTAATAATAAGACACTCTGAAGGGGGCTATTCTGCAGGATTGGTACTTCATCTTTTATTACTTTAAGCAAATTTTGATTAGACTACGTAATTTTAACGCCAAGCTTTTACTTGTATTAGAGTAAAGCATTTCTACTTTTACTTTAAGGTCTGGGTACTTTTCCGGTACGAGCTTCTCCAGCTAGGTTGGATTCTAATGCCACCACTACCACCTTCTGTGTCTTCTTCTTCAAAGTGACATAGTACAGCATTGTATTCAAAAAATACCAGACATTAGGAATGCATCAGAAATATATTTTGAATTAAAATAATCATGAAAAAATGTTGGTTGACCCTGAGCCCAGAGCTTTTCCACGGGTTTTCCGGTCAATCAAGGCATGTCAGTGAATGCTAGGAAAAAGGTAATCAAATTAAGAAGCTAAGAAGCTGGAGTACCTGAGAAAACCCACGCATGCACAGGAAGAACATGCAAACTCCATGCAGAAAGATCCCCGGAAGGCTGGGACACAAACTTCTAGCTGCAAGGCGAAAGCGCTAACCACCAAGCCACTGTACAGACTATATAAATCCACATTATCTTAAATCTATGTTTACATAACAAACAAATTCATTTATTCACTTTTGAGCAAACCTTCAAAACAGGTTGAACAGTCTGAACTCTGACTTAAGCTTGGTAGCAGTTTCTCCTGAAAGGCTTGAAAGACCTTGCATCTCAGCGTCTTAGAAAGAACTCCTGCAGAACAACTTTCATAATGATTTTGCTTTGAAAAACCGCTATTATTCGCGTAAATGCTTTCTCTAACAGTATAACACGAACTTCAAGCTTTCCTTCAAGTGGATGTGAGGCAATTAGCCTTTGATTTTCTGCTGTTATGTCTGAAGCTCTTACCTTGCACCCGGTAGCTCAGTGTTGTTCTGTTTCCATTATCTTTCAGATGTGGATGAGTGCTCTTTAGGTCAGAGTCACTGCAGCAGCTTCGCCACCTGCTACAACACGCCGGGCTCATACAAGTGCAAATGCAAAGATGGCTACAGGGGGAAGGGCCACGACTGTAAACGTAAGAACCGAGAACAAAAACTCCTGGCCCTCGATGTTCACTTTTGCGAAGAGGAACGGGGCCTCTCATTTTTGTTTTGTTTGCCTGTGTTTTCTAAGAAGGTCGGAAAGCAAGAAAGAGGGAGGAATAGCCTTGCAAGCACAAAGCTGGGACTGAAATTCCTTTCTTTGTAAAGGCTGTCAGTCATTACTTAAATCACCCCGTTTCCTTATCGCATGCTCCCAGAGTGACTCCACTTTTGACGTCTGGCCATGTTAATCAGCCAAAAGTAGGAGTCATCTTCAAATGTGTAATATTTCTTTTCCTGGTAGTTTGGCTCATTCTGCTTGCTGACACGCAGTTCATTAGTCTGTGCGTCTGCACTTTTCACGGCAGCTCAGTGGATAGGAAGTCATCTATTCTCCACAGTTATTTAATCATCTGACACTCAGTGTAGCACTCCACAGAGCGGAGAGGAGGCCTCCTGAAAATACTTCACCGTGTCGCCTGCCCAAAGGCTGCGACTTCTCCGGGAGTCGAGTTGCAATATCCTATTTGTGTATCACATATCAAAGTCGCCTGCAACCTGAGGATCCAATAACAGTTCAAACCACTTACCTTTGTCCACTCTCATTCCTCGCTCATGAAACTCTTACGAACCCTCCCGAAACCCCCCCCAACCCCCAGTTTCTGTCTGCTGCCGAGGTGAAACAATGTGTGGAGCAACAAAAGACGAGGAGGTGCAGCTTTGATGACATCAGCGACGGTGATCTCAGTGGCGCAGCAGCCTGTTTGAACGCAGAAATCATTCCACACACACTGAGCGGCTTTAGCTTGATGCTGCAAGGCCTCTGGCTATGAATACACAAAGAATATCAAATCAAGATGACCATATGAATGGACAAAAAGACCCTATTAGAACGATTTCACAAAAGTAGAAATCCACTGAATGTAGGCTGTCTCAGTGTATGAAGTCTTGAAACCACGATGGTATTCCTCATTCTCTCTTCGAACCGTTCCACTGAGTGAAAGCCAACTTATAGGCTTCCTTTGCAACTGAGATTTGAGGCACCCAATTTGTTTTAGGATGCGAACATATAGTTAACCCTTTGATGCATAGACCACATGAGGAGATACTCATTTTCCATTGGATTTGGGTCACTTTTGACCCAGGTTATGCATCAAAGGGTTAATAGTTAACCTGTGAATCTTAGCAGATGAAACAAGAAAAGCACTCAGCACAGTACTCCGCCAAGGCTGCTCAGTCATTGTAGCATTTCTGACTAATTAAGTCTTTGTGGCAGAAATCACGGCAACATAGAATGTCGCCATTTAATATAGATGTACCCACAAACAAAATGACCTTGTGCTGAGCACAGGCATGTGTAATGCATGTGTACGTTATGTACGGATACCGAATGATGTGACCTAAATATGTAGCGGGCAGCAGGAATTGATGGAACTCGAAAACACCCCCACCCCCAATAAGTCCGCAGCAGTCGATTTGTAGTAGGATCGCAATCATGTGATCATAAATAGGCAGGTGACGTAGTGTTCAGTTGTAGTCATAGTTACAGTGACGCCGTTCCGCTATCTCGCAATGATACAGTAATCTTTAACAAATCCGTGGATCCAGACTGTAAGCTGCATCACTGCCAAAATCTAACCAGTTGGTCTTTGTGTCATTTCTGACCTTCCCTGAAAATTTCAGCGAAATCCATTTGTCCGTTTTTGAGTAATGTTGCTAACAGACAGACAGATGGACAAATGTATGCTGATCGTCACATAACTCTGCCATTCCTTGGCAGTGTAATAAAGCTCTCCTCTGCAAGAGTAAAGCTAATCATCGCACTTAGCCTATAATTCTGTGCCTCATCAACTCTCAAGTGCTCACACTTCTGTGCTCCGTCTGCATTCTCTTATCATTTCAGCCATTCCTAAGGTGAATATTTACCCGCCCAGACCAGGCAAACTGCCTCCAAATCACCACAACCACATCCCAGACATCGATCACAGGAGGACCACTACCATCCGCCCACCAGTGACTCCAAGGAGGATCTTCCCCGTTATTCCAGTAGCACCAACCACCAGCACAACTGCGAAAGCCACAACGACTACCAAACCACCTCTTCCCCCGAGGAGGGTCACCCCACCGCCACACAATCCAGCACTTCCCACCCGAAAGCCCTTCGTCCCCACAAGGAAGCCATCGATACCCACACGCAGACCGTACATCCCACTGAGGCCTGTAGCTCCCACCAGGCCACCGCTGCCACAGCCTCCAGTCACACCCGTAGACAACACCATCCAGAGGGAGGTCACCAAACAGAGAGGGGATGTCCACAGTAAGTCTATTCTTTTCAGTTTAATTTGAATTTTTGAAAAAACCTTCTACCATCATTGCAGTTTCCTACAAAAAGATCACTTCATAGCATACAAAATACACTAAAATTCTCTTTACTATACATTATATTTGACATATGTTCACAAATATAATTGAATAAACTGAGTTACACAGACACATTAAGATTTTTTTAACTGACTAAACTACAGATATTAATAACACCAGTAAACATTTGAATGCAGCAGCAACAAGCTGTGAGCAAAAATTGGCCTTTTCACCTCATAAAGTTGTTAGCCAACATTAACATTCATTTTCAGTAATTTTTTTTCTGATCCGGCAAATAGGTCCACTGTTGACTCGTGTGTTTTGATGACCACAAAATGGAAAAATAGCAGGCTGTTAAGCTGCTGAATGCTCCTCTGTGTTCACCATCTAGCTGCTGTCTTTGAGCGATTGATGTTTGGTGCAGGGCAGGTAGAGCACAGTGAGTGTTTACAGCCTTTTTCCCTGAAAACAGCTGCTGTGTCTGGGAACAGCACTGATTAGAGCAGTGAAACTGAACCAGAACAGTAAAACTTCAGGCTGTAGAACAAAAGGATTGTGCTAAAAGACTCCATAAAGCTGAGGGACTCTCCAGAGTCAAGTGATCATTCTCTGTGGCTTCATCACTATGCCCAGCACCTTTCAGAGGACACATATAGGAACACACATTGCTGATGTAAATACATTTATCAGAACAGGTTTACCAGTTTAGATGACTTATGGCACAACGTGTTGCATTGACAGCTTCTAATGTCTGTTTTTTGATGTTTGATGGTTGGGTGAACCTTATATGTCACGTAATTCATCTTCATCAGCTCTCAGCAAATCAAATTAGAACATATTTGCATATTTCTGCATCTGATTCCTGGAATATTACATTTATTTTGAAACATTCTGGGGAATGAGAAGTTAAATTAATTGAAAAATGATGAAAATTATCCATCCATCCATTATCTATGCATCACTTAATCCTCATTACACTGTAAAAAAAAATGTTATTTTTATGGTAAAATTCCAGCAGCTGTGGTTGCCAGAACGCTGCCGTAAAATTACGGTAAACCAGTTTGTTCGTTTACGGTAAAGAAATATGTTGATACTGTTAACTTTACGGTTAAAAAAATGCTTTATTCCATATTTTACTGTAAAAAAAGAAAAAAGTTTTAACGTTTTTACGTAACGTAATTTTTTTGTAGTTTTACTTGGGGCGGGTGGAGTCTATTCCAACTGACTTAGGGTGAAGGCAGGGGACACCCTGGTTGGATCACCAGTCTATCATAGGGCTACACTTACAGACAATCACACTCACGGAAAATTTAGAGTTACCAGTTAACCTCAGCATGTTTTTGGACTGTGGGAGGAAGCTGGAGAACCTGGAGAAAACCCACACATTCACAGGGAGAACATGCAAACTCCATGCAGAAAGATCCCAGAAAGGCCAGGACGCGAACTGGTGATCTTCTAGCTGCAAGGCGACAGTGCTAACCAAGCCCACCACCAAATGATTGCCAGGATAGCAATGTCCGTACAGAGATTGTCTAGTTTGGAAGAAGGTCTTTCAAGATATCAATTCTTTCCACATTTGGATTGTGATTAGTCTTGCATCATTGACTCTTGCTGATGATAGTCCTAGACAGGCAATGTCCAAAAAGCTCCAAAGCCAGTGAGTATTTGAGATGCGGGGGTTTCCAGCGCTGGGCAACGATCTTCTTTGCTGCGGTCAGGATTGCCAGCCAAATGTTGCACTTCTTTTCTGCAATAGAAATATGAGAATCTTCATTTCGAAGATGTACAGCTGGGTTCATTGGTAACTGTACCTCCATTAGCTCTATCAGAGTGCTGATAACCGTCTCCCACAAACCAAAAACTCCTGGACATTCCCATGCAACATGTATAAATGAGCCAACGGTTCCATGGGGACAGAAAGAGCAAAATGGGTCAGGGGTCAATCCCATCTGGTGTCTTAATTCTTGGTGTTAAATGAGCTCTATGGTATATTTCAAATGTATGTACTGATAATTTGGATTTTTCCAGATCCTATCCCAGTTTAAATTTTGTCCTAATTCCACTATATCTCTGTCCCAAGCTTTCATTCCTGAAGTTGCCTTGTATATCTGGGAATTGAATTTATCATGGATATAGGATACTATTCGTCCTGGTGCATTCTGTATTCAGTATAAAATGGGATGGGCAAATTATGATAATGTGTTTATATTAATATGTGGGTGTAACTTACTGGTGCAGTTGGCTGTTTTCCTACCAGCTAAACACATGACAGTGTTAATGCCGAACATCTGACAGGAACTTTGAAAACAGTTTATGAGGCAGACGTGGGAGAATTGTTGAAATCAGAGGTCAGGATCGGGATCACAGTGGATGAGAACACTGTTCAAGTAGTTCTAGCAAACGCATTTGACAGGGCCTCATTATAATGTTTAATATGTGAGAATACAAGCTGATAAATATTTAACCCCAGCTGTACCCGCCCTCAAATTCCAGAGTGATACAGACATTGTAAAGAAATAATGCCCATTTATAAAACACAACAAATTAGTCCCATTAATTGCAGTATTAAAAGTAAGAATATTTTCCTCTTAAGGCAATTATCTTCTTGGCTTCAGTTAACAAACACAAACTGCTGCTCAGCCAGACTGTTGTTTATCCAGATGTCACGCTGTGTTCTCTGCCAAGCATGAATCTTTGACACCAATTACATTCAAAATGCATCATCAGTCCTTGTTTTAGTTTGACGTTCTCGATCAAAACCACGGAACGGGATTGACTCGGGGGGGAAAAAAATAATGAGTGGTGGCTGCGATTCTTTCTTTTTTGCTTTAACAAAGGGTAATCAGCGCAACCAGCTGCTGCCTTCTTCCGCCAGTGAGAAGTGCACTAACCTTTTCAAAACACTGAATTGTTTCTTAATGAGATCACCCCTGTGATGTGTGACATGTCAGAAACGTTCGGTTCGAGGCTGAACTTACTGTCCGCTTCTGTATGTAATAAAAGATGCAGATTTGTTTCGTGGTAAACATTATTTCGAGTATTTACAGGATGAGGATGGTGGAGTTCTATATATTGTGACCAACAAATCTGTTAAAAACACTAAAAACAACAACAAATTGATGCTGCTAACAACTATTACCTGTGTGTCAAAAACCCGATGTGCCATAAAGCTCTATTGTTGTCCAAAAGCAATTAGGAAACACATCAGTGAGCTGCACCAGGTGACAGTAAAATGTCATTCATGTCCACTGTTTTGGGTGAAAACTGAGCTGAATATTTCAAAACTTGGACACATAAAACCTCAGCAGTCTGTTGGCTGGATAACACGAGGGCTGAATGATAACACAAGTTATGTTCAGGCCCGGTTGGACTGGCATTTTAATGTTAAAAAAATAAATAAATGCAAATGAGAACTATTGTTTATACTCAGCATTCTGGTGCTGTAAGCAACTTACTAAAGTTCCCAACAAATTCACAGTTTGCTCAATTTTCAGTAAAATTTGCTGAAAACTAGAGTGTCCTGTTTTTTTAGTAACTTATTTAGTCTTAGGATTTACTTCTTCATCCAAAATACAGTACTTTAAAATGTTAAAACTGCACAGGATAAAGGAGTAGGAACCAGTCAAAAGTTTGGGGTCACCCAGACATTTTCATGTTTTCTGCTTTTCTTTCAAAAATAAGGACATTTCTAAGTGACCCCAAACTACGATAGTGTGCATGAATTAAAGTTGCTTTATGTTAAAGTCGCTGTATATTGGGCACCCAGATAGCTCAACTCACACTTTTATTCATGTGCTAACATAGCTGCACAAGGGTTTTCTAATCATCAATTAGCCTTTCAACACCATTAGCTAACGCAATGTAGCATTAGAACACAGGAGTGATGGTGGCTGGAAATGTTCCTCTGTATCCCTATGGAGATATTCCATTAAAAATCAGCCGTTTCCAGCTAGAATAGTCATTTATCACATTAACAATGTCTAGACTGTATTTCTGATTGATTTTATGTTATCGTCAATGAAAACAAATGCTTTTCTTTCAAAAATAAGGACATTTCCGAGTGACCCCAAACTTTTGAACGGTAGTGTATGTAGAGATAGAATAATGCTTTGTTGTTTCTTTTTGGGGGTTTTCTAACTTTAGCCTGCAAAAAAAAAAAAAACTAATCATTTACATTACATGCACATTTTGTAGCCCACTAAATCCTCAAGCAAACAAAATGCAGAACCACTAAATCATATGTTGCTTCGATAAATTTGCACATTATGAAAGAGCGGCAGAGAGGAGTGCCAAGATTGACAGCGTAAATAGCTGTAAAAGTTGTAATGGAACAGAGATTGACGTTTCGGTATCGTGCTCGTGGGCACAGCAAAAACAAAACGCTGAGCTACGTTCACATGTCTGAAATGTCTGGTGAGATGCAACACACAGAACAGGAGGTGAGGTACTGTGGTGCAAACTCACCTTGCCAGATGGCATCACATAATTAGAGAAAGGAAAGAGGAGAGAAGATTACCTAAACACCTGTCTGCACTGCTTGAGGGAGACATCAATCTAATAGTTTGCACCACAGCAGACCAGCTATATGAGAGCTTCCTGAAGATGGTTTGAATAAGACGAGAGGAGGAGGGAAGAGAGAGACGTCGCTGAGTAATTATTCAAATCATTAGATGGAAATAGGGGTAAAAACGAAAAGCTGTGCCTCAAGTGCAGATGCTTCCTGCAGTCAGAGCTAATATAGAGTTTTGTGGTTTTCGCTTCAGACCTGTTGGACATTTTCTTGTTTTCAGACGAGTTGAAAGAAAAGAAATGTGCTTTTGTAGCCAAGAATTAGATGAGAGGATCAGTGTGACTCTCATGTCTGCATAAATCTGGAGCTGAAAGTGGGTCATCTTAGAGAGATGAACAGCCTGGCTGCCTCCAAACATCAAATACACACTTACATCTTTATATTTTACTCTGACCAACAAGTGTTAGAACAAAAGCACACATGTGACATCGGCTTCAGTTACTCGCTATAATTATTTCTCAGCATCTCTGCTGGTTGCCTGACAGAATTCTAGGAAATTTGCCTCTAGCCAAGTAACAGTTAAGGTACATAAATGCCCATAAAACTGTAAATTTGTGTCCCTGTTTGACTAAACACATGGTTTAGTTTTTATGATGCAGGTTAAATGTCTCTCTCTGTACCAGTCTTTATGTTAAGTTTATTGCCTCCCACTTCTAGATCAATGCATAAACATGAGAGCAGCATCAGTCATCTAAGTCAGTAAGAAAGCAAATAAACATATTTTCCAAAATATAAATACAGATCTCCTGAAACACTCTCTGGATTGTGTCAAAAAAATGCATTTTTGTTCAGCTGAAACAAAATTCACAAGGCTGTTTTTCTGAGCTGCATGAAAGCTTGCATTTTGGAGAAGCAAGGCTTTCACTCAGTGACAGTTACAAAAGTGTGATGGTGTAACATCATGTCAACAAAGGGAAAGATAGCTACGCTGCATCTGAAATAAAAATAAAGTGATGAAATGTGCTGTATTTATCTACAGACCTTAAAATCTCAAGGAAAAGAGCGTTGTTTTCTGCTGCTGATTGGTTTTTAATTTGTTTACTTAACATTTTGACAGAACATAGCAGCAGATTTTATTGTCTTCAGAAATATTTGGTTGGAATAAAAGCACATAAGGTCAAGAGGTACAGTGTTGGAATAATATTTCCCATGAAGTGTTTCATCATATCTAGACATGCAGATAGTTTATGATTTATATACTGAGGTTTGGAGATGTCTGAGATTCCTGTCAGCACAGTGATACAGTGGAGAAAACTGGGATTTTTATTAGTAGGACTCAAACCAGAAACAGTGTCCCAGTTACTCTGGATAATCCTGACCTTGCTACGAAAAGTTTTCATCTGAGCTACTTTCTGCAAAAGAAAAAGTCACATGAAAACTGTTGACAGTGAGATCTATCGATCCTTCAGTGTAACCAGGGCATAGTTTCTAAGAAGGTGCATGACTTCCGAGTTCTTAAAATGTACTTTATTAAGGTTTCGAGCAGCAAAAATATCAATTAATTGAACTTCATTGCATTTGCGGTAGAAAGTTTGCTATGTTGCGTCCATCTTATATCTCCATATACACTACTGTTCAAAAGTTTGGGGTCACTTAGAAATGTCCTTATTTCAATGAAGATAACATTAAATTAATCAGAAATACAGTCTAGACATTGTTAAAGTGGTAAATGACTATTCTAGCTGGAAACGGCTGATTTTTAATGGAATATCTCCATATTGTTTGTTGAAAACGATACACAACTCTTTTTCCATTCTCACTGTGTTGATGTTATTATTGATATTAGTACTGTGGAGAATGGAGGTTTAGATATTGCCATAATAACTTTTGAAATCAGATAACTTTTGAAATAATTAGATAATAAATATTTACTAGAAACAAAAACAAAATTGTACTTGTTTTAGAAGGTTTACAAGGAATGAAGGGTTTCAGAAATGTCTTTATTCCTTGTTACTCTTAACTAGATTGACTTTGCGTGGATGTTTTACTAATTAGTTTGATATGTTAAACTAAATCATTTATTGTGTGGGCAGTGTTTTGCTGAAGTAATATTGCACCTAAGAATGAAAGAGTACAGACCAATTTAATCTGCAAGCCTGTGTGGAGTCAGTGAGTCATTGTAAAAAGTATTAAGATAAACTGCTGACGTAAAAGCAGAAATGCCACATTAACAAATGCTCCATTAGGAAGCAAAGTATTACATTCAGAATTTTTATTTTAGCCAAAAGAACAGAAAAATAAGGCACAAAAAACATTTCAAAATAAAAGTAAAAGTACTCATCCATGGCCTTGGTTATAACTGTATCACTGGATCAACTGTTCAACAAGTCAAATCTAAGCGTAGTGAATTTATATGGCACATTTTAAAACAGCCTCTGTTGAACGTGATAAGGCAGGCAGCAGTAAAAATATGTGAAAAAAACGAATAAAAACTTTCAAAATCAATAAATAATAATTTACAAATTAGTAAATCAGCTGTAGTTGATTAATCAACTGCAATGAGTATAATGTATTTTTTTGCATATAACATCTTTGACTCTGTAAATGTGGCAGAGTAAAATGTACAACAAATGTGTTTGAAATTTAGGAGAGTACAAATATTACCAAAAGAGCATAAAACATAAATAAGTACACTACCAAAGAAAAGTTTGGCATCACTTAGAAATGTCCTTAATTTTTAAAGAAAAGCAGACTATTCTAGCTGGAAACGGCTGATTTTTAATGGAATATCTCCATAGGGGTACAGAGGAACATTTCCAGCAACCATCACTCCTGTGTTCTAATGCTACATTGTGTTAGCTAATGGTGTTGAAAGGCTCATTGATGATTAGAAAACCCTTGTGCAATGATGTTAGTACATGAATAAAAGTGTGAGTTTTCATGGAAAACATGAAATTGTCTGGGTGACCCCAAACTTTTGAATGGTAGTGTATTCTGTCCCTGACATAAAAAGTGAAAACCCAACACGGATTATTAATATACATTTTTTGGGATATGTTTACACTTACAAACCGCCAGCAGATAAAAGCATATATTTCCTATAATGCCGTTTAATTGTCAGAATTTGTGTAATCACACGATGTTTCTCTGCTGTTAAAATAGGATACCCAAACATGGCTGTATTTCAGTTGTCACAGTGTCAAATTACTGCAGCCTTAATCAGCATATCATTGGATTTACTCTTTATATATCCACCCTACGACTGGATGCTCGATTTCAAGGGAGACTTCGTTCCTTAACAGCACAGACACACAAACACAGACGCACTCGGAGAGACCTGCATGCCTGGGATTGCTGGAGAGCCTTGTGTGAGCGCGACCTCCCCGCTCTCAGATTCCTTCAGCTGACAGACTACATCGCAGTCTGCCAGGTGGTCGTGACCCAGCACTGGGGACGGGCCCCGTCAGTGGCCGGGCTGTCTGCTGGGGGCCGCATGTTATAGGGACTCTGGAGGGTTGTCAGTTCAAGTGCGGGTTACAGTTCATTCATAGCATAAGCTCAAGCATCTGCGTGGGATGCTGAGAAGTGTTTTATTACTCAGCCAAGGAACACAGCAGAGTTATGTGACGATCAGCCTTGGTTTGTCTGTCTGTCTGTCTGTTAGCAACATTACTCAAAAACGGATTTGGATGAAATTTTCAGGGAAGGTCAGAAATGACACGAAGACAAAGCAGCTCCTTTTTGTTCTACTCAATTACAGGTCAAGATGAAAATTACTTGAGGGAAGTGGTCTGTCTTTTCTGCAGATTAGTGCTTTGCTCTACAAAACGATGCAGAAGAGAAGCAGATTGCCTGACCCATCACTGACACCGGTGGCTCGCATTAAATAGGAGCACAACGCTGTTTTTCTTTATATATCCATCCTACAACTGGATGCTCGATTTCATGGGGGGCTTCCTTCCTCAGTAACAAACAAACACATATGCCAGAGTTATGTGATGATCGCCATTGTTTTGTCTGTCTGTCTGTTAGCAACATTACTCAAACTTGGACTGACAGATTTACATAAAATTTTCAGGGAAGGTCAGAAATGACACAAGGACCAAGTGATTAGATTTTGGCAGTGATGCGGCTTATAGTCTGGATCCATGGATTTGTTAAGGATTTCTGTATCATTGCGAGATAACATCACTGTAATTATGACAAGTGAACACTACATCAGCTGCCTGCTGACGAT
This sequence comes from Amphiprion clarkii, assembly GCA_027123335.1. Classification (NCBI taxonomy): domain Eukaryota; kingdom Metazoa; phylum Chordata; class Actinopteri; family Pomacentridae; genus Amphiprion; species Amphiprion clarkii. Next base: position 26,011,431 of record CM049568.1, read on the forward strand.
CACATGACTGTGATCCTACTACAAATCCACCGCTGCGGACTTATCAGGACTTATCCGTCGGAAATCATATAAGGAACAATTGATTAAATTGTGGGGGTGTTTCCGAGTCCCATCAATTCCCGCCACCCGCTACATATTTAGGTCACGCGATTCAGTATCTGTACATAACGTACACATGCATAGCACACGCCTGTGCTCAGTGCAAGCTCATTTTGTTTATGGGTACATCTATATTAAATGGCCACATTCTATGTTGCCGTGATTTCTGATCATCAGTAACTAATAATTAAATTCTGCATTTCTTTAAAAAAAATAAAATAAAATAAAAAAAAAAAAAAATAATAATAATAATAATGCTGCATTTCTGACAATGCCATATGAGGGAATAAACAGCCTTGGCGGAGTACTGCGCTCTCTGAGTGCTTTTCTATTTGATAGTTTATCTCATTAAATCCCACTAACATGCCACATATTCAAATGCAAAACAGTAAAATTAAGATATTGAGTATTTCTATTTTTATTTTTTTGTGCTTTTTGCTCTGAAGTCAACTTATTTCTTGCTGCAAAATATTTGTCATTCGAAAAAAACTGCTGTATGCTGCACACAGTTGACCTTTAAAAACACAGCTTGGCCTACTGTATAGTATTTTGAGCAGTGTGACCCCATTGGAGAGGGATAGAGGCTATTTCAGGATTGGCTGTGTACTGTATGTGTGTGTGCATGTACTGAAGGTCCCAGTTGTGCAGCAGCAACATTTGCTCAGACATTGCATCAGATGAACCATCGCCCTTTTCCTCATTATGTTTCACATTTGACTTCTGGTGTTGCTATGGGTTTTCTCAGGTATTCTGGTCTGTGCGGGGGTTATTGAATTAGCTTAGCTCTGGCTATGCAGACACTACACCGTGACCTTGGTTCATCCTTGTCAAGTCCTTGTTGAGTAATGAAACAAAGCTACACAAGAGCCACAAGCAAATGCCAGTGAACAAATATAAGACCTTAGTTAATCCTTTGTCTAAACTTCCCTCCCTCTCTGTCTCCTCAGTTCCTCGGAACCACGGCCACAACACCGTCCTCGACATTGACTTTGACATTGAGCTCGGCAACACTGCGGATGAAGCCAAGGATGACCCAGGTAAACACATTTGATGAGACAATCAGCGGTGGCCCTGTAAATATGGCTCAAACGATGACGGACGACTCACATTTGCTATACGCAAAATGGAACTGACAAGCAGCTCCTGCAGTGGTGGAGGTATTAGAGTGACCAGATGTGTTTTGATAGGGCTTTCACCAGGGGGTGACGCATGACATCTGGCCGTATCAGTTTAAATAATGGCTCACAGCCCAGAATGCACTGCCAGACTTTTCCACTTTTCACATTATGCCTGCTTGATTGCTTGACTGCTTGAATGATTAATTGATCATTTGGAAGCACATCAGCGCTCTCCTCCAAACCTCCATAGTATTTAATGTAGAGTTCCTACGACGACAATAAGCTTTTGTGAGGAGACAGCACTTTCTGTCATGCCTGCTCAGGGTGATTTATTGATCTCGAGAGGATGCAGATTAAATTGCCTAATGATTTAGTTACGTGTTTATTTTGGTTCACAGTGCACCATTTGATATACTGATTTAAAAGAGAAGGCATTTTCATTGGCTCAGAAAATGAACTAGAAAGTGTTTTTACGAAACCTTGTTACAGTGACAAAATGATGGATATTATTCCTATCTTTGAAACCAATTTGTACAGCAATCCCTGGATAATACGGCAACTTTTGCCTGCATTGCTTTAATGTTATTGTCTAGGCATCATCACTTGGAAAGAAATGATCAGTCATTGAATATTATGACTCTGTTATACACATAATGTGTTTTATTATGCTGCACGGCATTCATACAATGCATAGAAACACACTGAGTTGCAATACTCAGCAAATCCTGTGCATTTACATGAAGCTGTTTCTTCTTTTTGGAGCTCATTTTTCTTCTGTTCTGAGACTGCAACATTAGAACAAATGTTTACACCTTTTTGGAGCAGCTTCAGCAGTCCTCTTGCTCCCAGATAAGTTGGAGGCGCACAGCGAGGACCCTGTGAACCATTACAAAGAGCAGGCCGGAGGGTTGTGCACGTGTACTCTGTCTGCTTCTCTGAAATATGTCTGTTGTTCTGTTCAGCGTCGGGATATCTCAGCTGCTCCTTTGATGACGGTCTTTGTGGTTGGATCAGGGACAAAGACGGAGACCTTCACTGGGAGACAACTCCTGATCCATCAGGTAACCGAGGAACACAGATCACATTCTTCTCACTCACACAACTATAATAAAGAATGCTGTTGGCTCGATAGCTTGTTCTACACTACCAGTCAAAAGTTTGGACACACCTTCTCATTTAATGCTTTTTCTTTATTTTCATGACTATTTACATTGTAGATTTTCACTGAAGGCATCAAAACTATAAATGAACATATGGAATTATGTGGTAAACAAAAAGTATAAAAAGAGTCAAAACATGTTTTATGTTTTACTTTCTTCAAAATAGCCACCCTTTGCTTTGATTGATGCTTTGCAAACTCTTAGCATTCTCTCCATGAGCTTCATGAGGTAGCCACCTGAAATGGTTTTCCAACAGTCTTGAAGGAGTTCCCATTGATGCTGAGCACTTGTTGGACCTTTTACCTTCACTCTGCGGTCCATCTCATCCCAAACCATCTGGATTGGGTTTAGGTCAGGTGACTGTGGAGGCCAGGTCATCTGAACTAAGCAGCACTCCATCACCCTCCTTCTTGGTCAAATAGTCCTTCCACAGCCTGGAGGTGTGTTTGGGGTCATTGTCCTGTTGAAAAATAAATGATGGTCCAACTAAACACAAACCGGATGGGATGACATGTCACTGCAGGATGCTGTGGTAGCCATGCTGGTTCAGTGTTCCTTCAGTTTTTAATAAATCCCCAACAGTGTCAACAGCAAAGCAGCTCCACACCATCACATTTGGATTGACTGACCTTCAGTTCTTAAAGTAATGATGGACTGTCGTTTCTCTTTACTTAGTTGATTGGTTCTTGCCATAATATGGATTCTAACAGTTGTCAAATAGGGCTGTCAACTGTGTACCAACCTGACTTCTACACAACAACTGATGGTCCCAACCCCATCAAGAAGGCAAGAAATTCCACAAATGAACCTTGACAAGGCACACCTGTGAAGTGACAACCATTTCAGGTGACTACCTCATGAAGCTCATGGAGAGAGGGTTTACAAAGCAGTAATCAAAGCAACGGGTGGCAACTTGTAGCTAACATGTCTTCAGTATGTATCTGCAATGTAGAAAATAGTAAAAAATAAAGAAAAAACATTGAACAAGAAGGTTTGTCCAAACTTTTGGCTGCTAGAGTATATAAATTGAAATGGCTTTGCTCCTTCACTGACACACACACACACACACATACTTGCAGCCACACAAAGACGGTCTAAGCAGCTCCGTTTTGTTCTACTCAATTACAGGTCAAGATGAAAATTACTTGAGGGAAGTAGTCTGTCTTTTCTGCAGATTAGTGCTTTGCTCTACAAAGCGATGCAAATGAGAAGTGGATTACGTGACCCATCAGTGATACCAGTGGCTCGCATTAAATAGGAACACAACACTGTATTTCTTTGGGTTTGGGTGAGGAGAAGACATGGTGAATTATGTTGAGAGGACTTGGTGGAGGCAGTGTGATGTCTAAACAGTGCAGAGCGCTGCTGCTGCTGCTGCTGCTGCTGTTTAAGTAACAATAGCCACATCTGGCTTCTGCTGCCAACTGGCAACAGCGTGTTTCCAGACATTCAGCGCCTCACCAGTGCAAATAAACATGTTTACCCAGACATTTAGGTGGCCAGGCCACTTATTTACAGCAGATCAAATGCTAATAGAGTAATTCCAGTTAAGAGACAACGTTTGATCGGCAGTAGCCTGTTGACACCATTACATTAAATCAGCACATGTGAATAATTTCTTAATTATAAATACATGTGTGTGTTTACCTATCCCTGTTTTTTCTTCGATGTGTTCTGAGGTATGTTTCTATTTACTGTTCATCACTTGAAGTCCTCTGATAAACAGCTAAGGGCAAACACTTCCAAACGCTCATTCCTGTTGGAGGAATGGCACAGATTTGGAAAGGAGCTCATAACTTATGCAGAAAGCCTCTGTGGTCCAGAGATACTTATTGCAGCCCCTGTGGTTAACAGCAGCCATACATGGATCTGCTGGATAAGCAAAATACATCAGCATTAATCAGCCAGAAGCTCTTTCACCTTTAAATTTTTAAAAATATAGTTCTGCTATCACTAACTAATGCATGAATTAACAAAAATATATCTATTTGCCACAGACTACTGGAAACAGTGCGTAAGTGGGTCGAGTGTTTATCAAGTGTCTTTTATTTTCTGTCTACATTTAAAGGAGCATTTCACCCAAATGGTAAAAAAAAAAACACCCCTGCCCGCAAAAAAATCCTGTTTTTCTCACTTACCTGTATAGTCGTGATAATGTTTTTCTTCACAGCAAAGTAAATACAATACCGTGCTGCTCCCAGCATTCAAAACCTTGCTAAAGCTCAGTTGTAATTTAGTTTCCCAGAAACAGGGTTCCACTCGGGACAGTCCACAGACCTTGTCAACTGTTTGCATGCAAAAAGTTTCTGAAGCAGCAATTTGCTCCAGCGAGAACCTGTTAATAGTGAGGTCTGTGAATTATCCTGGGTAAACCAGAACACCGTGTCTGGAAAACTGGAAAACCAGGCTGCTGCTAAATTTTTCAGATGCTATGTTTCAGCGCTGCACACACAAACGAGACTCAGTGTATCAGTTTCTGTAGCAGTAAGAATACACATACATCCCAAAACTTTTTCAAATATTACCCGAGTTTTCTGTGTGGATTGGTACTAGTGGGTAACCAAAAAATTATTATTTTGTTTGTTTGTGTGGATTTTCTTCTTATTATTATTGTAGTTGATTGTTATTATTATTATTATTATTATTATTATTATTATTATTATTATTATTATTATTATTATTATTATTATTATTATGGTCTCCTTGAAGTTATTTTTGTGTCAAATTAAACATAAAAAATCCAAGTTTAGCAAAACTAGTTTTGACCAGTTCAAGTCATTTCAGGTTCATTTATATAACATGAAAAGCACTCAGAGAGCACAGTACTCAGCCAAGGCTGCTCAGTCTCATCATTTCTGACGGCTGAAATCTTGAAAAAATTCTTTGCAGACGGCAACATAGAATGTAGCCATTTAGTATAGATGTAAGCACAAACAAAATGCCCCTGTGCTGAGCACAAACGTGTGTTATTCATGTGTACATTATGTAAGGATACCAAATCACATGACCTAAATACGTGGCGGGCGGCGGGAATTGATAGAATTGATTGATATAAATCACTCATCGAATCCATCCTCACCTATAACATCTCAACCTGGTTCAACTTCTTCACCATCAAACACAAAACAAAACACTCCCAAATAATAAATCAGGCCAGTAAGTTGACTCAAACAGCCCAACCCCCCTGTGTGAACTGTATGGACGCTCAGTGATGAGGAACGCCAACCTCATCACTGAGGACCCCTCACTTCCCTTCCAACACTCCTTCATGCTGCTGCCATCAGCATCAGGCAGACACTACAGAGCCCCACTGGCCAGGAAAAACATCTACAAAAAATCTTTCATCCCTCTGCAATAGCTGCTCTTAATAATTCAAAATAGACTGCACTGTGTTTTTAGTGTTTTTAGTTACTGTTTGTGCTTTACTTGTTTTTTATTTATTGTACTGTGTTGTTCATGTGTGAGGGTGCTTTCAATGTTTTAGTGTGGTTTTTAAACTTTGTCTTACAGTCGTGACAAAAGACAAATTTCTGTTTTTACTTGGAACAGACAATAAAGCTATCTATCTATCTATCTATCTATCTATCTATCTATCTATCTATCTATCTATCTATCTATCTATCTATCTATCTATCTATCTATCTATCTATCTATCTATCTATCTATCTATCTATCTATCTATCTATCTATCTATCTCCACACATCCCCACAATTTAATTATTTGTTCCTTGTATAATTTCCAATGGATAAGTCCCGATAAGTCAGCAGCAGTGGATTTGTAGTCAGCAGGCAGCTGACGTAGCGTTCACTTGTTGTCATAGTTACAGTGACGCCGTGCCACTATCTCGCAATAATCCGTGGATCCAGACTATAAGACGCATCACTGCCAAAACCTAATCAGGTGGTCCTTGTGTCATTTCTGACCTTCTCTGAAAATTTCATCCAAATCCGGTAGTCTGTTTTTGAGTAATGTTGCTAACAGACAGACAGACAGACAAATGTACGGCGATCGTCACATAACTCCGCTGTTCCTTGGCAGAGTAATAAGACTATAGATAATGAGTCTTGCATTTAGATAATGGTGCAAAATTACATAAACAGCAATACATTTATTGTTACATTATTAAATGGTTTTCAAGGATACAGTAATGTGTGTGGTGCAAACAACAGCTTTTCTAATTATCATCATTTTACGCAATCAAGTGTACTTTCATTAATGGACTGTAATCTCCACAGGTGGGCGGTACCTCACCATTCCCGACACAGGAAACAAGAGGACGGGACGAGGGGCCCGGCTGGTCCTCCCACTCACCCCTCCCTGGAACGACGGCAATCTGTGCCTGTCATTCCGGCACAAGCTGGCGGGTCACCACGTGGGAATGCTTCAAGTGTTCGTGAAGAAGGGGAAGCAGTACAGTCCGGCGGTGTGGGGTCGAACAGGTGGAAACGGCTGGAGACACACCCAAATCACACTATGGGGCACGGGCCTGGAAAGTGTAAGTACAACAAATGACAAAAAACGCTCTCTCATGCAGCATACACACAGATTTTTTTGAAGAGAGGTGTCTGTGTTTACGAAAAATAAATCTAAGGAGCTGTGGACGAGAGTGGATGTGCAAAATTTAGTGCGGTCCACCTTGAATGAATCATCTGTGATCAGGAAGTGTTGACTCCTGTGTGGCAGTACCTGAGTGTGCTTTGTGCTGATGTCCAGGTGATCCTGAAAGGGGAGCGTGGGCGAGGCAGGAGCGGGGAGATGGCCGTGGACGACATCACCTTGAGGAAAGGCGCCTGCACAGAGGAGCACAATCTGAGGAGACTCTGACTGACAAAACAGAGGAAGGCAGATGGGAAAACATGAGGGAGAATCATCTCAAAGAGAACAGACTCTGTTGTGACACCCCCTCACTCTGCCTTAGTGCTCGCTCCTCCCTCCCTCCCTCCCTCCCCCTCCCTCCCTCTCTCACCCCGTCCTCCACCTCCCAGCTGAACGATATCCGAAAAATTGTGTGTCTGTAGAACATTGGTTTTTCTCCTTTCCCCCCTGACCGTTTGTGAATAAGCTGATCTCATGGGCGGATCCTGGCAGCACACCCCTCGGCCTCTCTCTCTCACGCCATCACCTTGTTACTCGGAAACCTGCATGTACCTACTTACCATGGAAATGTCCTCCACCTAACACAGCCCTGGCAGCCATCCAGCCACACCTCTGAGAGGCCAGCATTCACTTCTTTTGTTCCCGGAGAGGATCTCTTCCCTCATTACGGTGTCCACTTTTGCCTTGCTTTGATCCTTTTAGCCACAAGCCACTGCTTTTGTTTTTTTTATTTGCTTGATGGTAAAATTGTGTGGCCAGGGGTTGCAATTTGTGACTGTTTTGATCAGCAAAAATATCACACATTTCCTTGAGGGTTAGAGATGATTTTTTTTTTTTTTTTTTTTTTTTTTTTTTTTTTTTTTGCAAAAGACAAATTGTATTTGTCAAAATTTGGTTGGTACTTATCCAGATCACTCCAAATCTGATATAAAACAAGAGTATTAAACAAATTTGCAAGTCAGTTTAGCCTGCTTTTGTTGGTAAAATATGAGTTTTTTGGTGTTTTTTCACAGCTTTTCACAGTATTTCAAAAAAATCTGCTTGATAGAAGAGAGTTTAAGCATTTAGCACCTTTTCTATCTCAACCTTTTATCGAAGATTCATAAAAGTTGAATTAAACTCTCTGCGATCATGTTTGTCAGATACTTGAAATGTGCAAAACAGAGTCAGTGTATAATTTTTGACACTTGCAACTCAACGGTTACTTTCTATTATACAGTATGTGCTTTGTTATATTAAGTGCAGTTTGTTATAAAGACAATGATGCCGACGACTTTTTAGGCTTCCACAAATTGTATTATTGTAAATGTAGTTGTGTGTACATACTCTAAAAGATCTACAATTCCATTTGTTGTGTGGTTCGTATGTCGTGTAAATTCATGCACAAGTATTAATTGGATTTCAAGTGGTTGGTATTTCAGCATTTAAAGAACATGTACGCAGACAGAAACCTTGTGTAGTGCAAGGCTGTGTGTGAAGTGCGCCAAATATGTGTGTGTTCATGTGGTATAACGCTCCGTCTGTTACTTGCAAAGCGCATAGTTGCATATTGTATGCTGTGATAATGAAGGGCATCGGCTGGAATTTAAAGGTTTTCTGTATGCATGGATGCATTCACCAAATTCAGATTTATCCAGACCAGTATGTAAATAAAAGACATTTGACTGAGATGTTCTGAAACAAAACGTTGTTTTTGTTTTTAAAAGAGAACCTGCAGTAAAGCTTATTTTTAAAGATACCCTGTTAAGATTTTGACTACTGCTACTACACAATGCTATTATTAGGTTTTAATGAGCATGTGGGCACAGAACAAGCATAGGGCTATCAGCAGCAGGTTGTGCCTTAAAAATGTCACCGCTCCAATGAAACAACTGAAAAAGCAGGGGACAACCATCTAATGGTGCAGTAAAAAAGCCTGCTTCATAATACAAAGTTTAGTAAAAGTATGAAGAGCTTGGAAATGCATCACTAAAGCATTTGGTGAGGAAAAACACAACTGTGCGTATGTGCAGTGGGAACTTTAATTTAACTGTGCCCACAGAACTATGATGGGTAAAATTATCAGTTTCATTTCATAATATTTATCTAATTTATTGTCACTATTGTTATTGTTATTATTATTATTATTATTATTATTATAGTATTATTATTATGCAGTAGCAGTTTCATAACAAAATCCAAGTATTGCTGCAGTTCACAATGCTCTGTCTGTAATCAGTTGGTTTTTGCAGGCCACTTTCATTTATTTGGCTTTACTAGTCAACCTTGTGATTTCTTTTGTAAAACGAACAAAAAAAATAAATATTGCATCACATCTATCTGGAGCTGCACAGTGGCTTGGTGGTTAGCACTTTATAAAAGCTAGAAGATCCCCGGTTCCCATCCCGGCCTTCCCGGGATCTTTCTGCATAGAGTTTGCATGTTCTCCCTGTGCATACGTGGGTTTTCTCCAGGTTCTCCGGCTTCCTCCCACAGTCTAAAAACATGCTGAGGTTAATTGGTGATTCTAAATTGTCCTTAGGTGTGAATGTGAGTATGATTGTTTGTCTCTATGTAGCCCTGTGATAGACTGGTGACCTGTCCATGTGTCCCCTGCCTTCACTCCAAGTCAGCTGGGATAGACTTCAGCCCCCCGTGACCCGAATGAGGATTAAGCGGTGTATAGATAAATGATGGCTGGATTACGTCTATCCCCACAGGAACCAGCAATCCTCAAAATATGATGAACATGTGCAACAAAATGCCAATGAACTCTTTCCTTTCGGCTTCTCCCTTCAGCAGTTGCCACAGCGAATCATCCGCTTCCATCTAACCCTATCCTCTGCATCCTCTCCTCTCACACCAAATAACTTCATGTCCTCTTTCACTACATGAGTTGATAATGCACAAGATGTTTAAAAAATAAATGCATGGGAATTTACACAGCACGTAACACAAATGTTTTGAGATAAAAAAAATAAGGAAAATGCTCTTTACAAGTGCAAACTCCACTGATGATGGAATAATCACTCATTCTGTACAAAAGGCTAAACCACTGAAGGACACATGCTTTGATTTAATATTTCAAATTCCTAACATTCACAGCCATGTTCTCTTTGTTTTAACAACAGCCCAAAGCATTGATTGTGTATGCCGGCTGGCAGGTATTAGATAAAACGAAGCGAAGGGCTTCAAATGTAGTTCCAAGTATTAACTAAGCTGCCATTGTAAATGAGTGTGTAAGCTATATCGAACCGCAAGCACCCGCAATACTTCTCCTTCACACTACATTACTAGTTAATTGTTGCCGTGAAGCAAACTGGGCCTACTGACTACTTTGATGTAAGTCTCCCTGATTTAGTCCCCCTGTGTTTTCTATGGTAAGTAGCCATGGAACAGTACAACAAGAAAAGGACTCAGAAAGCGCAGTACTCCACAGCTGTTCATTCCCTCATATGGCATTGTTGCTATCTCGCAATGATACAGAAATCTTTAACAGACCCATGGATTGAGACTATGAGCCGCATCACTGCCGAAATATAATCACTTGGTCCTTGTGTCATTTCTGACCTTCCCTGAAAATTTCATCTACATACATTAGTTTGTTTTTCAGTAATGTTGCTAACAGACAGATAGACAAAGCAACGCTGATCGCCACATAACTCTGCCGCTTTCCTTGGCGGAGTAATAGGTGGCCATGAAACAGTACAAGCACAATAAAGCATGAGAAGGAGGATTCTGTTCACCTTGTCTGTGTTCGCAGGGAATCTCATTGTGTTCTATCACATAAACCTTTACATTCCTGAAGGTGCTTGCAGCAGTAAATGAAGCCATCGGGACAAGTTCACAAGTTCAGCTTTAGTTTAGTTTTTGAGAGTTCATTCACACAACAAAGCCTGTTGACCTCTAAAGGAACGTCTACTGTGGATAATCCACCTTTCTCTGTAGAACTCACATAGACTCCCACACAAAAACAAACCGCAAATGAATCAAATTTTTGTTTTGCTAGAAAAAGGTCTGCAATTTTGACATTACATCATTCTCAGAACAGACAATTTTCTACAGTCCTGTCACTGACCTGGGAAAAAATACCTAAAAATCTTCATTTTGCTTTGCGGCTTCATTTTTAGGATCAAAAGGGCGAACAAACAGAGCTTTTATCAAGATAAAGCACAACAGAAGGAGGAAATCTAGAGGTTAGAGGCAATAGCCAGTTTGTGTGTGTGTGTGTGTGTGTGTGTGTGTGTGTGTGTGTGTGTGTGTGTGTGTGTGTGTGTGTGTGTGTGTGTGTGTGTGTGTGTGTGTGTGTGTGAGATCCCCAGTCGTGTATAGGAGGGTTGCAAAGTCATATTTTCTCACACACATGAAGTAATAGAGCACATCGTAATAGCGAGAAGAAAACATCAAACACCTTTTCACCTAATATAGAATAAAGCACAAAGCTTCTGGCTTAATGAAGGACCTTCCTCTACTACGTTATGCTTGTTCCATGGAAATAATGAAATCTATCAGTGCGAATGAAGCATTAATGGATGTCATACAAGGAGATAAATGATGCAATTAAATATGAGCGAATGTTCGCAGAGTTTAACAGTAGTGACATTCTTCATCATACAAAAAGACGAGGCAGGCGAGGTCTGGTGGGAGTCACTATTACATCTCAGTTTGTTGGATAGTCAAGAGTTAGATTGCAACTGGACCTATTGTGTTATCATTTGAACGTCATCTTACTGCTTCATACTGTGTGTACGTGAAAGACATCAAACTAAAAATGACTTTTTTTCTCCCTGCTTTAGCATCAATTTTCTGCCTGACTTTAACTGCAGTTATTAAAGATCAGTCTGATCAGTTTTTGCAACATAAAACTCCCTGCTATGGTAGTAACTGATCAAGTTAACGATCACACACTAAAAGGGCATTTCAAAGTACCTCACCCCACCACTTAGTTAAATGTATGGCTGTAAAATGTATTATTATTATTTTTTAAATATCTAATTAAATTATTTAGATTTAGTTGCAGTTTAAGTCTATTATTTTATGGGTTCCATTCACAAAACAATGTTGGTATTTACATCAACTTAACATTGTTGGTGGTGCAAACTCATATTTCTACATTAGTTCATTCAAAACATAATTTAACTTGAGGTAATGTTATGAAACTGACTTGATAACTACATTTTCTTCACCTTGAGTCAGGATTTTAGGTCCATCCATCCATTATCTATACACTGCTAAATCCTCACTCGGGAAGGCTGGAGTCTATCCCAACTGACTTAGGGTGAAGGCAGGGGACGCCCTGGACAGGTCACCAGTCTATCACAGGACTACATATACAGACAAGCAATCACACTCACATGCACACCTATGAACAATTTAAATGACCAATTAACCTCAGCATGTTTTTGGACTGTGGGAGGAGAAAATTCACTCATGCACAGGGAGAACATGCAAACTCCATGCTGAAAGATCCCAGGAAGGCCGGGATGCAGACTGGGGATCTTCTAGCTGCAAAGCAAAAGTGCTAACCACCAATCCACTGTGCAGCCCCCATCTCCAAACTTCAGTATATAAATCACAAACCATCTGCATGTCTAGATATGATGACAAATATTATTCCAACATTGCACCTCTTGACCTTACGTGCTTTATTCCATCCAAATATTTCGGAAGTCAATAAAATCTGCTGCCATGTTCTGTCAAAATGTTAAGTAAACAAATTAAAAAACAATCATAACAGAAATGAACGCTCAAGGCAAAAGTGCTAACCACCAAGCCACTGGACTTTAAGTATCCTCCCCTAAATACTTTACATTCCACCCGAGCAGTTTAATTTTTAAAAGTTTGGCAACTTAAAAACTTGCGTTCATGATTATAGTAATTGAGTACATTACATTTAAAAAATCATTTTATTTCATGATAAAATGAAATACTACTTGGAACAATTTGATTTTCATGACTAATCAACTTAAATACTGTTGTGTTTATGCTACCAGTCATTAAGTAAATGGTTATTAAATATACCTTACGGTACAGAGAAAAAGTTAGGTCCCATAAATCAATGTAGTTATTTGGTTGAACATAATTTTATTAGAAGTCAACATAACTCTAAAAGATGCATTCATCTTTTTTTCTTTGCTTGAGTATAACACATCACTGTGTCTCGACTAATTTACCACTACAGTCTTAGAAAGTGCTTTTCACAACTACATTGATGCCGATGTCTTGTCAGACAGTCTGATCCCGTTACGTAGCAGAGTAATGATAAGAAACTTCGTTCTAACAGAACAGGACCAGGAGCTGTCAGTGCAGAGTGCAGATTTTCTGACTGATTTCTGCTTTTGGTTTGTGTTTTGATCCAGGCTTTTAATGATTTTTTGGATGTGTGCATTCTGCACTCAGTTTGCCCCCAAACAACCTGCTACAAGTATAACCTACCAATTTGATGTACAGTGCCTCCACAGCTTCACTCACTGGTAGTGAAGTAAAATGTCATGTTGAAGAAGAAGAAGTCTTCCAGGATAAGGATGAAAATACCGACTCAACGGCGAAGCACATGACTGCTAGATGTTCTCAAGGAGAAGGAATGCAGAAATGATTTGGGGATAAAGTTGGAAAGTGTCAGAGATCACACTGAAGAACTTGTTAGTCATTTCCTCTGGATAGTCGGCGCTGGAGGATTCAGGGTTCTTGTGAGCAGAGAAGCCTGAAAGCTCCTAAGTGGCAATGTTCTGGGGGTGAAAGAGACTGCTGCATGAAGACTTAGGATGTCAGTGAAGTACCACAGCTCCACTGCATCTGTGCTAAATTGCTGGACTTGATTACAGCAGCTGAATGTGTGGAACTTCAGCTCCCAACAGGATGCATACAAATCCAGCAGGTCCTTTGTGATATCGATCAGCAGGTAAAAACTCCCTCCAGTCGCTTCCATTTGAATGTTTTCTAAGACCTCCAGGAGCTAATAACCAAATGGAGACAAGCAGGAGGATTCTGTGGAAGAATGATCATAATGGCTGTTCTGCTCCCTCTGTTTTCATCACAACCTTTATACAACGATAACAATACCACTAATGTTGCTCTTTCACTGTGAAAAATTACAGGAAAGCAAACAGCTGAAAGAGTACAACTGGACTTTTGCTTCAGACAAGTACATAAAAATTAAAAAGCATCTACGCAGCTCCACAAATGCTATCTGTCAGTGGTAAACTTAGTGTACCATGAGGATAACAGGTGTTTTGTATAATTTACCCAATCTGATATTAAACACCTGGATCCAAATAACCCACATAGCAGGACATACCAGCGTGCTGCTGCCAAATTCTAAAAATTCTACCTTCCATGGAGCCTTTTTGTTATACTCTTTTCACTACAATACAAAAGTCAATCTGTGTAAATCTCAACCAGAGTTACAGGCGTAAGTCAGCCAGCGTAGCACACTTTAGGATTTGTATCTTTGGTGGCTGTGTAAAATGAGCTTTCAATAACCACAATGTGAGGACACAAAGGGAAAGTCATCACCATAAAGTTGAAAGACTGATAAGGATTCCCACTTGAGAACGTTAATCGGACGGGTGGAAAGAAATGCTTAAACAGCAATCTATCTGTATAGTCTGAATCAGGAAGGAGGTCAAACCTTTGTTCAATGTGGTATTCAAAGAGTCAGACTATTCATGGATGTACACTTCTAATCCTTGGTTTTTAATGTTCTCCTTGAAAGTCCTTCATCGACGTTTCACAGAAATGCTCCTCTGGGTTCTGACTAAGAGAAATCACAATGTGACAGAAAAACACAAGACCAAAATCATTCTGTTTAGTTTTTTTTCATCCTCCGCACGGTGCCAATTTAACTCAACCTCCAATCAAAAATATGCAGCCATAAGGTTTCAAGAAGAAGGCGTTTTGGCTGCTGGAGAGTTGAAATATTACAAACATTACTTTTATAGATGCAATATGAAGTCTTCAAGCGCTTAATTACAAAGTCAGAGATCTGCTTGCTGTACTGCCACATTGTCAACATGAGGTGTTGACACTAGAGGACATCTTCTGCCTCGCTTGCTCATGATTGGTGGAATCCTGCTACCATAGTTCTCACTGCAATTGATGAAGAAGTCACTGACAAGGTTGAAAATATTTAAAACCATCATGTCTAAATCAGGGCTTTGTGGTTAGCATTTTTGCCTCACACCTAGAAGATCCCCGGTTCATGTCCTGGCCTTCCTGGGATCTTTCTGCATGGAGTTTGCATGTTCTCCCTGTGTTGGTTTTCTCCAGGTACTCCAGTTTCCTCTCACAGTCCAGAAACATGCTGAGGTTAACTGGTGACTCTAAATTGTCTGTAGGTGTGAATGTGAGTGTGATTGTCTGTATATGTATCCCTGTGATAGACTGGTGACCTGTCCAGTGTGTCCCCTGCCTTCACCCTAAGTCAGCTGGGATAGACTCCTGAATACCTGAACAATAAACTGGACTGGTCAGACCACACTCCAGCACTTTACAGGAAGGGTCAAAGCAGACTCTATCTTTTAAGGAGGCTGAGGTCTTTTGGGGTGCAGGGATCACTCCTGAAGACTTTTTGTGTCTTTAGGAGTGTCCCCAAGACATCCCTGCAGCATCTCAGCTGCTGACAAAAAGAAACTTGATGAAGAAGGTCAGCTCTGTCTTGGGGAGCCCCCTGGATCCAGTGCATTTACGACACTCTGAGGGCTTTGGACAGCTCCTTTAGTGACAGACTGCGTCCACCCAGGTGTGTGAAGGAGCATTACCGCAGGTCCTTCCTTCCTGCTGGTATCAGACTCTATAATCAGCACTGCTCCCAACAGACCACACACACTCTCTTAATGACAGTTAGCAAACTGTCATGTGCAAATACACCTAAGTGCAATTCATCTCTGTGTATATTCTAAAATTTTTGTTATTATCTTTATGTACTTCTGTTTTTTCTTATTTATATATAGTGTATACACTCCCATTCAAGTTTGGAGTCACCCAGACAATTCCATGTTTTCCATGAAAACTCACACTTTTATTCATGTGTTAACATAATTGCACAAGGGTTTTCTAATCATCAGTTAGCCTTTTAACACCTGGAAATGTTCCTCTGTACCCCTATGAAGCTATTCCATTAAAAATGTCCAGCTAGAATAGTCATTCACTCATCCTCTTCTTCAGTAAAACCCTTGCTATTGTACAAACCCAGCGTAGCGCCGGCGCTACGTTTTGCATACTCATTTTTGACTGGCTGTAGATTTTAAACCACATAAGATAGATCGATAATTCTTTTTGCATATAAAATCTGGGGAGTTACACTAACATTTAACACATTCACCAGG
This sequence comes from Amphiprion clarkii, assembly GCA_027123335.1. Classification (NCBI taxonomy): domain Eukaryota; kingdom Metazoa; phylum Chordata; class Actinopteri; family Pomacentridae; genus Amphiprion; species Amphiprion clarkii. The sequence goes on from CM049568.1 coordinate 26,027,710, forward strand.
TCTCAGGGTGCTTTTTCGTTGCAGTGATGGGTTTGTAAAAATACACAATAAAGCGCACAACAAAAATCTTTATAAACCAGACCACCGGTATTTGGAGGACTTCTGACGTTGAAATAAGCGTGATCACGTTGTGGCCATGACCTGTCACATGATTCTTACGTGTCCATACCCGAGAGGTTCCCGTCTCCATCAACAGAAAGTGACGTTGTTGCCGGGAGTTGTAGTTTTTCATCCGACAACTGTAGTTTTCGGCTGTAGCCTGCACAGATACCAGCTCTCACTCGTTTCAGTCCCACTTTTTTTTTTTTTTTTTTTTTTTTTACAAAAGCATTCAGACACACAGCCCACACACACACCAGACATCCACCACGGTCCGTGTACGGATCTGGTAATTGGATTTTCCGTTCTGAAACGGGTACTGAAAAACAAAAAACGAGTGGATATTTGATTTTCGTTTTAAAATACAAAAATTAAAATTGAAATACAAGACGTTTTCCCTTTTCATGATCAAAAGGGGATATACGATTTTTAAAAAAATTGCTTTGATTTTCGTTTTATATTTAGAATAACAAGAAAGTAAAATCAGTAAGAGACAGAAACGAAAAAAGGTCAGTTTTTTCATTTTCTGAGACCGGAAGTGGTCATCAGCGAGTGTGGAGCCAAACGGAGTACGGTGCATAGACTGTATATACATTTTTTTTCGTTAGTTTTCATGGTCAAAATGAGAGATCAGGCGACCGATCTTAAAATAAATCAACATTGATTTTTTTATAGAGCGTTAAAGGTTTGCGAAGCCAGGGGGCGGGATTACTTGATTGACAGTCCGGTCTGGAATGATTGACAGGTCCTATGGAGGAGGCAGCAGAGACTCTGCTCTCCTCGTTTGGATTAATTCTGATATAATAACTGTTGGTTTATTTATCGGTGGAGCAGCAGAACATTTTCCACAGACAGTTTTCCTGCCCGTTGGCTTGTTTTAACCAGTTTTCTGCCTTTGGCTGATTCTACCAGCAGACACTGAAAGGACTCTGATAGTTCGGTAAGTAAATGTTTATTTTCGTATCGGTGCCGCTTTAATGCACTTTATATGCAGCTTTAGTGTCAGATGTAATGTGTGCCATGCACTCCAGATGTTGGTGGAGTTTGTTTCAGTGTGTGTTGACCAGAGGAGAAAGTTAGCATAGTAAATATTAGCTTTAATGTTAGCGATGCTAACCGAGCTAGCTGCTCAGGCATAGCCTGATTAAAGCTAACGTAGCATCAAGCTAATGTGTTGAGTTTCATGTCAACAGCTGAAGTGTGTTGTGTTCCTGTAATGTGGTTCATTAAGTTCATAAAACTGTGGCTGGTTGACATTAATGTAACGTTCAGGAAAACTGAAATGTGATTAAAACAGTAACGTTAATGTTCTAGTTGTCAGTAATCAGCTTTAATTTGACACTAAAAGAGACTCTGATAGTTTTAAATGACATCAGTTTCATTCATTTGTTGAAAATTGTCTCATTTGTTGTTGTGATGTTGCTGCTGATTCATTAAAAGCAGATGATCCATGTTGAAGATACGTTTAGTTCTAGTATCAGAAGTACAAGAAGGAAAATGGAAGCTTAATTCTGCTACATCAAAGATTTCAGGATTAAAATAACCAAATGAGTCTTTATGCCTCAAACTTTATTTTTACAATAAAGAAATAATGAAATAATCACAGATAATAAAATATAAATAGCAGAGAAAACCTGAGAGAATAATTTCCTGAAAAGTCTGTGAAGGAAAAGCAGCTTTTTGATCCTGAAAGATCAGAATCAGCTCCAACATCTGCATCTGACAGCATCAAGTCAACCAGAAAGAAAAGAAAAAAGAAAATGACTTCTTTCTGATCACATCTGTTCCGCTGCGCACAGTCTGCTGCTGCTCACATTCTTCACATTTATAGTCCACTTTTAAAAGTTCAGCAGACAGGTGCTCTGCTTCCGTTTCACCCACAGCCTGCTTTAGGGCAGACAGGTCAGACTTGATGTTTGAAATACTGACTGACAGCTCAGATTTAACTGTCTGTAGTTCCGTTTTGATGGGTGTTAAACTTGCACTCAAAGCCGCCAGGAACTTGGTCTTTAAAATAACCGCCGTCTCGTTACAGAGTGAAAGTAGCAATTCCTCCTTAAGGTCAGAGATTGCAGCATCTGAGGGCCTCTTCAAAAGAAGACGTAGTTGATGAAGGCGTTCTGGAGCAGGACCAGAAAGACCACGACCAAGCAGCCTTGAGATCTTAGGCAGCGTCTCCCTCAGGTGGGTGTCAACGGTGTTCACGGTCAGGTCTGTGGTAATCCCATCAAAAAACAAAACAGAAAAAAATCTAGATTATAAATCAACATGTAACCAAAGCACTCTGTGTATAACGCCATAATATAGGATGTAGTTCAGAAAATGTCAAAGTATAGTATACTTTTCAAGAATAACATAGTATGGCCTGTAGTTCATAGTATAGCATGTCGGCAAAAAGACCCAACTGATTATTATGTGGTTCAAAAAGCGCAAAATGATAGGATGTTGCCTAAAATTGTCATGGATGATATGTGGTTCAAAAAATGTCATCAATCAATCAATCTTTATTGGTCATTGCACACTTTCATATACAACGAAATTTCATTTGAGCTGCCCTGCCAGTAACAGCTCCGGCTGCTGTGCAGTGCTGCGCGCATCTTTCTTGAGGAAAAAAGAAAAAGGACACGTTGGGATCTGGGTAGGGATAGCAGAGGGTAAATGAAAAAAAAGGCTTGTTGTACCAAATGAAACCTCCAATGTTGGGAAATTCAATTTGAGAAGGAACCTAAAAAAAACCAAAAACCCGCAAACAGGCAAAGCATGACATAACACAAGGATAGTTGGGATAAGGATGTGGGGTGGTGGAGGGGGGAGCACCGCACAGTTAGTCAGATGCTGTGCAGCAAATTACTGTGCACGGATACCTGACCCCTGCAGTATATTGTCAAAGTAGTATGTTTTTCAAGAAAACATCAGAGTATATGTCGTCTAAAAAATGCCATAGAATAATATTTCATTGCACAAGTAAAAGCATAGTAATTTTTAAAACTGTTCAAATTCTTATATGTTGCTAAAAAATAAAATAAAACGTCATAGTAGTATGTCAATTTAAAAAGCCTATGGTATAGAGTGTCGCCCAACAAACGTCATAGTATAGCATGTCGCTCTAAAAACGTCATAGTATGGCCTTTGGTCCAAAAAACATCACAGTATAGCATGTCGCTCTAAAAATGTCATAGTACAGCATGTCGCTCTAAAAACGTCATACTATGGCATGTCGCTCTTAAAAACGTCATAGTATAGCATGTCGTCCAAAGAACATCATAGTATAGCATGTCGCTCTGAAAACGTCATAGTATAGCATGTTGCTCTAAAAACGTCATAGGATAGCATGTCGCTCTAAAAACGTCATAGTATAGCATGTTGCTCTAAAAATGTCATTGTATAGCCTTTGGTCCAAAAAACGTCATAGTTTAGCATGTCGTCCAAAAAACGTCATAGTATAGCATGTGATTCTAAAAATGTCATAGTATAGCATGTTGCTCTGAAAACGTCATAGTATAGCATGTCGCCCAAAAAAACGTCATAGTATAGCATGTCGCTCTAGAAACGTCATAGTATAGCATGTCGTCCAAAAAACGTCATAGTACAGCATGTGATTCTAAAAATGTCATAGTATAGCATGTCGCCCAAAAAGCGTCATAGTATAGCATGTTGTCCAATAAACGTCATCCTATATCATGTCGCTTTTGAAACGTCACAGTATTGCATGTCGCTCTAAAAACGTCATAGCAAAGCATGTCACTCTAAAAACGTCATACTATAGCATGTTGCTCTAAAAACGTCACAGTATAGCATGTCGCTCTAAAAACGTCATAGTACAGCATGTCGCTCTAAAAACGTCATAGTATAGCATGTCACCCAAAAAATGTCATAGTATAGCATGTCGCTCTAAAAACATAGTATATCCTTTGGTCTAAAAAACGTCATAGCATACTATGTCGTCCAAAAAACATCATGGTATAGCATGTCGCTCTAAAAACATTATAGTATAGCATGTCACTCTTGGTCCAACAAAGGTCATAGTGTAGCATGTCGTTCAACAAAATATCATAGTATAGCATGTCACTCTAAAAACGTCATAGTATAGCCTTTGGTCTAAAAACGTCATCGTATAGCATGTCGCTCAAAAAACGTCATAGTATAGCCTTTGGTCTAAAAATGTCATAGTATAGCATGTCGCTCAAAAACGTCATAGTTTAGCATGTGATTCTAAAAATGTCAAAGTATAGCATGCCGCCCAAAAAACGTCATAGTATAGCATGTCGTCCAGTACACGTCATCGTATAGCATGTTGCTCTTGAAACGTCACAGTATTTCATGTCGTTCTAAAAACGTCATAGCACAGCATGTCACTCTAAAAACGTCATAGTATAGCATGTCACCCAAAAAATGTCATAGTATAGCATATCGCTCTAAAAACATAGTATATCCTTTGGTCTAAAAAACGTCATAGCATACTATGTCGTCCAAAAAACATCATGGTATAGCATGTCGCTCTAAAAACATTATAGTATAGCATGTCACTCTAAAATTGTCATAGTATAGCATGTCACTTTAAAAACGTCATAGGATAGCCTTTGGTCTAAAAACGTCATGGCATAGCATGTCGCTTTAAAAACGTCATAGATAGCATGTCGCTCAAAAAATGTCGTTGCATAGCTTTTGGTCCAACAAAGGTCATAGTTTAGCATGTCGTTCAACAAAATATCATCGTATAGCATGTCACTCTAAAAACGTCATAGTATAGCCTTTGGTCTAAAAACGTCATCGTATAGCATGTCGCTCAAAAAATGTCATAGTATAGCCTTTGGTCTAAAAATGTCATAGTATAGCATGTCGCTCAAAAAACGTCATAGTTTAGCATGTGATTCTAAAAATGTCATAGTATAGCATGTCGCCCAAAAAACGTCATAGTATAGCATGTCGTCCAATAAACGTCATCGTATAGCATGTCGTTCTAAAAACGTCATAGTATAGCATGTCGTCCAAAAAACGTCATAGTATAGCATCTCACACTAAAAACGTCATAGTATAGCCTTTGGTCCAAAAAACGTCACAGTTTAGCATGTCGTCCAAAAAACGTCATCGTATAGCATGTCGCTCTTGAAACGTCACAGTATAGCATGTCGCTCTAAAAACGTCATAGTATAGCATGTCACTCTAAAAATGTCATACTATAGCATGTCGCTCTTAAAACGTCATAGTATAGCATGTCGCTCTAAAAACGTCAGAGTATAGCATGTCGTCCAAAGAACATCATAGTATAGCATGTCGCTATAAAAACGTCATAGTATAGCATGTCGCTCTAAAAACGTCATAGTATAGCATGTCGCTCTAAAAACGTCATGGTATAGCATGTCGCTCTAAAAACGTCATGGTATAGCGTGTCGCTCTTAAAACATCATAGTATAGCATGTCACTCTGAAAATGTCATAGTATAGCCTTTGGTCCAAAAAATGTCATAGTTTAGCATGTCGTCCAAAAAACGTCATAGTATAGCATGTGATTCTAAAAATGTCATAGTATAGCATGTCGCTCTGAAAACGTCATAGTATAGCATGTCGCCCAAAAAACATCATAGTATAGCATGTCGCTCTAGAAACGTCATAGTATAGCATGTCGCTCTAAAAATGTCATAGTATGGCATGTCGCTCTAAAAACGTCATGGTATAGCATGTCACCCAAAAAGCGTCATAGCATAGCATGTTGTCCAATAAACGTCATCGTATAGCATGTCGCTCTTGAAATGTCACAGTATTTCATGTCGCTCTAAAAACGTCATACTATAGCATGTTGCTCTAAAAACGTCATAGTATAGCATGCTGCTCTAAAAACATTATTGTATAGCATGTCGTCCAAAAAACGTCATAGTATAGCATCTCGCTCTAAAAACGTCATAGTATAGCCTTTGGTCCAAAAAACGTCACAGTTTAGCATGTCGTCCAAAAAACGTCAGAGTATAGCATGTCGCTCTAAAAACATCATAGTATTGCCTTTGGTCCACAAAACGTTGTTTTGTCCCGGCTGTCTGAAGTAGGTGAGGAGCAACACCAAAACAGTCCAAACGCTGGTTTCCAGAGGGTTAGACGAGAATTTATTTGAAAGAGGAAGTTTACAACACAACATTTGAGGGGGTTAAAAACAAATGGGTGTTAGCAAAATAAAAATAAATAAACAGAACTAAAAGTGAACTTCATGTTGACATTGATGGGCATTCCAACCAGGAACAAAGTAAAAGATAATCAATACAAAAAAAAACTCTTCCTGTTCACCTCTTAAAACCCAAAAACACACCGCAGTAGCAGCCTAAACTAAAACTACCAATGGGTTCCCTGTTTTCCTTTGTGAACAATTCAAAGGTCCCTCTCTATCTCCCCACACATCCACCAACCACTGGAACACATCTCCAAAGTTCTGCCGGGCCAGCTCAGCTTCCCCTCAGAAGAAGTGCCGCCACCTGCCAGATGAAGGAGCCTTTTGAGAGGCAGCTGGCATCGTGATTGGACTGTACTTTGGTCTGTTCCAATCCAGCTTCAGCTCCAGAGACGGCAGGCGGGACGAGTCAACGGAGGCCGGGTGGACGAAGGCATGCAGCTGAGTACAATCCAGAAAACAACAGAGGAGGAGTGCAGCAGCCCAGAGCCAGAACAACCAGAGTAGCATGGTATGTCTCCTAGAAAACATCATAGTAGAGCCTTTGGGATGAAAAAAACGCCATCATATACATCGTATATTGTACAAATAACAAGTCAAAGGAAAGAGACATACATTGTAGAATTGTAGTAATTGTGGGCTGACTGATTTACTGATTATCAGTATTTTATTTTTAACTGATATACGGTAATAAATAAATTTAAAAATGGTGCTACTTTGGCTCTGAACCTTTATCTACCTGTGGTCGCTCTGTCTTCTGGAGTGATTTGATTGGTTTTACGTCACGAATAAAACTCCTTTAACTTAACATCCATCCATTATCTATACACCGCTTAATCCTCACTAGGGTCGCGGGGGGGGGCTGGAGCCTATCCCAGCTGACTCGGGCGAAGGCAGGGGACACCCTAGACAGGTCGCCAGTCTGTCGCAGGGCTACACACAGAGACACACAATCACTCTCACATTCACACCTACGGGCAATTTAGAATAATCAATCAACCTCAGCATATTTTTGAACTGTGGGAGGAAGCCGGAGTACCCGGAGAAAACCCACGCATGCACAGGGAGAACATGCAAACTCCATGCAGAAAGATCCCAGGTCCGAGCTGGGACGTGAACCAGAGATCTTCTCGCTGCAAGGCGAAAGTGCTAACCACTACGCCACTGTGCAGCCCTTAACTTAACATCTGTAAACAAAACAAAAACGTATCAACAAAGTTTCCTGTTAGAGTTTGCGTTCTTCTAAGTTCAACTCCAAGATTTTAAATACTTTCATTTACTGCAAATGAATATCTACTCCAAATGTCTCACTAATAATCATTATCAGCCTTAAAAACCCACAAA